>CM031614.1:14166044-14203544 GCA_018398815.1 Conus ventricosus
CATTCGGTAGTGCGCCTTTTGGTTGATTGGAAAGATTGCGTGTGCGTATGGAGTAAATGCTGTCATGAATGCGTGTGTGCAAAAGTGACAGTGTGACATCATCATCATTACAATTATCATTATATTATTATTATTATTGTAATAGTAGTAGTTGTTGTTGTTGTGGTAATAGTAGTAGTGGTAGTAGTAATAGTAGCAGCAGCAGTATTGTTTAACCATCATCATTGTCTCCAAACATCCGTATTTTGAAAGAAATCCTTTTCTAAGACATATGAATGTCATGCATTTGTTTTTCTCTCTAATAGATCAAAGCAGCACACTTTTTAAAAAAGTGAATTAGGAGAAAAATGTCTAGGTGCTACAATATCTAGGAAGGCTAAAAAAATGTACAAAGACCTTCAAGAAAAGCAGTTAAATACCCTCCCAATGTGTTCAGTGAAAGTGTAATTATCTCCCATAAGGAATACAAACATTGTCCTCAGGTATTGCAACATTACTCACTGTCATTGTCATTCCAGCGGAATAGCGGAGAAAGCATGAATGAGGTCAGTCAAACAAACTGCTTTCAGAGTGCCCCTGGGGTGACCAGAACGCCGAGCTGTGTCAGCCGTTTGACCGGGTGGGCAATATCCGCATCAACTGCTATGCTCCGCCCATCAAACGGATCTGCTGTCAGGCCTGCAGGAGGCTGCAGGATTGGATCCCTATGAACCAGCCTGGTGAGAAGCTGACCACTGGCTCTGTGTGCCAGCCCGTCCTGCTCCCATGCTGCTTCCGTTTTCCTTTTCTACACGCCTACCTCTTCCCTGTTTTGCACAGATGGGCTTCCCTCTCCCACCCTCTGTGTCTCTCTCTTTGTCCACCTTTCTTTCCGTCTCTTCTCTTCTTCTCTCTGTCTCTGTCTGTCTGTCTCTGTTTCTATATGTCTGTCTGTCTGTCTGTCTCCTCATACACGCACACACACACACACACACACACACACACGCACGCACGCACGCACGCACGCACGCACGCACGCACGCACACGCACTCGCACGCACGTTCGCACGCACGCACGCACGCACGCACCACACACACACACACACACACACACACACACACACCACACACACACACACACACACACACACACACACACACACACACACACACTTTTTCTGACTATGTGGGCCTTTGTTGAAGAAAATTGTCATACCTTTTTTTGGTTCTCATTCACCTTGTGGGATTGCTGCGAGTCTTCTGGAATCAATAGTTCCTCACTTTCTGGAACTTCTGTGTTAGCAGTTTGACCTTACCTGTCATTGTCTTTAACGTCGCCTCTAAGAGTGGTCTTTATTCACTGGCATCCGCTGTTTTTCTGCATCTGTGGCCCATGGGTTTACACGTGTTTTAGAATTCTTTGAACTCCCCCCCCCCCCCTTTCCTTTCGCCTGTTACAATTTATAACATGCTACTTCATAGAGTTTGATAACTGGAATAGACATTAATTATCCATTCTGACATGACGTTTGTTTCTATGGCATGCTTTTGTTACATTGAATATTAAAGAAGTAGAGTAAGGTGTTTGATGCTGATCATTGTTACACAGAGCACCGAGATGAAAGAAAATAAAAACACCGTGTTTCAGCATGCCTGTTGAAAGGAAATGTAATGGAAACCTTAAACAATAAGGTACAAAATAATGTTAACTCCCATGGAAAGACACAAACGAGCTGACGGGTGGTGGTAGGTTGCATTGGCTAAAAGCTATGAGCATTTGTCCACTGCTGTTGTTAATTAGGGCAAAAGTCCTTCTTTGGATATTATTTCTGGCGTTGCAGGCAGAATGTTGATTAGCTGTTGCAGCGAAAGAGAGCGATAGTTTAGGGACAGTGGATACTTTCTTGACAGACTGACGGATCGATTGAAGCTGGATGAATGGAGTAAGTTATTGTCAGGTGGACTCGCTGATTGTTTGATTAACGGACTGATTGATCCATAGGTGGTGAGTGCGGCGGCAGACAAGTCTTACTGTTTTTGATTCATGGTCTAGTTGACTGATGGGATGTGAGTATGGCGACAGACAAAACTGAATGTTTGATTCATGGACTAGGAGACTGATGGGATGTGAGTATAGCGACAGACAAGTCTCAGTGTTTGATTGATGGACTGATTGATGGACAGGTTGTAAGTATGGCGACAGACAAGTCTGATGGTTTGATTCATTGAGTGATTGATGGACTGATTGATGGACTGATTGATGGACTGATTGATGATGGACAGGCTGTGAGTACGGCGACAGACCGGTGACCTTCAACACAGGGATGCACCGCAACCTGAACTGCACGTCCTTCATGAGGTTCTATGGCTACGAGCAGTGTAGCCTCAACCAGGCTGTAGCCACCAACTGCTGCTACACCTGCCATCGCTACACCCAGGGCTAACCTCTGACCCATCTCTAGTCCTGTGACTAGCCCCCACGCTCCACCCACAGTGCTCTCTCAGAAGCTCAATTTATTTTGGCTGCTTTACACCTATAGCCGGTTTGACACGTCGATTTTGCTGTTATGTGATACTAATGTCGATTCCTCAACATTTGTTTGTAGAGAAGAATTTTGAACGGTGTAGTCTACTTCAACTGACTATTCTTCGATTGTATTTGGCTATTTCTAAGATCGGTTTCCCATAAATTTCGGACTTGTGTCTTTAATTGTCTAATAGCCATCGCTTGGCTTCATCCAGTCATAAAGTGGTTGAGGATTTTATACTCAAACTACACAACGGTATAGCTGAAGAGATAATTCTGCTTTACTCCGGTTGTGAAAACAAGTAAAAGCAAGAATTTTGTCATTTGTCATTTTTAGGGACGCAAGAGGTTGTCTGACTACGGTTCATGTGAAACAAAATTCTGCAGGAGAATGACTGATTTCAAAAAGGGTACGTGAAAAACTGACGGAATAACCACAAGCATCAGCAAAGTCTGAACACACCATAGAAGAGATAAAAACAGAACACATACATGATCAGTAGCAAAATAATATGTTCACATATTGTTCATGTTTAACACTCTTAATTTGTGTCGAGTCAAAATTAACGGCATAGAAATGCAATATTTCATTTGAATTTGAAAACTATCTAGACTAGTTTAGAAATTTGATTATTAATTTATGAAGATTGGCGTGCACGTAGATGTTACACATTATCAAACGTTGTTTGATATTAAGCAGTTTTGTGTTGTATTAGGTAAATAATCCATCCGAAGTATTTAGACAGCGCTCATGTCTAATGTTAAAGTTTGAAACGTTTTGAATCGCTAACCACAGCTCACGAAAGACTCTCTTCTGTTTTGAACTGATTGATCCTCTTGAATGCAATACCCAGATACTTTCGATTGCGTATTACTATTGTGACATAGCAATACTTCTGTCGCACGTGTTCTTTGATTCAGTGACCAGTCTAGCCCCTGTAGGTTATGTACATAATTTCTGCACAGTCATTGCATATTGTAAGGGCTATGTTATCGGCACAGACTAGCTGCTAACAGAAGTGAGGGAGGATCTAGATTGTGAATCCCAAAAATTTTTTTTTTAATAATCTTGTCTTGGTTTTCAAGTGTTCATGAAATCCCACCACCATGTCTGTCTTAACAGAAGTGCTTTGGTAATCTTTCTGCTCCAGAATTTCCTCTCTCTTCGACAGACAGGCAGACAGACAGACAGACAGACACACACACACACAGACAGACACACACATACGCACGCACGCACGCGCGCGCGCGCGCCACACACACACACACACACACACGCACACACACACACACGCACACACGCACACACAGAGGTATACACACATGAACCCATCCAAAATCACATATGCATACACACTCACACGCACATATAAACACACGTATCCACCCCCTTTCCCCCCCCCACTCTCTCTCTCCCTCTCTCCCCCCTCTCTCTCTCTTTCTCTTTTCTGTACATTTCTGGAACTCGATCGTTTATTTCAGTGCTTAATGATTTTGTTCGTTGCCGATGTCTGGTCAACTTATTGTTGAGTGTATTATGTTTGCATTTTTTTTCCCAGTGTGCACAAGTGGTTGTTTGTCCTTGGAATAAAAGTGACAGAACAAACCTGTCATCAATTGGAAACACAGCCTTTGTTGCCTCTCTCATTCAACACTCTTCATTCAATCATCATTCTTTAATTAATCAGGATGTTTTTTGTTGTTGTCCACAACCTTCGCTAAATCTCTCATCCAACACGCCTGATTTAACCACAAACACTTGCGTTTCCTCCAGAACGTTTGTTCAATATGTCGTTCAACAGTGAACTGTTACTGTGCATCTTTTGTGAAACAATTTCTTCTTTGTTGCTTCTCGTATTCAACACTCATTATTATTATGATCCTCCACACATTTCGTGGATGTCAAGAATTTGTTGATTCTCTGATTGAACATTCTCTATTAATACTTCGCCATCGGTCTCTGGTGTGCGACCTTTGCCCTGTTTCTCTCAATATTAACGCTCTTTAATCACTATACGTCATAGGTGTGCAATCAGTCTGATACATGTTTTTGGCCTCTCAGTTTTCATGCCTCACCATAGACATCAGGTGACTGAGTCAAGAAAACATCGAGTTACATTCTTACACATCTTCTGCCACAGATGTACCGAACCTCGTTGGGAGAACGCAGAAAGTTGTTGTGGAAGGGTCGTCATCCCATTGTAAACCAGTCTTGTCAGGTGTACCACAGGGAACTGTTCTGGGGCCCTTGTTTTTCTTAATTTATATAAATGACATAAGTAGAAATCTCTCTCCTGGAACTACTATAAGGCTTTTTGCAGATGACAGTTTAGTATATAGAACAATCAGAAGCAAGAATGATACACGCATTTTACAAGAAGATCTAAACGCTTTACAAGAGTGGGAAAGAACTTGGAAAATGGAATTTCATCCTCAAAAGTGCCAAGTGTTGCGTATATGTAACAAACGCTCACTAATTAGATCAGTATTTCTATCCATAATACTATTCTTAAAGAAACTAATGCTGCAAAATATTTAGGCGTGATTATAGATAGTCGTCTCAAATGGAAAGAACATTACAATTTAGTATGTAAGAAAGCAAATAACATCTTAGCTTTCTTACACAGGAATATCAATGACTGCCCCCAAAGGTTAAAGACGACTGCTACAAAACACTGGTTAGACCAGTACTGGAATATGGTTTGCTCAGTTTGGGATCCTTACCATCTAAAGGACATTGATAACCTTGAAAAGATTCAGAAGAGAGCAGCACGGTTCGTAACAGGGAACCACATCAGAGAAAAGGGGAATACTAGGAAGAACATGAGGAAATTAGAATGGAAACCCTTAGAAGAGAGAAGAGCTTTTATTAAACTTAACACCTTTTTCAAAGGCAGAGCTAAAGTAATTGATATTCCAATGGAACAACTAGTATTGAATAAAAGTAGCACCAGGAGTGGCGGTCAGTGTTATACCATACCTGCATCAAATATTGACAGCCACTTACATTCTTTTTATCCCAGTTCTGTACGGCTGTGGAACTCACTGCCGGGTGCCATCAAGATTGCCACAAATGCAATCTCTTTTAAAAAACAAATTGATACAACAGTTTTGAGATCTGCATATTGATGTTTTTCTATTTTTACTTCCCCTGATATTTTACTGTTAACTGGGCCTGAATTTGGCCATTGCTTTTAACTTCTTGAATATCGAGTGCGACCCCTTGTTGCCAAATTTGCTCCAGGGGCCAACAGTCTGAGTCGCACTATTTTATGTTATTTTATTTTACTTTTTAACATGCGCGCTGGTGACCTACTCATTTTTGAGTGAACCAGTATTTTAGGAAGAAGAAGAAGAAGAAGAACCGTCTACAACATTCGTACACATCTTCTACAGATGTACCGAACCGTCTACAACATTCGTACACATCTTCTACAGATGTACCGAACCGTCTACAACATTCGTACACATCTTCTACAGATGTACCGAACCGTCTACAACATTCGTACACATCTTCTACAGATGTACCGAACCGTCTACAACATTCGTACACATCTTCTACAGATGTACCGAACCGTCTACAACATTCGTACACATCTTCTGCAGATGTACTAAACCGTCTACAACATTCTTACACATCTTCTGCCACAGATGTACCGAACCGTCTACAACATTCGTACACATCTTCTACAGATGCACTAAACCGTCTACAACATTCTTACACATCTTCTGCTACAAATGCACCAAACCGTCTGCAACATTCTTACACATCTTCTGCTACAGATGTACTGAACCGTCTGCAACATTCTTACACATCTTCTGCTACAGATGTACCAAACCGTTTAAAAAAGGGCATGGAGTAGATTTTTGTATGTGTTTCTTTCCCATGTGTTCCACAAAGTAGGGCTTACGTTGCTTGCATGTTGCGTTATGAAACACACTCCTTGCATGTAAGGCAGGAATTTCACAAAGATATCAGGCATACGGACCTTTCTCCTACTCAGACAAATCAGGATTGATGTCAGAATGATGTTTTGTAGTTGTACATCCCTCGGCAAAAAATTCAGGCAAGTGACTGTTCCTAAGTGCAGTAAGGTTTTATATCTTTTATCTATCGTTACTTTGATGGGACACTCCCACAGTATCTTTCTGCTTCTTTGTCCACCTATCAAACTTCTCGGTCTCTTCGATCATCTTCTCAAAAACTTCTGAAAATTCCTAGGCGCTCGTTGAAGACAGTCGGTGAGAGAGCATTTAGCTTTAGTGCGCCCACTCTTTGGAATTCTCTTCCTGACAGCTTACGTGATCTGCCTACATTATCTAAATTCAAGTCAGAGTTAAAAACATACTTCTTTAGGAAAGCCTTCTTCAACCATTAATGCTGTGTCTATTATTCTGACCTGACTTTATATGTACTGCATGCAAAACTGTATTGTTTACGCTTGAACCGTTGAACTTGATAAGTGCGCCTGTGTCGGTGTGTGTGTGTGTGTGTGTGTGTGTGTGTGTGTGTGTGTGTGTGTGTGTGTGAACACATGTTAGTGCGAGTGTTTGAGTGTGTGTTGAGCGCAATGAGTTGATCCCAAGAATTGCGCTATATAAAATCTATACATTATTATTATTATTATCTGTTGGTGGATCCTGGTCTGAAGATGCAAAAGTCAAGTTATTCAGAGACAGTTCACAGCGTGGCCGATATCGTTGAAATGACGCGGGAGTTATCGCCTGAAGTGACGCTCTTGTGAGAGCTCTTTCAAAATCTGTGTGCAGTTTGCTTGGCGTCTGGCCAGTGAGAAGTACCAGTGCACAGCGATCTTTGGGTCTGAAAGGGTCGCGTGACAAACTATTTCGGTGCATTTGTGCATGAGAGAGAGAGAGAGAGATAGAGAGAGAGGGAGAGGGAGAGAGAGAGAACGATCAACCGACCGACCGACAGAGAGAGAGAGAGACAGAGAGAGAGAGAGAGAGAGAGAGAGAGAGAGAGAGAGAGAGAGAGAGAGAGAGAGAGAGAGAGAGAGAGAGAGAGAGAGAGAGATGACCTGAAATGCTGTCTACATTGCCTGGATAAATGACCTGAAATGCTGTCTACATTGCCTGGGTAAATGACCTAAAATGCTGTCTACATTGCCTGGATAAATGACTTGAAATGTTGTCTACATTGTCTGGATAAATGACCTGAAATGCTGTCTACATTGCCTGGGTCACTGACCTGAAATGCTGTCTACATTGCCTGGTCACTGACCTGAAATGCTGTCTACATTGTCTGGGTAAATGACCTAAAATGCTGTCTACATTGCCTGGATAAATGACCTGAAATGCTGTCTACATTGCCTGGATAAATGACCTGAAATGCTGTCTACATTGCCTGGGTCATTGACCTGAAATGCTGTCTACATTGCCTGGATAAATGACCTGAAATGCTGTCTACATTGCCTGGGTCATTGACCTGAAGTGCTGTCTACATTGCCTGGGTCACTGACCTGAAATGCTGTCTACATTGCCTGGGTCATTGACCTGAAATGCTGTCTACATTGCCTGGGTCATTGACCTGAAATGTTGTCTACATTGCCTGGGTCATTGACCTGAAATGCTGTCTACATTGCCTGGGTCATTGACCTGAAATGCTGTCTACATTGCCTGGGTCATTGACATGAAATGCTGTCTACATTGCCTGGGTCACTGACCTGAAATGTGTCTACATTGCCTGGGTCATTGACCTGAAATGCTGTCTACATTGCCTGGTCATGACCTGAAATGCTGTCTACATTGCCTGGGTCATTGACCTGAAATGCTGTCTACATTGCCTGGGTCACTGACCTGAAATGCTGTCTACATTGCCTGGTCATGACCTGAAATGCTGTCTACATTGCCTGGATAAATGACCTGAAATGCTGTCTACATTGTCTGGGTCATTGACCTGAAGTGCTGTCTACATTGCCTGGGTCACTGACCTGAAATGCTGTCTACATTGCCTGGTCACTGACCTGAAATGTTGTCTACATTGCCTGGTCACTGACCTAAATGCTGTCTACATTGCCTGGGTCATTGACCTGAAAGCTGTCTACATTGCCTGGGTCATGACCTAAAATGCTGTCTACATTGCCTGGGTCATTGACCTGAAATGCTGTCTACATTGCCTGGGTCACTGACCTGAAATGCTGTCTACATTGCCTGGGTAAACAACCTTGAAACGTTGAGCACGCGACCTTCCAAGTGAAGATCAGTACAGATGTTTGATTTGGTGATTGCTCTCTTCCTGGTGGAAAGAACCAATAGAATACATTTTAGAAACGGTTTCTTCATTCAAACGACCACTTGGATAACGGCCCGTCTAGGTACAGTGTAAGAACACCGAGTCCTGGTTGGTTGAGGAGAATTGTTACTACATGCCCCTGTAAGTTTCCCCCCAAAAGGACCGTTCCCACCGAGGTAGTGACATTTTTCATGGGAGGAAAGCATACAGAGAATAGAAATTCAGGACCAGGATATCAGGATAGCAGAAGCCATGATCTGCAGATATCCTCTTCCTTCCCACTCCCCCTCCCATCCCCCCCACCCCCACACACACACACCTATATCTTCCATCTTTCAGCTTTATTCCTTCACCTAGCCAAGGAGGTGTGAATGTACTGGTGGTAACGTGTGTAGCAGAGTTCACCAAGCCAAAGGGGTGCGGATGTACTGGTGGTAACGTGTGTAGCAGAGTTCACCTAGCCAAAGGGTGTGGATGTACTGGTAGTAACGTGCTTAGCCGAGTTCAGCATGATGAGTTGCTGGGAAGGTGACAGGGGAGGAGGTGATGGGGTGGGGTGGTGGAGGAGAAGGGGGCAGAGCCTCACGTGGAAGCACGTGCTCTGTTATGTATTATATGGGAAGGTGGCGAACAGATAATCTGTATCTGAGAAACCCTCTCCGCCCTTTTGACCGTCTGTGGCCTTCAGAGCCAAGCTTTGGTCGTAAAACTTGCACGTGATCACCTCCCCTCTACGCATCATCGACGTCACGTTATCTATGTAGGCAGCGCGTCAAACTGAGTGCAAAGGGAGCATTTGTGGATGGCAGGCTTACTGCAAAAATAGGGTCACAGCAGGTATGTCGGAAGACTTGAGAACAGAAAGATGGTATTTCGTATAATTATGAAATTTGAGTTGTACCATTACCACAAATGATAGAAATAAATTAAACATAAAGGATTGTTCTGCGAGAGCTGATAATTGGTTAGATGAAAATATGTGGCCATACAACGTCTCCGAGTTGTGCAAGCAGACCGCCACGCAAACTGACCAGCTGACAAAGCTGACAGCGCAGACGCTGGAGGTAGTGAAATGATGAAATGAGTTTACTTGCTAAAAAAACAGCAACAACAACAGCGCAGGACAGCCAGACAGGGAGATTGATTGATTGGTGTTTAATACTCTGATTGGTGTTTAATACTCTAGTGTTTAATACTCTGACTGGTGTTTAATACTCTGACTGGTGTTTAATACTCTGACTGGTGTTGAATACTCTGGTGTTAAATACTCTGACTGGTGTTTAATACTCTGGTTGGTGTTTGATACTCTGACTGGTGTTTGATACTCTGACTGGTGTTTGATACTCTGACTGGTGTTTAATACTCTGACTGGTATTTAATACTCTGACTGGTGTTTAATACTCTGACTAGTGTTTAATACTCTTACTGGTGTTTAATATTCTGGTGTTTAATACTCTGGTTATTTAATACTCTGACTGGTGTTTAATACTCTGATTGGTGTTTTATACTCTGACTGGTGTTTAATACTCTGAGTGGTGTTTAATACTCTGACTGGCATTCTATACTCTGATTGGTGTTTAATACTCTGATTGGTGTTTGATACTCTGACTGGTGTTTGATACTCTGGTTGGTGGTTAATACACTGGTTGGTGTTTAATACTCTGGTTGGTGTTTAATACTCTGGTTGGTGTTTGATACTCTGACTGGTGTTTAATACTCTGGTTGGTGTTTGATACTCTGACTGGTGTTTAATACTCTGGCTGGTGTTTAATACTCTGACTGGTGTTTAATACTCTGGTTGGTGTTTGATACTCTGACTGGTGTTTAATACTCTGGCTGGTGTTTAATACTCTGACTGGTGTTTAATACTCTGGTTGGTGTTTAATACTCTGATTGGTGTTTAATACTCTGAGTGGTGTTTAATACTCTGATTGGTGTTTAATACTCTGGTTGGCGTTTAATACTCTGATTGGTGTTTAATACTCTGATTGGTGTTGAATACTCTGATTGGTGTTTAATACTCTGACTGGTGTTGAATACTCTGATTGGTGTTTAATACTCTGACTGGTGTTTGATACTCTGATTGGTGTTTAATACTCTGATTGGTGTTTGATACTCTGATTGGTGTTTAATACTCTGGTGTTTAATACTCTGATGGGTGTTTAATACTCAAGGATGAAGATTTTAGGCCAAGGCCTAGTTCCATCTGATTCAAGATTTTACGAAAGAAATTGTTTTAAACAATTTTGGCGCATTTTAGAAAACTTGTTTTAATTAGCAGTTGCTTTTTTATTTTTTATTTTTTAGCTTCTCTGTGTGGAGTTGATTTTGATGAGTTGCCAGCCCTGGTAAGGACCCTTGTGGTCGGCTGGGTTATAAGCAACAAAAACTGAATTTTGAACTGTTCGTGTTCAAGCGAACATGTTCACCGTGGACTGTCCTCTACACGTAAGACAAGGTCTAATATGGACAGTTTTGAGTGTCTCTCTCTCACGCCCCCCCAACACACACACACACACACACACACACACACACACACACACACACACACACACACACACACACACACACACACACTCCAGATTCTCCCACCACATCCAGTCGAACCAAATTGAATAAATTCAAATCAAATCAAATCAAACCCAGCCCAACCCATCCCAACCCAAACCCAACCCAACCCGACCCGACCCAACCCAACCCAACCCAACCCAACCCAACCCGACCCAACCCAACCCAACCCAACCATACGATACGACACGATACGACACGATACGATACCATACCATACCATACCATACCATACCATACCATACCATACCATACCATACCATACCATACCATACCATACCATACCATACCATGTAAATGTATACGCGCGCGCGCAGAACAGATGCTTAAAATGTCTATATCTATTGAAACAAACAAACGAACAAACAAGAAGACAGACAAACAAGCGATTTCGTCACAGGAAACCACACAGATGCAGACTGGAGGTATTATGCAGTAGCACTGCCAAGTCTCAGTAACTGAAGCAATTGAAATACAAAGTGAATTTCTAATCAGTTGTTCGTGTTCCTTTGAAGGTAGATCTGAAACTTGTCCATAATACAACAGGGCTAGCAAGAAGAAGGAGAAGGAGAAGAGGGAGAAGAAGAAGAAGAAGAAGAAGAAGAAGAAGAAGAAGAAGGAGAAGAAGGAGAAGAAGACGGAGACGAAGAAGGAGAATAAGGAGAAGGAGAAGAAGTAGGAGAAGAAGAAAACGAAAGGAGGAGGAGGAGGAGGAGGAGAAGAAGAAGAAGAAGAAGAAGAAGAAGAAGAAGAAGAAGAAGAAAAAGAAGAAGAAGAAGAAGAGAGGAGGAGGAGGAGATACAGACAACAAACATGGAGAAGCAAGAAAGAAAGAAAGAAGACAAAAGGAGGAGGAGGAGGCGGAAGCAGAAAAAGCGGAGGAGAAGGAGGAGAGGTAGGAGGAAGAGGAGAAAGAAGAGGAGGGAGAGGAGGAGGAGACGTGGAGGAGGAGGAGCAGGAGGAGGACAAGAAGAAGAAGAAGAAGAAGAAGAAGAAGAAGAAGAAGAAGAAGAATACAATGAGGACAAGGAGGAAGAGGAAGAGGAGAAAGAAAAGGGGTAGGAGGAAGAGGAGAAGAAGAGAAAAAGAATGAGAAAAACAAGAAGACGAAAAGCACAAATTATTCGAAAAGTTCCAGCGCCGATGATGACATTCTCCTGTTTTTTTTTAATGAACACGTTAGCTAACACGTCAGGGGCAGGTTAGTTCGTTCACAGAAGTGGGGGAGGGTGGAAGGTGGGAGAAAGGCGGAACAGGAGAAGGGTGGGGGTGGGGTGGGGGTGGGGGGGTTACAGGTGCAGTCAGTGTGGATCAAAGAGGAAGAGCTGTACCCCCCCTCTCTCTCTCTCTGTCTGTCTGTCTCTCTCTCTCCTCTCTCTCTCTCTCCCTCTCTCTCTCTCTCTCTCTCTCTCTCTCTCTCTCTCTCCTAACATGGCTATGTTTAAATGAACCAAGGCGTGCAAAATGGTAGTTTATTTCTATGTGAATTTAAGGACAGATTGATTGCCTGCAGGTGGCAGGAATTTTCTCATGTCAAAAATAGGCGATAGATTTACCATGCATCGGACATGTTGTACGGTACGCGATATTAAACTTTATGCACGAATGGATTTAGGAAAACATTTGAAGTTTATTATGACCAAATTTAGACTGGGAATTTCAGACATGACACAAAACCGGTATTGTTACAGTAAATATACTGGGATGGATTTTACTTGTCCACTATGCAGTAACGGAAAAGAAGACGAACTGCATTTTGTTTTATGCTGCTGCAAGTTATCTAGTCTAAGAGTGCAATATATACTGATTAAGTTTTGCAGGGATCCCTGTCAATTTCGATCAAGTTTGCCAATGGCTTCTTAGAATGAAAGCATAGAAAGAAATTTCTCAGTTCACTTGTTCAAGGCATTTCCGTTTCGATCAGCTATAGACCTCACCGGAGAAAGGATTTTCAGCCAATCAGAAAATAGGTCACATTCGGTGCGCGCCTAGCCGCAGGCAGCATAGAAGGGGGGGGGGGGGGGGGGGGGGGGGGGGGGGCCACAAGCTACAACCGTAGCAACGCACGCGGCACAGAGAACCGACGGATTTTGCTACTGTTTCTCGTGTGTCCTGCGTATTCAGTGTTTTCAGGAGGCCAATGATGTGTGAGCAGTGACCTTCCAGTCTGAAACAATTAGCAAAAAAAGTGTGCAGCTATGCTGGCACAGCAATCCAAACTACCCACCCCCAGTTACAACACAGACAAGTATGCATTATTTTAGGTTAAGACATTCAAGGAAAACAAAAATGACTGGCAGCTACCCAAGCAGCCCCTCTCTCTCTCTCCTCTCTCCTCTCTCTCTCTCTCTCTCCCTCTCTCTCTCTCTCCTCACTCCCTCTCTCACTCTCTCTGACAGCTTGTAGAATCTGTATATTTGTAACAGAATTTAATTCAAAGACCTAGAACCATGGCCTGTATCAGTATATTTTCATGATCAAATGCCTTGATAATAATAATGATAATAATAATAATGTTATTATATTATTATTACTATTATTATTATTATTACTATAATTATTAATAATAATCCACAAGCTAAAACCAGTTAGGGCTTCTTCAGGGAGTATGGAAGGAAAGTCGCTACACGTGTGACAAACCTGATCAGTCAGTTTACATAGGCTCACTTTTGCAGTACTTGGTACAAAGAAAACACACATTAAATATGTTAGAAAACAAGACACTTACCCAGCTTTGCATTCACATTTAGCTTCCACGACAAGCTGCCTCTTGTTGTCGATTTCAAGGACCATTTTGTGGGGTGCTGCTTTCTTGTGGTAGGAGCGGTAACACGTGGCACACACCTCCACCTTCTCGCTTCCATTTGTATGGAAAATCTTGATGTTATCAATAAAACAGGATGCAAACTTGTTTTTTTCCTCGATCAAGTACAGTTTTTGAGAGCGTGCTGTACTTTGGAAGGTAATGAGGGCCGACGGAATCATGGATGCCTTCGAGCGAGTCTGTCGCGCTGTTCGTATCAGCCGCCATTGTTTCAGCCTCCCGCGAGAGCTTGTGGCCCCCTAGCAACTCTATGATAATGAGGCCCGCGCGAGCCGCGAGCCGGTGAGGTCTATGTCGTGAGGGAGAAGTCCATCCAGTCTTTCTAGTGTTCTGTTAAATTCATATATTTTTTATTTTCTATTTTTTGTTTGATGAACAAGGAGATGTGATGGGAACTTTTTTCTCCCTTTCTTTTTTCGTTTTCCCCCCACCTTCTATGAAGGTTCTTTACTTTGAAAAAAAAAAAGCAACAGTTACATCATCATGATTCATAAAAATATAAAATTAATTTATTGTTGTTACGTTCTCCATACCACCCTTCTGAGTTCTCTCTCTCTCTATGCCTCTGTCTCTGTCTCTCTCTCTCTGTCTGTCTGTCTCTGTCTCTCTCTCTCTCTGTCTGTCTCTCTCTCTGTCTCTCTCTCTCTGTCTGTCTGTATCTCTCTCTCTCGCTCGCTCTCTCTCTCTCTCTCTCTCTCTCTCTCTCTCTCTCTCTCTCTCTCTCTCTCTCTCTCTTCTCTCTCTCTCTCAGAACGGTGGATGGGTGGTAGGAAGATGTAGTAAAAAGAAGGAAGGGTAGGTGTGGAACCACAAAACGCTATGGGACCATGACGTTGAAACTTATGTGATGATTGGGACGGCTGTGGATGAGGATGGAGAAGAAGAGTTGGGACTGATGGAGGTGGTGGGGTGGGGGTGGGGTGGGGGGGGGCGGGAACAGCAGGGGCGGGCAAGTGTCAGAGTGGCGAAAGTGTGGGGAGGGGGGGGGGGGGGGGAGGAGGCTGGAGGATCGCCACAACTACTAAACAACAAAGGCGCTGAGAGAAACAGAAAGAAACAGAGAGGCAACTCTCAGTTCCTGAAGATCGGCGAGAGGAGCGCCTGAAGAACGTGGCTTTACGGGGGGTATCTCTGGCACTGCAGGCAGCATCACAGGGTTAGAAGCAGAAGAAAAAGATGCACCCGAAGTTACGAGTAGGACCCAGAGAAGCGCTGTCCTCAACCGCCGAACAGACCGGGCTATCCTGCACCACCCTTGGAACCCTGCGCTGTGTTCACATAGGGTGCAGGCACGCATAGGACATTCCTTTAACACGTGAAAGGGGGGGGGGGGGGGGGGGGGGGCGGAATAGCTCGGTGATAGAGAGCCGGACTCGCAATCTTGGGGTTGCGGGTTCGAATCTCCGCCGGGCCGTTTCGGCACAGGGGGATTTTTCCCTTAGAGTTAACATTAGTTCTGACTCCATTCCCATACAGTCCTTCGAATGAGACTATACACCGAGGTTCCGTGTGTGAACGCACGCATAACATCTTGCACACACGTAAAATCCCATCACCAGCTTTCGGAAGAGAAGGCCAGTTTGGCCGTTGGTATGGATGGCATGTTACACATAGCATGCACCTTCCCCGAAGATAGAGTATGGCTGCCTTAATGGCGGGATAAAAAAAACGGTCATACACACAAAACTCCATTCCCTTTGTTGGGTAGATGGGATTAGTCCCTGCCTGTCTATACAGGGAGTGTCCGCAGGAGTATCAGCCTGCGTACGCAATCCCCACCCCCACCCCAACCCCCAAAAACAAAAAAAAACAACAAATAGCCAAAAAAAAAAAAAGAAAAAAAAACAAAAAAAAAAAAGAAAAAAAAAGCACGTGAAGGGACGCAATCACAGTGTTGTGTTGAAGAAGAAAAGTCGGCGCCGAAGCGTGTAGTGCCGTCAACTGCACACATATTTGATGCAAACAAGAAGGCAACCCCCCCCCCTCCCTCCCTTCCACCCCTCCCCCCCCCCCCCCCCCCTGATTTCAGAGGGAAAAGAGAAGATGAGTAATAGCATCATTTTCTTCTTGATGAAAACATAGATCAGAAGAGTTAGACCATAAAAGTAGAATTTAAATATGTGTCAGCGTTGGCTCGGTTTCTGACTCAGTTACAGTGACAACGACTTCCTCAAGTGTGCGCGCGCATGTGTTGTGTGTGTGTGTGTGTGTGTGTGTGTGTGTGTGTGTGTGTGTGTGTGTGTGTGTGTGTGTGTGTGAGAGAGAGAGAGAGAGAGAGAGAGAGAGAGAGAGGACAGAGAGAAAGAGAGAGAGAGAGAGAGAGAGAGAGAGAGAGAGTGACAGAGACAGAGACAGAGACAGAGAGAGAGAGAGTCAAGTACCTAATTCTTTATTTTAAAAGTTGATGTGTTATACATACAAATTAATAAGGTAACATCGCAAGGCGTTGAAGGGATAAATGTTTTATTTTGCGTGTGTGTTCACAAAGTTTTAATGTTATACGAGTAACCAAGCAAGCAAAGCAAAGCAAAAGCAAAGCAAAGCAAAGCAAAACAAAACCAAAGCAAACAAAGCAAAGCAACAAGCAAAGCAAAACAAAGCAAAGCAAAGCAAAACAAAGCAAACAAACAAAGCAAAGCAAACAAAGCAAAACAAAGCAAAGCAAAGCAAAGCAAAGCAAAACAAAGCAAAGCAAAGCAAAAAGCAAACAAAGCAAAGCAAAACAAAGCAAACAAAGCAAAACAAGCAAAGCAAAGCAAACAAAGCAAAACAAAGCAAAGCAAAGCAAAACAAAGCAAAACAAGCAAAGCAAAAGCAAAGCAAAACAAACAAAAGCAAAACAAAGCAAAGCAAAGCAAACAAAGCAAACAAAGCAAAGCAAAAAAGCACAAAGCAAACAAAGCAAACAAGCCAAAGCACAAGCAAACAAACAAAGCAAGCAACAAAGCAAAGCAAAACCAAACAAAAAGAAAAACCTTTGAGAAAAACTGGGTGATGCCAACGATATGCATACACATAAGTTTGCAAGCGAAATGTACTCATTCCAAGATTAGGATTATGGAAAGGGGGGGGGGGGGGGGGGGGGGGGGGAGTTCGGTGGAGTGGGGAGGTGTTGTGCTTCCAAAAAGGCTGCATGCTGATGACAAGTGCAATGGCATGTAAGCTTATCATGTTGCTTCTTCCACGGATGACACGAATCACGAATCAATAAAGAGATGATTGTCTTGGAAAACGTGGAGAAAACGACACTCAAGAAGAACAGGTGTTACGAAGACATTTCAATTGTCTTGGAAAACGTGGGAAAACGACACTCAAGAAGAACAGGTGTTACGAAGACATTTCAATTGTCTTGGAAAACGTGGAGAAAACGACACTCAAGAAGAACAGGTGTTACGAAGACATTTCAATTGTCTTAGAAAACGGTGAGGAAACGACACTCAAGAGAAACACGTGTTATGAAGATATTTCAATTGTCTTAGAAAACGGTGAGTAAACGACACTCAAGAAGAACACGTGTTATGAAGATATTTCAATTGCAGACGCACGCAATATGTTTTGAATGTTTGGATTTCCTTGCATCAAGTCTCATGCAATGCATCAATTTACATATATATTTTGATCTTGAATGTACGTACTAAAATGAACATAGCTGCCATTATTCCTCAGAAATAAAATCAACTTTTCTGTCAAGTAGTTGACACATTTCAAATTCTGAATATGGAATCGTCAAGGGCATTGGAAAGCATAAAATTTGGGCACTTAATTTAGAATTTCCATCAGCTGCTTCGTTCACTGACATTCCACATGAGGAGGGATCCAACAGAACATACTACCGTTCCCTTCAGGAGGCAATGTATGAGATATATAACATCGAAAATGATGTCACCAAGTTATCTGTTCTATTCATTACTGAGGCTGGAAGCACTGACTTGGGGCCTGCACAATACCAGACTTGACAACTGAGTGTTGGTCAATTCAGAATGTTTTGCAAAGCCACAAATAACGTTGTCATTTCAACTGCAAATATCGAAATACCTTGCCCAAGTCAAAATGACTTTTGTTCAACTTCACGTGAGGCTTTACCAAACTAGCACCCGCTTTCCCATGATGACACCTGTAGCAACTTCTAAAGAATTGGGGCATTGCTTCGATGGGGCCTGTTTCAGATTGCGTATGTCTGTAATATGTGTCGAAATCTGCCTTTTAAACAAAACATTCCCAATAGAGGATGGTGTGTAGGATACATTCTGTGAAACTTTGAAAGACTGATAATCTATGGGCTCGCCACACTGGTTTAATATGATGCCGAGGTTGAAAGAGAAGGCACTTAACGACTTCCCTTTGAACAACGAGTGTTGGGTTTACCTCTCAGTTCTTCGTGGCTATGATTATCAACAGCGCAGGCTCTCACCGTCTATTTTGCGCCTGCTAATTTATCCTCAACATGCCTGGAACGCTTACATCAAGGAACAGCAGGAACTGCACGCGGTAACGTCACTTAGAAAACACGCGCTCACACTTCCTCTTCATAATAGTATAGTCTCATAAAGAAATTAGTTCATTATCTGACTGAAATGTTCAGATTGGAAGACACCATTAAGGACAGTGCCTAGTACAATGGGAAAGTGTGTGTGGATGTACGTTCACTTCTGGTACAATCTGGGTCTGGCATCACGCCAGCTGTGTGGCGCAGAACTGCCAGTTTGGTTCCACCAGTCCAACTGACATTTTTTTGGGGTTAGAATTGAGAGTACTTACATAGCAACTATACCCGGTAATAGACTAAGTTTCAGGAGTTTTACAATTCACGCTTTCGTTAACACGGCGGACTGCCTACCTGGGTAGGACCGATTAAAGGGCTTCCTGCAGGAGCTGCATGCTGTCGTCAATTATCCGGTGTTATTCAGTGAAATATCAATCACTCAATTATCCGCGTTATTCAGTGAAATATCAATCACTCAATTATCCGCGTTATTCAGTAAATATCAATCACTCAATTATTCGCGTTATTCAGTTAAATGTCAATCACTCAATTATCTGCGTTATTCAGTTAAATGTCAATCACTCAATTATCCACGTTATTCAGTTAAATATCAATCACTCAATTATCCGCGTTATTCAGTGAAATATCAGTCACTCAGTTATCTGCGTCATTCAGTTAAATATGAATCACTCAATTATCTGTGTTATTCAGTTAAATATTAATCACTCATCTGACTTTTTTCATTTTTCACAGACAGAAGACCCATGCTGTATGTATATGATGTCATCCATACCAAAGACCGAACTAGCTTTCTATACCTAAAGTCGGTAATGGGAATTTACGTGCGCGCAAGATGTTATGCGTGTGCTCATTCGCGGGACGTCATTTTACAAACTCATTCAAAGGACTTCTAGGAAACGGAAGAAGAATCGATGTTAAATCCCAAGGAACAATCTCCCTCTTTCGAAAAAGCCCCACGGAAATTCAAATCAACAACACCAGGGTCAACAAGATCACGAATCTAACGCTTTAACAACTTTGGTACCCCCTCCCCTTCCCTCGCCCTTACTGAACTAATCTGCCCTCCCCCTCCCCAACTGATCTAATCTGCACCCCCCCCCCCCCCCGCCCTGGTGATTTCTAGTCATATGTGAGGCAAGATCTCATATAGTAATCAGAATAGAGTATTTTCACGTGAAACATAATTGCAAATACTTATTCCTTCATTCCTTAAGACAATTGTGATGCTCTTTCTGTCCAACCTTTGATGCCTTTTTCATTCACTCCTTAAGACAATTGTGGATGCTCTACTGTCCAACCTTTGATGCCTTTTTCATTCACTCCTTAAGACAATTGTGATGCTCTACTGTCCAACCTTTGATGCCTTTTCAGACCAGTGACTGGAGCTAAGAAGCATACCTCCTGACGAAAGCCGATGTACTCGGCACAAGAGCTGTTGCTCAATGAAATAGGTTATTGTGTCACACTGACTCATAGTCACACATTCTGCAACGTTTTTCGGGACATCATGTGGGAAGGCCCATATCGCCACTCAATCGCTATGTTTTACGGACACTAAGTACGCATATTTGAAGCTGATGGATAACTGATTCAACAAGTGTGCATTAAAGAAGGCTCGTGTCGACTAGTCATTCACTCCTTAGCAATTGGGTATGCTCACGTCACCATTGTGTTGCTATGTTGGGATCTGTGACATGACTAAGTGCATACACACGAGCTGTGCTCAATGAAATAGGTTATTGTGTCACACGATAGTCACACAGTTCTGTCAGAAACAGTTTCTCAAGGAGCATCATGGTGCGGATAGGCATATACCACACCAATCCGTATTTGAGACCACAGTACCATGTTTAGTGATGTAATGAATTAACAACGTTTACATTAAGAGAGGGCTCTCTAGACTCAGCGGATTCTGACATAGATTAGCCCAACCTCACATCGACTAGTACACATAAGAGTGATTGCTCAATGAAATGTATGTGTAAATGACTAACATACACACGAGTGTTGCCAATGAAAATAGGTTATCGTGTCCACGACTACGTCACGATGACTCAGTACATACGAGTTGTACCATAAGGTTCTGTGTCACACTGACTCACATCCATGTCATCACACAAGAGCTGTTGCTCAATGAAATAGGTTATCTGTGTCACATACTGAACTCACAGTCATACACAAGAGCTGTTGCTCAATGAAATAGGTTATCTGTGTCACACTAGACTCACAGTCTAAATACACAAGACTGTGCTCAATGAAATAGGTTATCTGTGTCACACTGATTCACAGTCATACACAAGAGCTGTTGCTCAATGAAATAGTTTATCTGTGTCACACTGACTCACAATCAGCAGAAAACACGAGGCCTTTCCATCCTTTAACTGGAATAGAATCTGTGTTTTTCCCCAATGTAATTTGGTGTGAGATGAATTCCACGAAATTTCACGTTTGATTCTTTCTGTGTATGAAAGTCTGTGTAACGTCAAATAGGGAAAATATAGGCGATTGTAACCATTGTTAATTAATGTGTAGGCGATTGTAACCATTGTTAATTAATGTGATGCTTTTTATCTAGGGAGAGTCCTGGTCATCAATAATCATACATTTGCCAAGGCTGTCAATATCCATTTGATACTCTTTGTAAGCATTTGAAAACAAAATTTACGTGTTGATTTCTTCATCGAAACTTTCATCCAAATTGCAACATCATCGGCGATCTGAATTACAGTCGTCTTGCCTGGAAACAGAGTCTGCTAACTCGTATATCAACAAATTAAAAAAATGGGAATGATTATTCAACCTTGAGGGATTCCTAAACAAAATGGGAATGATTATTTAAACTTGAGGGATTCCCAATTCTGTACTATGTGATGAAGACTATGTGTTCCTTATTCTTGCTATCATACTTATGTTAGTCGGAAAAGATTCATCGCTGTCAGAAACATGTCCTAAAAATCCATAAATTCTATGGCTTACACAGAAGTATAAATTGCCAAACTCTGTCGCAAGCCTTTTTGACATCAAAAATATATACCCAGAACTTCTGAGGATATTTCCCAAACAATCGAAATTCATTCATGTTTATTCAGGATCTGCCACAACACCGAGTTTCTGACCGTCTCCACATCTAAGACAACAGTCAGTGGACTCCATTTGCCATGTCTAAAATGTCCCATTTCTCTCTCCTCTCTCTCTCTCTCTCTCTCTCTCTCTCTCTCTCTCTCTCTCTCTCTCTCTCTCTCTCTCTTCTCTCTCTCTTCTCTCTCTCTCTCTCTCTCTCTCTCTCTCTCTCTTCTCTCTCTTTGTAAGGAAAACAGTAGTGATTATAAAGAAAACAATTATAATCCTAAGAAAAACAGATGTCATCCTAAGGAAAAAAAAACACGTTATGATCCTGAGAAGAACATTAGTGATCCTAAGACAAAGAGATGTGATTCTAAGAAAAACAGATGTGATCCTAAGAAAAAGAAAACGTTATGTTCCTGAGAAGAACAGTTGTGATCCTAAGAGATGTGATTCTAAGAAAAACAGATGTGATCCTGAGGAAAATAGAAGTGATTCTGAGACAAAAGTTTTGATGTTAAGAAAAATAGTTGTGATGTTAAGAAAAACAGATGTGATCCTAAGAAAAACAGATGTGATCCTAAAAAAAAGTTGTGATCCTAAGAAAAACGGAAGTGATCCTGATGAAAATAGTTGTAATTTTAAAGGAAACAGATGTAATCTTAAGAAAAACAGATGTGACCCCAAGGTTAACCGATGTGATCCTAACGAAAACAGATTTGATCCTTAAAAAGAAGCAGATGTGGTCCAAAGAAAAACAGGTGTAATCCCATTAAAAAAGATCCTAGGACAAAAAGATGTGATCCAAAACAACAACAACAACAAAACAGATGTGATCCTAAGGAAAACTGTTGTGATCCTAAGGAAAACAGTTGTTAACCTACGAAAAACAGTTTCGATCCTAAGAAAAACAGATGTGAACCTAAGGAAAACAGTTGTGATCTTAAGAGAAAACAGATGTGATCCTGGGAAAAAAACAGTTGTGATCCTAAGGAAAACAATTGTGATCCTAAGAGGAAAACAGTTGTGATCCTAAGGAAAACAATTGTGATCCTAAGGAAAACAATTGTGATCTTAAGAGAAAACAATTGTGATCCTAAGGAAAACAATTGTGATCCTAAGGAAAACAATTGTGATCTTAAGAGAAAACAGATGTGAACCCAGGAAAAAAAGCTGTGATCCTAAGGAAAACAATTGTGATCTTAAGAGAAAACAGATGTGAACCTAAGAAAAACAGTTGTGATTCAAAGGAAAATAGTTGTGACCCTAAGAAAAACACAGTTGTGACCCTGAGAAAACAGACATGGACCTAAGGAAAATAGTTGTGACCCTGAGAAATTCAGACGTGAATCTAAGGAAAATAGTTGTGGTCCTAAGGAAAATAGTTGCGATCCTAAGGAAAATAGTTGTGGTAAAAAAGAGTTGTGATCCTAATGAAAAATAATTGTGATCCTAAGGAAAATCGTTGCGGACCTAAGGATAATCGTTGTGATCAAACCGTTGTGGCCCTAAGGACAATAGTTGTGGCCCTAAGGAAAAAAGTTGTGGCCCTAAGGAAAAAAGTTGTGGCCCCAAGGAAAAAAGTTGTGGCCCTAAGGAAAATAGTCGTGACCTAAGGGAAAAATTGTGACCCCAAAGGGAAAACTTTTGTGGCCCCTAAAAAATTTTGTGGCCCAAAGGGGAAAACGTTCGGCCCTAAGGAAAATCGTTGCGCCCAAGGGAAAAAATTTTGTGGCCCAAAGGGGAAAATAGTTGTGACCAAAGGGAAAAAAAATTGCCCCCTAAAAAAAAACAGAGGGGACCTTCGGGGAAAAAAGCCATAAAATTTTTTCCCTTTTTTCTTTGGAATCCTCAACGAGAGATTGCTGTTTTTTCAGTCGGAAAAGCAACAATTCGTTTCTTGTCCTCACCCCCACTCCCCCCCCCCTCTCCTTCCGTCCCCCCCCCCCCCCTCTCTCTCCAAATATTCTGGGTGTTTCATGAAAACAAGGGTGAAGCAAACACTCAACACATGACACATTCCCGCACCCCCCACTTCCATCGTGGTAAACATGTCTTTCAGTCGCCGCGCGGCATACCACACACACACACACACCAAAACACACACACACCACACACACACCCCCAACACACACACACACAACCCCACAAAGAAGCACACATGCATATACATACTATGTATGCATAAACGCTCGTAAGCGCGTGTGGGCTGCGCCCCACGCGCGCACGCACGCACGCACGCACGCAACGCACGCACCCCACCACACCAAAAACACCAAACACACACACACACAACAACCACGCTGGAAGTGTTGTCCCTACATTTTGTGTTTATATCACATCAAAAATTGTAAGGGCCCCTTTTTGTCTGTCTGCTGTCCGTCTTTTTGCACACTCCTACTAAAAAACACAACCAACACTGGGGCCGGCGCACGGCCTCACACGCACGCAGGCACGTTGCACACCCACACACACACACCACACACAAAACACACAACACAACACCACACACACCACCACAACACACACACACCCACACACACGCAAGAAAGCACCATGCAATACATAAGTTTTCGCATGAACGCATATTTCAAACACGCGCCGTGGCGTATTTCGCGCGCACTGTCACAGTTGTACCATTGGGGGGGGTGTGCATAGCCAGAGAGAATTAAATTTTTTTCCCTTCTTTCCCTCCTTGTTCCCGGGGGTGTGAACATTACTCACCCCCCCAAACCTTGACCAAATTTCCCAAATGATAGACTTTGCAAGACCGGTATGGATGTGGAAGAAAGGTATTGCTCCGCCCACTCGCTGTCCCCGCTTGTTGGTCGGGGGTAGAGCTCTTTAATCCACCCAGGGGGGTAAAATATTAGAGGAACCCAGGGAAATGCGCTTCCCCTAACTCACTTGCTTCACCCCCGAGTTTTTGGGGGGCGAAATGGCCCCCCCCTAAAAGCCCCCCCCCCTTTTTTTCCTGTGGGCGGAAAGAAGAGAGAGAGAATTTTCACCGGGGCAGACCGACGAGAAAAGGGCAAAAGGCAACCCCCGCGGGCGGCCACCCCCCCACCCCCCCCGCCCCGCACGGCCCCACTCACCCCCCTTGGCCGCCCCCCCCTAACGTATGCTCTTGGAAAAAACCCCGGCCCCCCTTTTTCCCCCTTTTTCCCCCCCTTCCCCCCTTTTTTTGCCATGCCCCCTTTCCCCGGGCCAACCCCGGGGCGCTGCCCCTAAAGGCCCCTAAAAACCCCCTTCCCCCCCCCCCCCACTTCGCCTTTTCGCCTGTTTTACTGTGCTTGGTGTGTTATTCTAAAAAATGGCTCCCCCCCTTTTCACTAAAGAGCAGGCTCTCGCCATTGAACCCCAACAAGTTTTACCATACTTGCATGTCAGAGTATTTTTGAAAAAAAACGAGGTAAGCAGTTCGTTGCCGTTTAAACCCGAAAAAAAGATTGCTTTCCTAAAAGGCAAAAAAAAAAAAGTAAAACGACTGCTTTAAAAATGGGACTATCTTAAAGGTTTGTTGGTTAAGGAAATAAAACGTTGAAAGGGAAAATTGTTGACCAAGATATGCCCTTTTAATATTTTTTGACTATTGAGGGTTTTTTTAAAAAGGCGGTTTTGTTAAAAAAACAAAAACCCATCATGCGTTGTTGTTGGGCGGTTAACCCCAAAAAACTAAAAAAAAAAAGCTAAACATGGCTATTTTTTAAAACCTAAAAACTATTTTCTGGTTATTAAATTTCTAGTTTTTAAAAAAAATTAAAATTTTAAAAGCCAAAAAATTAAAAAAACTTTTACAAACGAACCATTTTTGATTTGCAACAAAAAAAGTTTTGAAGCCGGAAAAAAAAGTGGGGGAGATTGCACTACCATATAGAAATATTTTGCCCCCCACTATCTTCATAAAGCCCAAAAAAAAAATTAACATATCTTAACCGCCAAAAAACTGGGAAGGTTTTTGGAAATCCAAACCCAAGCCTGGTTGAGAAAAGGCCGCCTGCCCGTGACAATATAAAAGGCCGGCCCGGGGGAATCTCCAGGGGATCAAAGCTGGCAAAACGGCCAAGGTAATTTGATTCCAAAAGGGGACCCACAAAGTCACGGCTAGAAGGGGTCAAAACCGCCTGTTTTTTGGGGGGAGAAGGGGCCCCCTTTTGTGGGTGGTTGTTTTTTTTTTTGTTTTTGGGGGGTTTTCCCCCCCGGGTTTTTTTCCCCCCCCCCCTTTTTTTGGGGTTTTTTTTCGTTTTTTTTTTTCCCCCACCCCCCCCCCCCAAACCCCCCCCCCCCCCCCCCCCCCCCCCACCCCCCCGCCCCTTTTTTTTAAGTTTTAATTAATTACCCCAAAAAGTTTTTAAAATTTTTTTTTTTTTTAAATGTTTTTTTAAAAAAAAAAGGGTTTTTATTAATCCCAAAAATGGCGATAACAATGTTCCAAATCTATAGTATAAATCACATCCTAAACTCTAATGCTTTTTTTTAAAATGCTTCGTTAAACAATAAGATTTTGTTCAGAACAATGGGGGCAAATCAATGACTGTTTAGTGTAAAAAAAGAACCTTTTGCCCCCATTTTCACCATTCTAGCCCCCAGCGCGCCTCATACTGTTATGAACTTTTAATGTTTGGGGACTCTGTTGAATCTGTTCTATGCTAAATTTCAGTTTCGAGGAAAACTTTTTTTGTTTTTCCACACGCTGCCAAAGAATACACCTCCCCTTTTTTGGGGCAAAATAGTTTGGTCTAAACTTGGTCTTCATAATTTTCAGGAAGGTTTGGGCCCCTTGTAGCTTAGTATCTCACTTTTCATGTTTTTATATTAATTATAATTATTTTTTTTTTAAAAAAATGGCACCAAAAAAACTTTTGCAAACCTTGTATACCTTTTCTGTGTTATTGGGGGGTCTAAGTGTAGGTACTAAATGTTGGGTAAAACCTGTTAAAAATAAAGCCAGCAGTCTGGAAAACTAGACTTTGAAGATTCAGCAAACAATTTGCTATCTTTGCACTTCTTTGCTACGAAAGATTTTTGTTAGCAAGGAAAATTCCGGACAATATAAATAGTAAGAAAAAATACTTTTATAAAAATGGCTTCACTCGAAATGATGAAGGCGGCGCGGGTTTTTTAATCGCCGCTTTTAGTGGAATAATTAGATTTAGTAAACGCGAGTGAAGGCGAGAGAAAAAGACTAACAAATGTGGACAACTAGCTGCAGCAAAAATTCGCTATAAAAAACAGGAATTAGCAGTTGTTTTTTAATAACACCTGAAAAAAAAGGGGCATGCGCTTCACTTTAAAGAGTTGTAAGCAATAAAACAATATTATCTTGTAACAGGGAAACCAACGAGACTTTCCCCCACCAAAATTTAGGCTTTTTTTATCCATCAGAAAAAAAAAGATGCAAGAAATCGGGTTTTTGTCTTTGGTATGACTGTTGTGTATTTTTTTGCACATAATATTTCTGAGTAAAAAAAGAACAAAATCTTTATTCGCCAAAAGGATTTGGGAAGGGGTCCGGCAATCAAAAAGCTAAACCAAGCACGGGGTAGTGAACAAACAGCAAAAGAATGGTTATCTAAACAACGATTTGGAAATTTATTTACCCCGGGTAGACGAATCAGAGACCACCTTTTTCAAAACAACTCCAAACACACCCATCAAATGGACCTTCATATTTAACCCCCTTGATAGGGTTAGACGAAAAGATTTAATACGCCCCCAGTCTTGACATGCTTTAAGATACAAAGATGCGGAAAACCTTAACACAAAAGAGTGCTTCTGTGTTTCTGTCCTTAAAAAATGTTACCAAGGGGCCACTAATTATCCTGCATGATCAAGTTTATGATGGAAAAGAATTTAAAGGTCAAGTGAAACAATTATTGTTAAAAATAGGTTCCATTTAAAAGGTTCCGGATTCACAGATCACAGGCTTAGTTGAAAACTTTAACAAACAGTTAGCCGAAAAATTTTTTTTACCTTTTACGAGAGTTATCAATTTCGCAAACAGAATGGGTTAGAAGACTGCCCTCATTTTGGCGCAATGAATAAGAAAAAATTTAAAGGGGGTTAAAAACCCGTACAAGCAAACAAAAAAAAAAAATAAATGTTGCTGAAGGGGGTCTTTACCGGGAAGCTATTCCATTTTGGGTTGAAAAAAGGTCTTTTATTTAGGGGGGGAAGGGAAGGGGACATCGCATCAGGGCAACAGATCCAGGGTTTTGGGGTTGATCCTATGAAAAAAAAAGAAATTTTAAAAATGAATCCCCGTGTATTATTTACGAGAAATGACACAACAAAAAAACGACCCCCCAAAAAATTTTGTGAAGGAAGAAAAGCGATAATCCCCCGGACACAGTTCCCCTTTAATTTAAATTTTCGTAAAAAAATTTGAGTTAAAAGGAAGCTCAGAAAGGGAAATGCAGAACGAAAAAGAAAGGTAAAAAAAGGACCCTTGAAAATGATAGGGAATATTTCATGGGTATGTATTAAAAGGAACTTTCGAGGATTAAACAATGCATGCTAAATCAAATTTAAACCCAAATCAACCCCCCAAATTTGGGAAAAAGAATATCTTGAAATAAAAAAAAATTCGAAGATCAAGAAACATGAGAAAAAATTTAAATGAATTGGATGAAGCTATGTTTACTTATAATAAAAATTGATGAAAAAAAATAAACCCCCCTGTTTTGCGGGCCTCCATGCCCGATTGCTTGAAAACTCGGATTAACAAACACCCCTTTTGTGTTGGGTTTTTCTAATGACTTCTTTTTTACAACTGTTGTGTTGATCTCATGTAGATTAGATCGCAGTTTTACGTTGTCATGATGAAAAGTCTTATTGCCAAACAATGCTTCTTTGTAGTTGTCATGTGATATGTTTGACTGCACAACGCTGCGAGATATTCCCTTTGCTTTCTTAATGATTTTCTCTGGCTCGAAATACTGTACATTTTTGACCTTAAACCAACAAACTCCTTGATCACCTTTCCAGATAATTCATCCTTCATCTTTCCTAAACCTTCTTGTTAGTAATTGAATGCAAAGGCGAATCTTTAGGATAATCGGATGTGTCGTACCATCCTGCACGCCCTTTAGCTACTTCGGTTTCCATGTCTTTATAGATGTCTTCAGTAGGGATATCTATAACAAAAACTATCTGTATCTGTGTAAAGCACTCTGGACTCTGGATACGAGGGCTTAAAGTAGTCATAAAGAAACTCTAACATCAAAAGCTTTGATTAATTCTAAAACAGTAAACCAATAAATACAGGTTTGTCCAATTTGACTTTCTTTTTTTTCATCATTATGCCAAAAAGTGATCATGAAATCTTCTGAAGTCCTGATAATTAGGTTTTGAAGTCAGCTTAATTGCTTCGTTCTCTTTGGTGACTAATCTGACATCTTTACGTTTGTGGGGATTCTCCATAGTCTTTCAAAACAGCTGTTGTTCATCAGCTTGAAAAAGTCTTTTTCTGAAGCATCTGTGGATTTAGTTCTGAGATCAGTGTTCTTCATGATGTTATGGTTTCATGAACTGTTCTTGATCAAAAGCAATTATGCGATGAACTGCTGTCAACTTCAACCCATGTCTTAAATAAAATTGTAGAAGTCTGTAATGACAGACATAATTTTTTTTGCCTCGAAGATTAGGCACAAGTTTAGGCGGTTCTCTTGGATCCGTCTTTAGACTTTCTGCTGCTAATGGATAGTCATTATGCAGGTCATGGAGTTCATGAGGATATTCTAAATCAACTTCTAGAATGAAACCACGCTGTTGATCTGGCGCCAAACTGCCCAACCACTTTAATGCCTTTTGAATATTATTCGGATCGCCGCCTGTGAACATTTTAAAGTTGCGTAATGGAAGCGATTGCGCCATAGCCATCCATACAGATTGTTTGCATCTAAATACATGAGATAGTTAGACCTTTTACTTGGATCATAGTCGTCCAAGTATTTGTTGTTTGCTTTACAGTAATGGTGCGACGTCATACTAATTCCCCACGCAATCCGTTTTCAATCATCTGAATCATTGGTAGGTCAGACAATAAATCAATCTGTACTCCAGTAAACTTTAAGAAAGCGTCCCAGCTCATCCCAGGCGCAGAAATGTAATGCGCGGGATCCAGGCATATAATGTTTCATGCAAGTCTTTCTATAATTTTCAAAGACGTCGCCAACAACATACATCAGCCATTAAGTAGGAGTCATGATAGTCTCCATCGTTTTACAATCTAACTTCTGCACGCATCTTGAGCATGCTGGAAATCAGAATCATGATGCCCTTTTCCCTTGGGAAAATAGAAAGAACGCCCCTTTTAGGGGAAAGGTGTTTTCATCAACCTTCCAATGTTATGTTCATAAGGGTAAACGCCCTTTCTAACAAGAGTTGAGTCAAAATATTTTCTGTTATTGGGCGGACTTTAAGGCTAGAGTGACTCTAATGAACCCATTGGCTGCTAGAGTCTAAAAAAATGTTTTTCAGATTAAAGCACATGTATTTTTGATGACGTAAAATGCTGCCCCCGAAGGCCGCCCAATGTTTTTCATTAAAAGTGAGGTGTAACCTCGAAAAGTTATGAAAGAATACAGGCAGTTCCATTTTTTAGGATAAAATTTGTTGAAGTTGCATTTGTTATGCGCCGCTCTCTGAATTTGTTGTGTATGGTCTCTTACTGTTGGATTCTCGGGTTTTGATGAGGACCTAAACGAAATCAACAATGTGTGGTGAGTCATATGTTTTTGGTTTTTCGGTGTCATTAGGGTTTTCAGATAAGTTTAGTTTTTAGAACGTATTGGATTTGCTGCTGCGTTCTAAAAAGTTTTTGCGCATTTGGCCCCTCTATAAAATTTTGGTTTTTGAATAAAACGCCATCCGCCCTGACAAAAATGAAGGCAAAAAAAAAATTGAGATTATCATTAAGATTTTTTTCGAAGTTTTTGTGGCGTGGCCTTCAAAAGGAACAATGGGATTCGAAGTTGCGTAAAAAAACATATGGAGTTTTTGCTTTTTTTCGTTTTAAATAACTTTGACCCGGTGGGGGCGAAAATTTGTTCTTTTTAAAAATTCAGAACTTTTAAATTTTTAATGTTATGGGTTGAAGAGGGAAAAATTCTTGTTAAAATTTCTGCGAATTTTTTTTTTGGGGGGGGGGAAAATGTTGGGTTTGGGCCCAATTTACTTTTGCATATTTTAAAATTTTGTTTCTACCCGGGGTAAAAATTTCAGTAGGTTTTTGGGTTTTTTTTTTTTTTTTTTTTTTTTTTTTTTTTTTTTGGTTTTTTGTTTTTCTGTGTTCTTTTTTTTTGTTTGTTCTTCAACTGACAATTTGGTTACACAAAAGGAAAAAAAAGGACCCCTAAAGTTAAGATCATTGTGTAGGGTGATGTTAGACATCTCTCTGCGTTTTTGGGGGCGTGTGGGGGGGCCTTCAAGAACACACCCAAAAAACATTTGTTGTCTGAATTCTTTTGTTTAGAATGCTCTTTTTGGACTAATGTGGAGGTAGGGGAATGTAACCCTTGCCTACAATCGGCGATATTAGCCTGTTTTAATTGATCTCAAGATTCCCCCTCGACAACAGAGCCTCTCTTTTGGTTTCTTCAGCCGCAGCGTCAAATGTGAAGCATTCGTCTCCCCAAAACCGGGTTTTAAGTCGTTATGGGGAAAGAATAGTTGTTGTTTAGTGAGCCCCAGACTTTGATTTTCTTCATTTATTGTTAATAGTCGTTAAAAAACAGTACTTACTTTAACTGGGGGTTTTGTTGTTTACCGGAACTTGAGAAATTGCAGAAAAACGTTTCTGACGTTTGTTGGTCAATGACTTCTAAATCATATCATTCAGTGCTTTGATAAACCTCTCTCTAAAAGATTCCTTCAAAAATTGTTTTGCCTTCTATATTTGCCAGGGTTGATTTTCTTTTCTATCAAAATTTTATTTAAAAAAAAAAATTAATTAATCAGAATCTAAAACGGTCTTTTTGTGCTTGGACTCTAAATAAAGTATAAACACCTTTGGCTTTGTTATGTGAGTTTTTAAAAAAGAGTTTAAATGTTCGTTTATTTTTTAAGCTTTCTTTTTTATCTCTCGGCGTTGGGCTGTTGGAAAACTTCCCCTCGCCTTTTTTTGAGAAAAAACTTTTGTCTTTTTTAGTCTTAAAAATCGGCCCTGAACGACTAAATTTACCCGTGATGTTTGAGCAGTAGTGCTTTATTTTTTCGTTTGAACGAGCTAGTTTGTGTTATTAGTGAACCATAGCTGTGGCTTTTGGAGTTTGTTTTTTTTTTTTGCCAGCGACTTACAGCTATTGAAAACAGGCCGGAGCTAAAGCAGCCCCCCTAGGGGGTAAGCCGGGGGTGCCCCCTATCCCCGTTGCAAAGAGACCAACACTCGTTCTGCTGTAGAGTTTTTTAGTCGATGCCCGTTTTAAACATAAGTAACGCTTTAAAGGAAAGCGAATCCCTTCGTTTGGTTTTGTGTTTTTTAAAAGGTCTTTGCTCTAGTTTTTGTTGCATTTGTGAAATTGTTTGTTAATCTAAAGGTTTTTAGTTAGGGCTTTCTTACCCTTTTTGGGGGGCTGACAATTTGGATAAACCTGAAAGACATGTTTTTTTAAATAAAAATAATTTAGTAAACTTTTTTTAAATTGTTTTTTAATTTTCGTGGGGATCATTTAAAAAACAAAGTACATTAAGGGGTTTTTATCGTTCTTCTTTTTTATCTTTTTTAAAATGTTTATTCGTCTCAAACAGTTCTCCCGTTTCCCATGCAATGTTTTCCTCTGTTGCCCTTAGGTCAATCAAAAAACCGTATTTCGTTTTAAAATTTAATCTCAAGCTAACATTGTGAGTGTAAACTTTAGAAAAAGGTAATTTTGGACTTCTAACCTCCCCCCCCCAAAAGTTTTTTATTTCATCAAAATGCGAAAGGTTTAACCCCCGTAGCTTTAGATTTGGTTAGGATACCTAAATCGAAATTGTACTTTCGTTTTTTAGGATTAATAAACTTTTATTCCTCTTTAAAAAGGTTTTCTTCATCTTCGCACAGAAAAAAATACTTTAACGTCTTGCTGAAAACACAAAACAAAAAATTAATAGTTTTGGCCTCTTCTGGGATTTTTGTTGATGAAATCACTTTTTGTAATATATTGGGAAATTGGTTTGTTCTAATTGTCCTAATTTTGCTCCTTTTTAAACTCTGGAAGCAAATGCTGGCTTTTCTAATTTTAAAAATAAGTTTTTTTTCCCTTTAAAATTTTAATGAAAAGTTTTTCGTTTTTTAAAATTTCGGGCGCCTTTTAAAATTTTTTTTTTTTTTTTTTTTTTTTGTTTTAGTACCCCCCCCTTTCTTTTTTTTTAGTTTTTCTTCCATTTTCGTTCCCTTGAAACGCAAGATCCCCCTTCTTCCCGGTTAGCATAGATCAAAAAGGGTTTTAAAAATATTTTGCTTTGTGTAAAAAAAATTTTTCTTGCCCCTCAAGTTTTATAGAAATTTTTTAACGATTTCCGCCCCGATTTTTTACAACTGTCCCGTTTGGGGCTTTGAAGCGAGTTTATTTTGAAAGAAGGGAGAGCCCGGCCAATCAATTCATTGCTCTAGGTCTGGAAATTTACAGTAAGAATTTGATCTGCAAACAATGTAGATGGGGTTTTTTGGAAAATAATATTCCCTTTATTTTTCCCTTTAGCCAAGGGGGTCTTTAATTTATGGGGGTTAAAAATGGATATGATTGTGGCATTTTTTTTTTAAAACAAAATAAAAAAATTAATTTTTTAAAAACTGGCAGGCATTGGGGATGAAGATTATGATGTTTTTGATCCTGGAGACGACATGGTGAAATGACTCCCTTTTGGGACAAAATCCTCGGGGGTCTCTTTGCGGCTGAATTAACAGAAAATAAGGGAGATCATTTACCAAAGTTTAGGCCCAAAAACCTCCCGAATTTATAGACCCCAATGATTTTTTAAATAAAGTGCCATTTGTTTGTGAGGAAGGCCCAAAGGGCAACTTTTTAGCTTAAACTAAAAAAGCCCTCAAGTTTTTTGCCCCTGGGTTCAATTAGAAATAGATCCCCGCGGGTTCAAAATGCTTTGGGCCCTTTTTAGGCCAAAATTAAGGGGGGAGGGTTTCTAAACTTCAAAAAACCTGCAAGAAAATCCCCAAGATAACCAAAAGCAAAACTGGGTTTGAATTAAATCAATCAGCGGGAATTAATAAATTAAAAGAAGCGAACCGTTTTTCCCAAGGGAAACGCGTTAAAGACTATACCGCTCGCCCCTACCCATCGGAACTAACGGGCCCCTTTACATGCTTTAAGAACCATCAAAAGGGGAATTAACAAACAATTTGCAAAACTAGGGTGAACTAGGAGTATAAAAAGAGAAAAAGAAAAAATGTTTAGGCTGAGACCCAATTAGGAGTTATTAAAGAAGAATAAAAAAAGACTAAAAGATCTTGAACAAAAAGACCAAGACTAGAAGTGACAACTACAACCCAGACCCAAATTTCGAATCAAGTGAAAAGGAAAACGGAAACTTCGAAAAAATTTTATTGAAAAACGCGCTAGCGAACGAAAAAGACTGTTTAGGAGCAAGGCGTAAATTTTCAAGCGTTATAAAGCCTTAGGATTTGCAATAAGCACTGGGGTTGGCTATTACAGGCGGCGGTGGCCCAAAATTTTTTCCCCCGCCATCGCTCCACCCGATAAAATCATGGGTAAAAAAACAGCTTGATCACTGCGAGTTTTTTAAAAAAAAATTTGCCGGTAAAGTATAAATCTTTACGGGTATTTAGGAGGTTTGTTAGCTGGTTTTGTTCTGCAAGCAAAGTAGTGGCTTTAGGGCCCAGCACTTATGGACTTTGTTTCTTAAAAGTTGGGGTTAAAATTTTTTGTAGATAAAGACCAAGTAATCCCAGGCCTGTTAAACCAAAACAAGCCTGTCTTTTTTATTTTGGTCACGGAACAGGTCTGAGTTTTTCTGAGTCTCAATGGCCCTTTTGGGGTTTGGGCCGGGGGATTGGTTGACTTTTCTTGGGGGGCCATTTGTTTTTTTTCGCTTGCAAAATTTCTGGCTCAGAATTTTTTTCGTTTTGTCCAACTTTGTTATTTCTGCAACGGAATTTTATTGTTGAGTTTATTTTGTTTCCTTTCTGGGCCTGGGTCAGAGGGGGCATGTAAAAAGTGCCAAAGCAAAATCTACTTTCGATTTGGTATTGTAAAAAAATTTTGGTACTTTTATATTGAAGGCAAATCAACGTAGAATAATGGGCCTCTAAATTTGCTAAGTTTGTTTTTTTTGCGTCAAAACCCCGTAAGGGTTTTTATGGTTGATCTTGTCTGTGCTTGTGAACCCGCAAAACCAACGTAAATGCGAAAAAAGTCGTTTATTCGCTTTTTCCCGCTTTTTTTAGGCCTTAGAAGTGTCTAAGTAAATGTTTTCCCCCCTGTTTTATGCTCTTGCTCTATGGACCCCAGGTGAACGCCCCGTGCCTGAGAAAAGATGTGTAAAAGGGGATTCCCGTCTGTTATACTTTTTGTGCCGCCCCCAAAAATAAGGGGGGCCCCAAGCCTGATTAAGATCCCAATTTTGTCTAAAATCGCTTGATGTTAATTTGAAATTTGTTAAGTTCTTTCAAAAGCCCTTATGTCTTTTGGGTTTTAAATGGATTAAAAAAGGGTTTTTCATTTGGTTGGCGCTCGCAGTTCAGCAAAAAAAACGTTTAAGGGGTAATAGAATGAAAAACTATAACTACCTAACCAAAGGATTAGGGATTTTTGTGATAGATACGAACTCCCCAAACCAGTTTATGCAAAAAAACAGCAAAATTTAAAAGGTTCTGATAAAACTGCACAAAAGACTGAACAAAACTTTTGGGATGTAGTCTTTTTTAACAGGGGGGGTTAAAATATTTTTAAAGGGGTCTTACCTTTTTAGAAAGGTGTCAGTCTGGGTCCGAAATGTGAGGGGGTCAGTTGTATATTTTTAAAATTGTAGTGCGGGCCCAACAGAATTTTTTGTCATATTTGAATGATCTTTTTAAATTTTTTTAAAAAAGTTTGTAAAAATAACAATCAAGACGCCCCCTTTGTTTTTAGAACATGCTTTTAAAAAGAATGCGGAAACCCGAAAGGTTTGGCTCCTGAAAAATTTTACAAAGTCGTTGGTTTTATAAGCAAAGCCCAAGGAGAATAATAAAATTAAAAAAAGTTTAATAATAGAGGAAAATTTGTTTGCCAGTTAACCCCTACCCGATGGTTATTTCGGGTTTTGCTCCTAAAGAAGCAATGGTAACCGACATTGTCTCAAAAATTAACAAAACAATTTTACAACAATGTTTACATTCAAAACCCGAAAAAGAAAAAGTAGGTTAATTTTTGATGGAGGGGCTAGTAAATGTTAGGTTTGCAATGACAATCGGGCATTCTAGTTTTAAGTTGCGCCAGACAAATACTTTGAGGGGAAAAAATCCGCTTGATTTGCATTACATTCATTCTCTATGTTATTTGGTGAGCTAAACACTGAGAAAATTAATGGGAAGGCCCTTACTGTTCTAAGACTCTGCCGTCGGGAACTGCCCTTTGCGATTATGAAATTATACAATTCCTAATTTACAGTTTAAAAGATTAGTTTGTGGGAGGGTCGGTTATTTAATATAAAAATCAAAGACAAAGGGGAAAATCGAAAATGTGATACCGGGAATTGTTTTGGGGAAAAAATAATAAGTTGTACTAAAAAATGTCGCGGGGCCCAGAAGATATCCGGAGTTACATTAGCGCCTGTGAGGTGTATAACTTTAGAATTAAAAGACCTTGCAGACGTTGCAGACTTTGAACAGAATGGTGAGATAGGCACTTTGTATGGTTTTGAGTACACTAAGATGGTGATTTAAACGCAAAGAGGTTGGCGACAGCAAAAAGTTTCCTAAACTGAACAACTGCGCAATCTGAGCAAATAATGTTGGCCATGTATGATATAAATATATTCGAAAACCTGACCTCAAATGGCACTTAGAACCATAATTTAGAATGGGAAATAAAAATTTGAATTCATAAGCCCTTTTTACATATTTTAGCCGTCAAAAAAGTTTCAGAAAAGCATTCAACTCTGGCCCTTTACATGTATGTCTTATGCCGGACGACAATAGTCGGAAAGAAATTGAAATAACGCCGTATGGGAAAAAACAGTACATCCTCCACAGAAAGAAACAGTTGTAAAAAAGCTTCTACAAAAATTACAGTTCTTTCCAAGCAGAAATTAGGAGACACGTTCACATGATATTTGAAATTCTGTCTTTAAAGATGTGGAGAGGGATGGGGTTGTGGGCGTTAGTGGACGTCCTTATAAAAGGAATTAATATTAGCTGGCAAAACTTAGACGTTAAACGCCTTAACGTTACCATCGTCGTTCTACCAAGGTGAGGATATTAGATCATAACAACAAGCAACAAAATCAATGTTAACTTAAATAGAAACAATCTTACAGAACTGAATTGGATTAATCTTACACATTTAGGCCTCGTAGGGTTTTATTATACTGAACAAGTTTTGTTGACGGAGAGTATGATAAAAATAATAACTGGATTAGATTAAGTTCTGTTATAAAACTATGGAGACAGTTAAACTTTATGACAAAAACTCCTCATTGCTCATTGATTTGTGGGCAGACTGGCTGTGGAAAAACAATATTTATCCTCGACCTGTTTACAAACAGTTTATCGCTATAATTTTAATCTATTGTGGTTTTCTGTCCAACACTTAATGGAACAAAGCATATCATGATAGAAG
>CM031614.1:14218562-14266062 GCA_018398815.1 Conus ventricosus
TATGATTTTATCTTTGATGTTTGCAAAATGGTTGTTTAACTGATTTGCAGATACGTGTGTAAGAATTTGCTGACTTCTTGATACTGTTTATTATTCAACAGGTTGATAGCTTTCCAGATCTGACGTGAACCCTTTGTAGAAATTAACATCTTTTGGAAGTAACTGCGTTTAGACTTTCGTTTCATTGAGTTACCTTATTTTTTTGTTTTCGAAATTCATTACTTGTTCCGAAATTGCTTAAATGGTTTCTTTTATTAATTTCTATATCAATTTCTTTTGTTATCCACGGTGGTTTTGTTTCTTGTTTGACTCTTTTCTTTATGAATGGAGCATGCTTGTTATATACAGAAGTAAATGTATTGATCCAATATTCAGCTGCTTCATCAGGATCTCTTATTTGATACATATAATCCATCTGTGCCGTGGCAAGGTATGAAAGGAAATCTTCTTCTTTAAAGTTTCTAAAGCTTCTATAATATATAACCTTATGCCCTACCTTTGGAATTTTAACACGGGTTTTGTACCAAGTAAGACGGACGGGATTGTGGTCACTACATCCACATGGTGGAGCACATACTTCAATACTAGGTTGTCTTGTGTATGTGTAAATGTGATCAATTAAGGTACTTGAATGTCCAGTTACACGGGTTGGTTTGTCAATAAGTTGTTCTTGGCCGTGTAAAGTGTAGTTGTGATGACACTTGGCTTTGGGTTTCGTTAAATCTACATTAAAATCGCCCAAAATTATAGTTTCAAAACTTAGCATTGTTACCTCATCCATAAGGAGACTAAATTTATCTTGCCAGTCTAGTTTCTGATGGATTTCTGTATAAAAATACTATGATAAGTGGTTTACTGTTTTTCATGCCGATTTCAATCCATACAGATTCAATGTAATAATTTTCAAGATTATTCAGGGTTTTTTTGTAGTTTAACGAAGATGCAAGATACACTAGTATGCCTGTGGTTTGGGGTTTATGTGGATCTAGTCGAATTATCTGGTATCCTGGCATGTTCATGTCAGCATCAGTTATTTGTGAGGACAAACGGGATTCTGCGAAACAAAACAAATGAAAATTGTTACCACTGTTGTGAAGAATAGTTGCAGCATCGTCTTTCAAACGTGTGTGTGTGTGTGTGTGTGTGTGTGTGTGTGTGTGTGTGTGTGTGTGTGTGTGTGTGTGAGTGAGTGAGCGAGTGAGTGCGCACACGTGCGCGCTTCTGTGAGTGTCTGTGTGTATTTGTAGCATCAGAATATTTTTTAGACTTGGTGACAACTCCGTGAAGACCCTCCTCATAAGTCGTTAAGGATATGATTTGCAGCTTCACTAAAAGAAGTTTCAATGCATTCAGATTGTTGAAACCAATAAGAGATAGTCTGGCAGTGTACAGTTTTGAAGCATGCTGGACAACATTTGTTTGCCCGTTAACATCCCTATTTTTTTAGAGTTTTCCCTGAGTTCCTTAAGAAAGCTTTTCAAAAAGTAAACCCATTTCAGACATACAAGACCACCACAGTTTCGTCACTTTCTCTGCCTTCATGGAAAATGCATGCACCTAGCGACATCTAAACATAACAAATTACACTGGACTTAAGTTTCTAGCATCAATCCACTGATTTCGTTTGTTGAAATAATCCATTTGCCCCGCCACCAAACCATTCACTATAACACATCAGTCAATGATGATGCCAACAAGTTTGTACTCGTACACGCCCACACTTTCTCTGTTATTCACATACACAAAAAGACACACGCTCACTCACACACATAAAGATACACACGCAAACACAACACACACACACACACACACACACACACACACACACACACACACACACACACACACACACACACACACACAACTTTTATCTCATAAAGTTTATTCAGTAACTGAACAACATACATCAATCCTGTATGGCAAAATCAATTATTTTGAAAAAGCCCTTGTCCAATAAATACATTCTGCTGTTAACACAGCTTCTACCGTAGGTCACACACACAAACACACACACACACACACACACACACACACACTCATGAAACATTGTAATGTCAATTTTTTTTAAGTGTTGAAACTGTTGCGCAGCTCTCATCACCTATCAAATCATAGTTACAGGTCAAAACCAAGGCATGCTTTTTCCACCTGATATATCTTTTTCCTTCTTCTCTTCTGTGACATATGTCTGAAATAGAAAAGGAACTCGTTGATCACAACAGACAAAAGTCTAACTCAAATAAAGGACAAGAAATGTGATGATCTTAGGCATTTTCATTTTTGTAAAGTTATACGAAACCAAAAGTTTCAACAACTCACTTTTCAAACATTTAGAATGACGAAGCAATCTTAAGTTGATTACTTCTAGTAACACGACAACAACAACAACAACAACAACAAAAGCAAACAACAACAACAAAAGCAAACAAACATTAACACAAATTTCATGAACTCTTTCAAGGTTCTTCACCCTGTGTAGACTGTGTGATAGCAGAATGTCAAGTCATAACGACTTTATTCAGAAAACACCGATCCGACGGACCTGCTTGTGACTGCCTGGTGGAAAACTCCTCTTGGGGACAGAAATAAAAGCCAGCTGAAATGTGACAACCGACTGCAAAAGTCTCCTTTTTTCAGTTCTATTTGACAGTGAGGGGGAACAGTAATCATTTGTGTGTGTGTGTGTGTGTGTGTGTGTGTGTGTGTGTGTGTGTGTGTGTGTGTGTGCACGCGTCCACTGATTTAAAATAGATGCATCAACACATGCTTTTAACTAGTTTTCAATCTTTACTTGAGAACAACTAAAATTCTGACCATCAAAGGAAGGGGCAAAACATGTACCAATGAATCACGCCTATCAATGTCTTGAAGCCCTCCACACGAGGCACTATATCACAGAGGAATGTTTATGTACCCATATGCTAAACATAGTTAAAAGGTTAAAATCCCATCACCTCATGGTAGCAGGGGCAGTGAACTCTGAGAGGTTCAGCTCGTCAAAAGGCACAGCATTATCCTACTGAAGGCTAAGCCCAGACTATTCCTTCTTCCCCCTTCGCCTTTCTTTTTTTTTCCCTTTACATAAAATGTAATATAAGAACTAGGAAGAAATCTGCATACATACTCACTTGGTCCAGCCAAACATGGTGCCAAATATAATGCATGTACTGTTGCCATGTTTTCTCCCAATTTCACAGGTATTCTTCACTGAGCCCACATTTCTTTATAAGAGTTAATTATAACTCTCTCTCTCTCTCCCTCTCTCTCTGTGTCACACACACACACACACACACACACACACACACACACACACACACACACACACACACACACATTCTCCCTCCCTCCTTCTCCGTCTCATCACTCATAAAAGCATGCTCCTGTAAACAGAGAGCACAGTATATATACACCAGGACATAAAGCTATGTTGTGATTAAACAGAATGTACTTCAAAAGATGTGGTCGCATAAATGTAAAGTTTTATGTGGAGATTGACATTAAAGAGGTAAACAAAACATATGGGGGAAAAAACATGAAAAAGGAGTATAGAGAATTTTAGTGACAACCTGAAAGACAAAGAACACTCACTGAAATCTTGACCGCATAAGGATGCGCTGTACATTATGCAAACATAGTTAAGTTTCTTAAAATCTAAATAACTTCAACACATTCAAACAAAGCGTTTCTAAACAAAACCATTCACCACTGTGGCAACGACATTATTTCACCTCTGTCTGCACAGCAGTCTTTGTTCATGAACAAGAACTGCAACCTATGTTTTAACCGCACCGTGGAGACACTGGGTGGAGAGAATGGTGTACAATCTTTCAAACAAAAATGTTTCAAATCAAACTCCAAAAATACGACTGAAAATGATGAAACTAACCGAGTGGACAAAGCGATGGCTAAAGCGCATTATGCTTATCTAACTTATTTTACAAATCCGATATGCATCAGTGCAAGCATATTTCTGCATGTGAGCAAGCTGGCTCAAATTCAAAACTATGTTACGCAACAAACAACAGCTACTACTACCAGTAACAATTTTTAAAAAAACAGGATCAATAAACAACAAAAATCAGTGATGGCAAAATGAGTTACCAAATGTACCAATGAATAAATAGCACGGAAATAAACAAAAGATGACCTATGGACTAGCCAACCAAACACGCAGTGTTTCTATCGCAGTATCCACACCTATCACAGACATTTTATAGTCACACCATATCAACAAGTCACCATCAGACTCTGTTTAATAAAAAATCCCATGTTCTTTACCAACATGAATAAAGATGACCCTCTTCCATCTTGCAAGCCAGAAATGAATGCACCCAAATGAACGAAAGCATACAACAACAACAACAACAAAAATGCTGGCACACATCCATTGCAGAATAAAGACGCAAGATCAGTTCAGATGTTTACAGAAATCACATTTTTCAACATATTTGATCACTGTATTCATCTTATTATATTTACACACTGAAAACGGAATAAGTTACTCTGTTTCAAATTTTTACATGGCTTCATAAGGTCACATACACACACACACACACACACACACACACACACACACACACACACACACACACACGCACACACACACACACACACTAGCATACACACGAAACAGCAATACAACCTGGTTAATACTGTTAAGACCTCATCCGCCTTTGGGACCAAAATCCCAGTACAGCACCCCTCTGTTTGCTTCTTGAACACTGTGATCCAACACTTGCCCAACCATAATTAATTCCTAAAAACAGAGAACTTGATATCACACATTTCTGCACAAGTCCTATCCGCAAACATCAGCCCATACACTCCTGATCGTAACCAACACATGGAGCAGTTTCTAACGGTGAGGCATAAAACAAAAGATCCTTGGGATTACAATTTCTTCATCATGCCATCCTAAAGTGTGTGTGTGTGTGTGCGTGTGTGTGCGTGCGTGCATGCCTGCGTGCGTGCGTGCATGTGTGCGTGCAATCCTGCATGCATGCATGTGCAGGGTTTTCCCTCAAATAAATACTAGATGGAAATCACCTACATGAAGACAGTAAAAGTGTTTGAACCGCGAACAGAAAAATAATTTAAGGATATGCAAATGTGTGGTACTTCTTTTCTTTTCTGATCAGAACTCTGGCTGGCAGCCATTTTACATCCCACGGCTACGGGGACCGCGTTCAATACAGATGACACATGGGCACGACACCTTTCAGCGTGGTTTTGGTTTTGTTCTTTTTTGGTTTTCACTTCTTTTGGTGTCATCCATGCTATCACAACACAATGAACTTCCCTCCAATGAAAGATGGAATGGAATCTAACACACATGCACAGCTTTTTTATGGTGTGTGTGTGGGGGGGGGGGGGGGGGGGGGGGGGGGGGGGAGTATGCTTTCACAGACCAGTTAAAAGTCTCCTCTAAAGGACTTTTAAGAAACTGCACAGGTGTGGACTCTAAAGAGAAAATCTCCTACAGCCTGGATGTCTCTAAAGCGGGGATTGAACCACGAACCCTTGGGTGAAAGAGCAACACTCAATCCACTAGGCCACCTACACCCTCATAATATTTCACAAGGTGTCTGAGAGTATTATCTGAAAAACAGGTAATCGCAGGGAAACAAAGCGGCCTATAGATCTAGGCTTTACGATGGCCAGTGGTACAAGCAGGTTCAGTTTTAGTCATCACGGTGGCATCACTGTGACCGCCAATATCCTATATTGATATACACTACACTTCAACATCCAGCCCACGAGACAACAGGGCATGGAGGTGCCTGCTTGTCACATAAAGAAGTTGATAATGATACAAAAATGATTTGGGAAGAGGGTTTCATGGACAAGAATTACCACATGCCTAACCCACAATGGACCAGTCCTAACGGCATGGCAACACCAGGCGTTCTCATGGCGCATCTCCGAGGTTCAAAACTCAAATTCATACTGATGCCCCAGGATAGGGGGCTTAATAAACAAGAAACTGTGAAGAAGAGATGTATGTTCTGCTCTTTCATCTTGTCCATAGGGAAAAAAAACCATGGTCCAAGCCGAGAATCCTTTCCTTTAAATTTTACATGTCACATGGATCTCACATCTAACTTGTCAGAAGTAAAATTTGAGATTACAAACATGCTTTCCTTACAACTGCAAAACACTGTCCTTTGAACAAAGTGGTGACTGTTACAGTAGTGGGAAGACATCCCAAAATTCTAGGTAGCAGGTAAACACATACATCTCATTTTCACACAAAATCCTGCACCCTGTTTGTGCAAGTGTGTATGTGTATGTGCATATGTGATAAATTCATTAATATGATTGACCATTTGTACTTGTTCTCTCTCTTTGAAATAGGTTTCCAAATTCTAGGTTATGCATCAAGTATGTGTGAGCAAGTCTGTACTCACATACACAACACACACACACACAACACCACACACACACACACACACACACACACACACACACACATACTTGCGTACACTGGCACTGGGCTCTGAACTGCGCCCATTAAAAAAGAGCACCAAATCTGCATAGAATAATGCTCTCTGCAAAACACCAATAAAAGAATGAACAATCTGAACACATCACTTTTTTTTTTCCAAGAGGACTCACCACTGGCAACATTTACACACACAATGGAGGAAGAACCTGTTTTTCAAAGCAGTACACAGAAGTGATCTGCCCAAAACAACAGAACATATCAATGGGCCTACCAAAGACCAAGGACATCAAACTGTCAAATCGACATGCTCCAAGGCCTGTCAAACCACACACACACACACACACACACACACAAACACACCACACACACACAGAGACTGAAATATCACTGGAAAAATAAAGCTGACAGTGGACAGAATAACATGATGTGATTTCTAGTTTGATTCATGGCCGATATAATATTACGTATGATCACTTAATTCAAAAGTCCAGAGAAACAATGTCATTTTGCATCGCTGATTTTTGCTGTGGCAGCTTGAACTATTATTTGGCGTCATATACTGTACCATGTCAGACAATAGCATTCACGGCAGTTAGTCAGCTCTGCCAGGACGAATATTTTGTGTGGCTAATGCAGTAATAAGACAGTCACGTGATGCCCACCCGCTTCCGCCATTGGAAGAAGCCAGTGTCAACCTCCCGTACCTCATTCTCTCTCGGCCTGTCGTCCAAGCAAGATAAGTCTTGTGCTCTGTCTCGCCTTCTCTTTGCCGTTGTGTTAAGTTAGCCACACAAAAACTTCGGCCTGGCAGAGCTGACTAACTGCCGTGAATGCTATTGTCTGACATGGTAAGTATACTAGCCAAACAGGGAGTATAATACAAACTCCCCATGTATAACTGCAATGCTGAAAAGTGGTCACACCAGAGAATACCACAGAAATTAGCGATAAATGATTAATCATGTGATATGTTCCTTTCAAAATGAGAAACAAACAATTTTTGATTGAAGCCCTTACTGAAGTTAGTCTTAGTACCCATTCTGTTTCAGTTGTTCACATCTCTGTGTGAGAGAGAAAGAGAGAAAAGTGTGTGTGTATGTGTGTGTGTGTCTGTGCGTGTGCATATGTGTGCACATGTGTATGCATGCATATGTGTGTGTGGATGTGGCTGTGTGTGTGCATGTGTGTGTGCGAGTGTTTACATGCGTGTATATGTGTTTACAGGTTTAAGATTGTGAATATGTCTCTGTGTGTAACTGTCTGTGGTAAACTTTAATGCTGGCACTTTCTTGGCAACCACATATGCTAGTACAACCAAATTTGGCGGTATAAATGTGTGAAAAACAAAAAAACTTGCCAACCATCATCTGCATGAAGATGTAACCACATGGTAAAGATCGCAAACCTTCCATAAACATTTTCTGTGATGCTTTCAATACAATAGATTTTACACTTTCTTCAAAATGTGATCACTGACAATTATTGCAAATCACTCTGATAACAAAAAAAGGTATAGTACTTACAATTTACGTAAGTATTGCGATGATTATTACATTCTACCAAGACAGGAGTATACATAATTTCAACGAAGTGAAAGAACAGATGGAGATATACTGAAAGAGCACCAAAAATACAGAAGCTAGACCAATCATATATATATATATATATATATAGAGAGAGAGAGAGAGAGAGAGAGAGAGAGAGAGAGAGAGAGAGATACACACACACACACATACACGATAAGATAAGATTAGATAATGTTGCTTATAGCCCAGCCGACCGCAGAGGGCCACATCAGGGCTGTCAGCACACACATACACACACATACACATGTATATATATATCTATATATATTGAAGTATGTGTGTGTATGTATGCGTGCACATACATATACACGAAAAGAGAGAGTGATAGAAATCGAGAGATTATCTTCCAAACATAATTAAGTCATAGCTCAGTTGGTAGAGCGCCTGACTCGTAATCTTGGTGATCCTGGGGTTGCGGGTTCAAACCTCCGCCGGGGTGTTTCGGTACAGGGGGATTTTTCCCTCGGAGTTAACATTGGTTCTGACTCCATTTCCCATACAGTCCTTCGAATGAGACTATAAACCGAGGTTCCGTGTGTGAACGCATGCATAACATCTTGCACACACGTAAAATCCCATCACCAACTTTCGGAAGAGTAGGCCAGTTTGGCCGTTGGTATGGATGACACGTTACACATAGCATGCCCCCTGCGTGAGAAATGGAAAGAATGAAGGAAGTAAGGAAAATGAGTGATCGATATTGAACGATACTGACTGGATGACACGGGAAACGACTGAATGAAGCGCCAGCTGGCAGCTCTTCAGTCGGCACTACCCAGGTAGGCAGCCCGTTGTGTAAACGAGTGTTGATTGTAAAGCGCTTAGAGCTTGGCCTCTAGCAGAGAATAGGCGCTATATAAGTATTCATTACTACTACTACTATTACAAGTTCCCATGATGAATCAGGCAAACTCAATACAATAAAGACCAGTTCTAAAATAAACCTTAATGAAAAAAAAAAAAAAAGAGGAGAAACACAGATTTCTAGCACAACCTGTTACAGCAGCGGTGCCATGGGACTTCAGCCACAGGCAGAAGACCGATGAAAATGGCTCTCTACACTTTACAGGTCTGACAACTTATTCTCAGTATCTGCCAGGCCACGTGGGGCGCAAGGAGGGAGACAGGGGCTGAGGGAGACTTCCATCAGACAACAACCTGAGTGATCTCCTCATCTACTGACTCTTAGTGTTGTTCCTGTTTCACGGACCTTTCCCCTCCTCACACCACAACCACTTCTGATGTTTTATCATGCTCAGCTTCAGAGCTGCAGTATCTCCAGTCTCACTCACGTTATGTCTCGATGTTGTCAAGGCCTTTGCTGAACGCTGAGCGGAAATAGCAAAATCGTACTCCACAAAACTTCGCTTGGCCAAAGAGGCGATTTTCGGGTTTTTCATACTCCAAATTTCAAAGCATTTGACTGCCCCATAACTCGTTTTCAGAATGCTTCCACCAAACGTAATGACACTGACAGCAAAGTACTGTTAACATCCGCACATAAAAAAACAACCTTGATCCACTTCAATTAAAACACACACACACACACACGCACACGCACACACACATGCACACGCACACACACACACACACATACACACACCCATCCCGTACAGTCAAAATTTCTTCCCTTTGAGAAGGGTCTGGGTCACTCATTATTGCTGGGCATCCAGTACTTTAAGACCAAGGCCCGAGCCTTTTTAATGTGGGTTATGGACACCATCTACATCTGGTGATAGCTTGTTCCTGTACAGGAAGTATAGTTACCGACATTCACTATGAGCAATGCACTGGTTCATTTCTCCCCCAAAAAGTCTGAGTTACACATTCCAATTAGGTATGACAACAGGTTTTTCTTCTTAACAACAGGTTATGGATACTGGAAATGGGTCGTTTCTTCATCAGAAGTATGGGTCATGGACACACACTTCACCATGGAAATGGGTTGTTTCTTCATCAGAAGTATGGGTTATAGACCACCACTTCATCATAGAAATGGGCTGTTTCTTCATAAGAAGTATGGGTTATGGACACACACTTCACCATGGAAATGGGCTGTTCCTTCATCAGATGTATGGGTTATGGACCACCACTACATCAGGGAAATGGCTAATTTCTTCATGAAAAGAATCTGTTGTGAACACCCACTACATCATAGAAATGTGTTGTTTTTCCATGAGAAGTATGAGTAATGGACACGCACTTCATCATGGAAATGGGTGGTTTCTTCATCAGAAGTATGGGTTATGGACACATACTATATCATAGAAATGGGTTGTTTCTCCATAACAAGAATTGGTTAAGACATTTACATTGTTTCTTCACAGGAAATATGGGTTATGAACACCCATCTGGTGGCCAGTGGTTGTTTCTTCTCAAGAATAGGTTACAGACAACCATTATTACACAACAAAAGTGAGGTTGTTTGGTTTTTGATTTCCCCTTTTCTTTCTTTTTTTTTTTTTTTTTTTTTTTTTTGGGGGGGGGGGGGGGGGGGGGAGTTGCTGTTGTTGTTTTCGGGGGGGGGGGGGGGGGGGGGTGCAAGAAGTGTGTGTTACAGACATCCACGACTTCACGGAAATGGGTTCCCCACAAAAGAAGTATGACGGGTTACCTTTTTTTCACAACTACAGAATATGGATGAAGTGGTCACCCACTAATGACAAAGCAATAGGTTGTTTCTTCACCGACAGTACACGTCATACACACCCCAACAGGGTGACTGGGTTGTTTCTTCACCGACAGTATAGGTCATACACACCCCTACAGGGTGACTGGGTTGTTTCTTCACCGACAGCATAGGTCATACACACCCCTACAGGGTGACTGGGTTGTTTCTTCACCGACAGTATAGGTCATACACACCCCTACAGGGTGACTGGGTTGTTTCTTCACCGACAGCATAGGTCATACACACCCCTAAAGGGTGACTGGATTGTTTCTTCACCGACAGCATAGGTCATACACACCCCTACAGGGTGACTGGGCTGTTTCTTCACCGACAGCATAGGTCATACACACCCCTACAGGCTGACTGGGTTGTTTCTTCACCGACAGTATAGGTCATACACACCCCTACAGGGTGACTGGGTTGTTTCTTCACAAGGTGCATGGATGACTTGACGCCCACTTGTCACCAGGCGTTTCGGAGACCTGTACCTTCACAAGCAACTGCTTTATCTAAAACATCACACGCAATATTTTGATGGCATTTTCAGTGAATGTTCCGCCGCATCACGAACAAGTCTCCGCTGTGACAAGTTTTCCCACTCTGCAGGAGAGTAAGAATAGTGGGACTAACCTGTACAGGACCTTTGATCTTTCACAAACATCAAGCAGCTGACCAGATTTCTATGCAGGGATATGAATCAGCGTAAGTATACATTTACACACTGACGCACACAACGACATGTAGTAAACACCCACTTATGCCAGAGCCATCTGAGTGCACAAGTGGAGGCCGTCAGTACGTTAATGGCATTCACGTAAACTGCCAACTGACCATGCATACTACCTGTTTCAGAGTACTCCAGATCACACCAAAAAAATCTACATTCTCATGCACCAGCTGACACACACACACACAGAACAGCTTCGCATTATGTCTCTTGCTGCATCGACATTGATCGCCTCGATCCATCTTCTTGCGTCCATTCTCTCTAATGGTGTAACACACTGATAATCTTTTTTTCATTCAAAAAATGTTTTTCTGCCAAATCTGTTTGTTACTTCCAATCTCGAGGACATAGGCACATCCTTCAGGGTAAAAAAAAAGGCGACAAACTCCAATGCTCAGCCATTCCCAAATATAAGGATTAAATTAAAGCAAAAAAGAAAAACCATCAAATTTTCTCAATGTCTGTGAGCAGATGTGATCACATTTCTTGTTTGACCTCTGCTCAGCCTTGTCTGTCACCTCTTTTCTCTACGTAATGCACCCGCCCTCCCCTATCCTCATTCTACATATTCCACCTTTCACCCCCCCCCTCCCCCCTTGCCATCCTCTGATCCTCCACCCCCATCCTATCTTCCTCCCCATCAATCCCAACAACTTCAGTCTGTTTCTCTGTGTGCATCTCTGTTGCTGCACCATGTACATCTTTTCAGTCACTCTCTTTGCGTATGTCTCTATTGCTGTAACATACCAATTGTTTCACTCTGTCTCGTCCCACGTCTCTTTTAATACTGCATCACATTCACCACGTTGCTGTGCCATATCACACACTCCACTGTCTCTACTACTGGAATATATCACAACAGATTCACTCTGTCTCCAATTCCTTCTACCGTCATATCACAGCACTAGCTCCTGACTCCCCTCCATTCTGACATTGTCCCTCTGTCCAGACCAGCTTGTCCTCAAAGTCTTGGCCTGTCCACATCCATTTCTAAACTGGTACTCCCCTCTTCTGAGAGAACTTGTGAGGGGTAAGCTGGAAGCTCCATGTCACAATAAATAAAAGCAATTCTCCCCCTGTTTTTGCTCTCTCCTTCTCAAGGGACTTTCAGAATGAATACACGGTTATGGATGGCACAGCGAGGAAGAACGGAAGCGAACAGTATGAGATGACCTCTGAACAGAAAAGAACAAAATGAGATGACCACTCACCACAGATGTGCGCCATCACTCAGAATCTGATGGAAACGCAGTAAAACTAGAGTCTGTGACAGGGAGAGATCCACTGGGACAATCCCAGCTGACAAGCTTTTTTCAGGATCCTTGATGAAAGATGTTTTTCAAGCTGATGTTGGGTGATGTGTTTGGAGAAATGGTGTAGGAAGACTGATCAGCTCCAGTTAGTTCAGGAAAAGAAATAACTGAATAAAATAACTGGCGCACAGACATCCTAGACCGGCCACGCCTAGTGGTTCAATGCAGTCCTGAGGGCTGAGTGGACTATCCATCTTACTGTAATAACTGGCGCACAGACATCCTAGACCGGCCACGCCTAGTGGTTCAATGCAGTCCTGAGGGCTGAGTGGACTATCCATCTTACTGTAATAACTGGCGCACAGACATCCTAGACCGGCCACGCCTAGTGGTTCAATGCAGTCCTGAGGGCTGAGTGGACTATCCATCTTACTGTAATAACTGGCGCACAGACATCCTAGACCGGCCACGCCTAGTGGTTCAATGCAGTCCTGAGGGCTGAGTGGACTATCCATCTTACTGTAATAACTGGCGCACAGACATCCTAGACCGGCCACGCCTAGTGGTTCAATGCAGTCCTGAGGGCTGAGTGGACTATCCATCTTACTGTAATAACTGGCGCACAGACATCCTAGACCGGCCACGCCTAGTGGTTCAATGCAGTCCTGAGGGCTGAGTGGACTATCCATCTTACTGTAATAACTGGCGCACAGACATCCTAGACCGGCCACGCCTAGTGGTTCAATGCAGTCCTGAGGGCTGAGTGGACTATCCATCTTACTGTAATAACTGGCGCACAGACATCCTAGACCGGCCACGCCTAGTGGTTCAATGCAGTCCTGAGGGCTGAGTGGACTATCCATCTTACTGTAATAACTGGCGCACAGACATCCTAGACCGGCCACGCCTAGTGGTTCAATGCAGTCCTGAGGGCTGAGTGGACTATCCATCTTACTGTAATAACTGGCGCACAGACATCCTAGACCGGCCACGCCTAGTGGTTCAATGCAGTCCTGAGGGCTGAGTGGACTATCCATCTTACTGTAATAACTGGCGCACAGACATCCTAGACCGGCCACGCCTAGTGGTTCAATGCAGTCCTGAGGGCTGAGTGGACTATCCATCTTACTGTAATAACTGGCGCACAGACATCCTAGACGGCCACGCCTAGTGGTTCAATGCAGTCCTGAGGGCTGAGTGGACTATCCATCTTACTGTAATAACTGGCGCACAGACATCCTAGACCGGCCACGCCTAGTGGTTCAATGCAGTCCTGAGGGCTGAGTGGACTATCCATCTTACTGTAATAACTGGCGCACAGACATCCTAGACCGGCCACGCCTAGTGGTTCAATGCAGTCCTGAGGGCTGAGTGGACTATCCATCTTACTGTAATAACTGGCGCACAGACATCCTAGACCGGCCACGCCTAGTGGTTCAATGCAGTCCTGAGGGCTGAGTGGACTATCCATCTTACTGTTAATAACTGGCGCACAGACATCCTAGACCGGCCACGCCTAGTGGTTCAATGCAGTCCTGAGGGCTGAGTGGACTATCCATCTTACTGTAATAACTGGCGCACAGACATCCTAGACCGGCCACGCCTAGTGGTTCAATGCAGTCCTGAGGGCTGAGTGGACTATCCATCTTACTGTAATAACTGGCGCACAGACATCCTAGACGGCCACGCCTAGTGGTTCAATGCAGTCCTGAGGGCTGAGTGGACTATCCATCTTACTGTAATAACTGGCGCACAGACATCCTAGACCGGCCACGCCTAGTGGTTCAATGCAGTCCTGAGGGCTGAGTGGACTATCCATCTTACTGTAATAACTGGCGCACAGACATCCTAGACCGGCCACGCCTAGTGGTTCAATGCAGTCCTGAGGGCTGAGTGGACTATCCATCTTACTGTAATAACTGGCGCACAGACATCCTAGACGGCCACGCCTAGTGGTTCAATGCAGTCCTGAGGGCTGAGTGCACTATCCATCTTACTGTAACAACTGGCGCACAGACATCCTAGACCGGCCAGCCTAGTGGTTCAATGCAGTCCTGAGGGCTGAGTGGACTATCCATCTTACTGTAATAACTGGCGCACAGACATCCTAGACCGGCCACGCCTAGTGGTTCAATGCAGTCCTGGGGCTGAGTCGACTATCCATCTTACTGTAATAACTGGCGCACAGACATCCTAGACCGGCCACGCCTAGTGGTTCAATGCAGTCCTGAGGGCTGAGTGGACTATCCATCTTACTGTAATAACTGGCGCACAGACATCCTAGACCGGCCACGCCTAGTGGTTCAATGCAGTCCTGAGGGCTGAGTGGACTATCCATCTTACTGTAATAACTGGCGCACAGACATCCTAGACCGGCCACGCCTAGTGGTTCAATGCAGTCCTGAGGGCTGAGTCGACTATCCATCTTACTGTAATAACTGGCGCACAGACATCCTAGACCGGCCACGCCTAGTGGTTCAATGCAGTCCTGAGGGCTGAGTGGACTATCCATCTTACTGTAATAACTGGCGCACAGACATCCTAGACCGGCCACGCCTAGTGGTTCAATGCAGTCCTGAGGGCTGAGTGGACTATCCATCTTACTGTAATAACTGGCGCACAGACATCCTAGACGGCCACGCTAGTGGTTCAATGCAGTCCTGAGGGCTGAGTGGACTATCCATCTTACTGTAATAACTGGCGCACAGACATCCTAGACCGGCCACGCCTAGTGGTTCAATGCAGTCCTGAGGGCTGAGTGGACTATCCATCTTACTGTAATAACTGGCGCACAGACATCCTAGACCGGCCACGCCTAGTGGTTCAATGCAGTCCTGAGGGCTGAGTGGACTATCCATCTTACTGTAATAACTGGCGCACAGACATCCTAGACCGGCCACGCCTAGTGGTTCAATGCAGTCCTGAGGGCTGAGTCGACTATCCATCTTACTGTAATAACTGGCGCACAGACATCCTAGACCGGCCACGCCTAGTGGTTCAATGCAGTCCTGAGGGCTGAGTCGACTATCCATCTTACTGTAATAACTGGCGCACAGACATCCTAGACCGGCCACGCCTAGTGGTTCAATGCAGTCCTGAGGGCTGAGTGGACTATCCATCTTACTGTAATAACTGGCGCACAGACATCCTAGACCGGCCACGCCTAGTGGTTCAATGCAGTCCTGAGGGCTGAGTCGACTATCCATCTTACTGTAATAACTGGCGCACAGACATCCTAGACCGGCCACGCCTAGTGGTTCAATGCAGTCCTGAGGGCTGAGTCGACTATCCATCTTACTGTAATAACTGGCGCACAGACATCCTAGACCGGCCACGCCTAGTGGTTCAATGCAGTCCTGAGGGCTGAGTGGACTATCCATCTTACTGTAATAACTGGCGCACAGACATCCTAGACCGGCCACGCCTAGTGGTTCAATGCAGTCCTGAGGGCTGAGTCGACTATCCATCTTTACTGTAATAACTGGCGCACAGACATCCTAGACCGGCCACGCCTAGTGGTTCAATGCAGTCCTGAGGGCTGAGTCGACTATCCATCTTACTGTAATAACTGGCGCACAGACATCCTAGACCGGCCACGCCTAGTGGTTCAATGCAGTCCTGAGGGCTGAGTGGACTATCCATCTTACTGTAATAACTGGCGCACAGACATCCTAGACCGGCCACGCCTAGTGGTTCAATGCAGTCCTGAGGGCTGAGTGGACTATCCATCTTACTGTAATAACTGGCGCACAGACATCCTAGACCGGCCACGCCTAGTGGTTCAATGCAGTCCTGAGGGCTGAGTCGACTATCCATCTTACTGTAATAACTGGCGCACAGACATCCTAGACCGGCCACGCCTAGTGGTTCAATGCAGTCCTGAGGGCTGAGTGGACTATCCATCTTACTGGTCCAAAAAAGTCTTTGTCAATGTCTTCACTGGTCCTGAAGAGTCTCAGCTGGAACTCTACCACTGTCCAGCAGGTTTGAGATCAGAGCTCTCCGTTTCCTTGATGTGTACAGCCAGTCATGACAGGATGGAGGAGAGGGGGGGGGGGGGGGGGGGGGGGGGGGCTTTGATGCCGAGAGCCAAGCATCGCCTGGCTTTGAGCCATGAAAACCCCACCAACACATGTCTTGTGACTGAAGCACAATTATCAGGCGTTAAAGCGAGTACCTGACCGGTCTTCAGGAGTGTGATCTCCTTGCGGTCCTTAGGCCACACATCCCGAATAATGAAAGGCAGTGGGGAGAGGGGGGGGGGGGGGGGGGGGGGGGGGGGGGGGTGTTTTTCAAAATGATCAGCCATGCAGACTTTTTATTCCTTAACAAAATTAGAGTTTGCCCCATTAAAAGAAATGTAATTGAAAGAAATCCGATGAGGGAAGATGTAGGGGGGGGATAAGATAAAGCAATTGAAATAAACATCACAGGGTGAAGATGATCCCCTCCCACCCCTTCCCCCCTCCCCCTCCCAACAGAGATGAAGGAAGGCAGTTTTAAGACTAAACCTGGGAAAGAGATGAAGGTGAGGAAAAGATGACTACCCCAAAAGAATGATGAAAGATGGCAGGATACTAGAGAGAGATTGAATAAAAAAAGGCATGGTGACAATGACAAAACAGGAGAGAGACAAAGGAAGGCAAAGATCAAGCTGACAAACCCCTTTGGAGAGAGATGAAGGAACACAGGTTAGAGATTACTTCCCAGGGCAGGATGAAGGAAGTGTAAAGATTACCTCGCTAGGACAGGATTAAAGGGAAAGGGGAGAGATGACTAAACCATCAAGACATGGAGGAAGGGTCACAATGGCTGCATTGGGAGAAAGGTGTAGGAATGCAGGGGGAAAAGTGACTACATGTTGAGAGACAGTATGTAAGGCAGGGTAAAGAAGATACACCTGGACAGATGTGAAAAGGGAGGGTAAAGAAGGGCTACACCTGGAGAGACATGAAGGCAGGGTAAAGAAGGGCTACACCCGGACAGACATTTAAGGCAGGGTAAAGAAGACTACACCTGGACAGACAGGAAAGGGAGGGTAAAGAAGACTACACCTGGACAGACAGGAAGGCAGGGTAAAGAAGACTACACCTGGACAGACAGGAAGGCAGGGGTAAAGATGACTACACCTGGACAGATGTGAAGGCAGGGTAAAGAAGACTACACCTGGACAGATGTGAAGGCAGGGTAAAGAAGAATACACCTGGGGCAGATGTGAAGGAGGGTAAAGAAGACTACACCTGGACAGATGTGAAGGCAGGGTAAAGATGACTACCCTGGAGAGATGTGAAGGCAGGGTAAAGAAGACTACACCTGGACAGATGTGAAGGCAGGGTAAAGATGACACACCTGGAAGATGTGAAGGCAGGGTAAAGAAGACTACACCTGGACAGATGTGAAGGCAGGGTTAAAGGACTACCATGGACAGATGTGAAGGCAGGGTAAAGATGACTAACCTGGAGAGAGACGAAGGCAGGGAAAAGGTGAAGGAACGCACACTAAAGATGACTCACCAGAGATAAATGAAGGATGGCAGGATAAAGAAGACTATACCAGGAGATACATGAAGGATGGCAGGATAAAGGAAGGGCTATACCAGGAGATACATGAAGGATGGCAGGATTAAAGACTACACCAGAAGATAAATGAAGGATGGCAGGATAAAAGAAGACTATACCAGGAGATCATAAAGGATGGCAGGATAAAAAAGACTATCCCAGGAGATAATGAAGGGGGCGGAAAAAGAAGATTTTTCCAAAAAGTAAATAAAGGGGAGGGCGGATAAAAAAGACATACGGGATCATGGGTGGAGGATAAAGACTCCCCAGAAGATAAATAAAGGATGGAGGATAAAAAAGACTATACAGGAGATACATGAAGGATGGCGGGGGAAAGAAGACTATACCAGGAGTTCATGAAGGTGGCGGAAAAAGGGACTACCCCAGAAGAAAAATGAAGGATGGCAGGTAAAAAAGATATCCAGGGATACATGAAGGATGGCAGGAAAAAAGAAGACTATACCAGGAGATAAATGAAGGATGGGGAAAAAGCTCACCAGAAGATAAATGAAGGATGGCAGGATAAAGAAGACTGTACCAGGGATAAAAGAGGATCGCGGATAAAGAAGACTATAAGGGTACTGAAGGAAGGCAGGTTTAAAGACTATACCAGGAGAAATGAAGGGGGCGGTAAAAAAGACTTACCAGGGATCTAAAGGTGGCAGGTAAAAAAGGGACTATACCAGGAGATACATGAAGGAGGGCAGGATAAAAAAGACTGTCCAGGAGATAAATGAAGGATGGAGGATAAAGAAGACTGTCCGGAGTAAAATAAGGCTGGCAGGATAAAGATACCCAGAAGATAATGAAGGAGGGCAGGTAAAAAAGATATACAGGAGATAAATAAAGGAGGGCGGGAAAAAAAGAAGACTATACCGGGAGATAAATGAAGGAGGGGCAGGATAAAGAAGAATATACCAGGAGATAAATTTAAAGGGGATGGAGGTAAAAAGACTTTACCGGGAGATACATGAAGGAGGGGGGGAAAAAGAAGACTATCCCAGGGATAAATGAAGGATGGCAGGTAAAAAAGACTTACCAGGGATACATGAAGGAGGGCGGGATAAAGAGACTGTCCAGGAGATAAATAAAGGAGGGCAGGTAACAAAGACTGTACCAGGAGAAAAAAAAAGGAGGCGGATAAAGAAGACTGTACCGGAGATAAAAAGGAGGGCGGGTAAAGAAGACTATACCAGGAGAAAAATGAAGGAGGGCAGGAAAAAGACGAAAAAACCCAGGAGATAAATGAAGGATGGCAGGATAAAGACGACAAAACGGGGAGAAAAATGAAGGATGGGGGATAAAAAAGACTGTCCCCCCCAGGAGAATAAATGAAGGATGGCAGGATAAAGGAAAATATCAGGAGAAAATGAAAAAAGGGGGGTTTAAAGTGCTGTATGGAGGACATTGAAGAAAGGGTGGGCAAAAATGACTGCATGGGCGACGTGAAAAAAGGTAGGGTAAAAGTGACTGCACGGACAGCAGATGACAAAAGGTGGGGTTTTAAAAGTGACTGCACGGAGAGACGATGACAAAGGGAGGGTAAAAACTGCAGGGCAGACAGATGAAGACAGGCAGAAAAAGTGACTGCTAAAGGAAGAGACAAGAAACGCAGGGCAAAAATGACTGCACAAGGAGAGATATGAAGGGCGGCAGGGGCAAAAAATAATTGTAAAGGAGACAGATGTGGAAAACAAGGGTTTGACTGCATCAAGAAAGGGACTTTGCGGAATATCTGGAGGGACCCCCGACAACAAAAGATTCCCAGGTGTGACACCGGGATTTGCTTCACCAGAAGTCGCCATGCAACAAACCCCCCACTATTTCAGGACTTGCTTATGCGTTGTAACCTGAAAAAACACAGTGCCTGGTTCATATCAGTGACCTGGTAAATGACAAAACCTTTTCTTCACGTTTTGGTTGTCGTTGATTATGAAAATTAAAACCAGTTTTGCAGATTTGAGACAGTGCAGACACTCATCACACACAAAAACCCTGGAGAGTAAAGTTGACAATATTACAAGAGATTTTTCCCAGTTACTAATTAAAGAAATTCCCTTCACCCCCAGTTCTCACCTCTATTCCATTGACAATCAATTCGGTCAAAGTGTTTTTTTTTACATTTTTTTGCGTTTAAGAAATGAAATTTTGAAGAAGTAAAACCGAGCTCTCTGACATGGACTGAAAAAATTGAAATCTCACAAAGCTGCTTCAGCAAAAATTCAGTGGTTTTCAAAGTCAGGGAGTAACTGTACAAAACACTTTACATGCTTCACATTCTCTTTTTCTAGAAAATTTCTGGACCAATATTTCAAGCAGTTTATGTGTCTGAAAAAGGCTGGCAAACTGAAACTTTTAAAATGATGATTATCAGACCAAATTTAAAATTTTTTTTCTGGAAAAGTTTAAAAAACTGAATCAATTATGCTTGATTATTGTAAAGTGTTCAACTGAGAAACCAAATAAGTAGAGAAACTGAAAGGAATAGTGCCCTGGGAAAGCACCTTTGTACTTGGTCTCAATGGAAAATAAGAAATGGTCCCAGTTATCTTGTGACTTCGCATTTCATCAGCACCATGAAATAATTCCCTTTTGCAATCTACACAGTGACGAATGAGAAAGTCTCTATATATTTTCATTGACCTGACAAGCAGATGCCCCGGGGTGACGGCTCATTTTTTTAAAATTTCCCTTTTTTTTTTGTTTTTTTTACTCAGATGTATAAAAGGTCAACTTGAAAAGATCTTTTATAATAATGGTGTGAAACAGTGCATGAAATTTTCAATTCAACATCCTCCATAACCTAGTAAACAAGTCAACATTATGAGCAGAGGAGCTCACTTTCCACTATTCTCTTCAGGTTTAAAGTTTGTACCATTCACTGTTGCACTCTGTGATTCAAAGCAAACAAAATTCTTTTCGTGTGAACACACACGTGCGGTGGAATGAAAAGAAAAAAAAGTAATGCAACTGCCATTAAAAAGATAAGTACTACACGCAGCATTATCTGCCAGAATCCGTGAAAAAACTACATCCCCTTATCTGCTGATGTAGCTGTCAATTAATGATCTTCCCTTTGCTTTTGGATTTTTTTTTTTTTTGTTCTCTTGCTTTGTTTTTCTTGGGGCAGCATGAGGGAGGGGGTCCTTTGTTCTCGATATCAGGATTGTCCACTGGCATACCACTTCCTCATTTTTCATATATCTGAGGTTTAAAACCAGTGAACGTAATCACCTGAAAGCTAACAGTGAACAGGATCTTTCAAATGCTTCCTTCTTACCTCTGCAATGCGATGCGAGCTTTGGGCAGCTGTGAGATCTCTTCTTTGAGAACATACTGCTTGGTACCCAGACAGTAGTTTTCCATGTACCTGGACCAGTCTATGCAGCGAGGGTCAAAGGGGAAGGTCTGCAATGGCCGCATAAAGCCACACATCAGTCAGGAATGCTAACAAATACAACCACATACAACAAGACCGCTGTGCCTGACATTTGCTGGTCGGGTACTTTATATCAAAACAAAACAAAATCATAGCACTTTTTGATAAAACGAAAAAAATGTGTGTACTTAAGAAACCTCTCAACAGATTCTTCACTGAGAGCTAAGGTCTTTCTTTCCATCAGTTTCAGCATGATTCAAGTTCACTGCCAAACATATGATAACTTGAAACAATCAGTGGCAAACTGTTCTTGCTGATCTCATTTTACAATCTAAGAAAACCAGTTTACTTACATCAAAAAGTTAAAACAACCTGAGTGGTACTCAGGAGAATGAGGACCTCCATCAAGACTGAACAATCTTTTCTTCCTATTCCCTCTCTCCCCAAGCTCCCGAAATGAATGTCATTAATTTAGCTTACTGAATCTAAGTCCACATCAAATCTTTTAATTCAGCAGACAACAATATATGTAATAAACCTTAATTTTTGTTGTAAGAATCCATGCATTCTTTTTTTCTTGAAAAATTCATGAAAATGTTGAAAAATTGATCTTCTGTTTGACCCAAATCTGCACCTGAATGTAACAAATTTTCTCTTGGACTCCATCTTCCAAAAAACATTTCTTAGAGACCAGTTTAGTCATATCTATGGAATCCTACAGACAGGCAAACAAACCACAGGACATGGGTGAAAACAAAACCTCTGTACACGTTGTTAACTTGAGAAACTAATGACTTTCATCTGTACTACTCAGATACTCCACAGGTGTATTTCATGGTTGTTTGGAGAATCAAGTCAATCTTTTTTGTACATTGGTGAACAAAATATTCCAAATGTTTAAGAGTGCACGGGTCCACAGGTTATATCAGATGGAGATGCAAGTACATGACAATGCATTAAGAGTGCACGGGTCCACAGGTTATATCAGATGGAGATGCAAGTACATGACAATGCATTAAGAGTGCACGGGTCCACAGGTTATATCAGATGGAGATGCAAGTACATGACAATGCATTAAGAGTGCACGGGTCCACAGGTTATATCAGATGGAGATGCAAGTACATGATAATGCATCAAGTATACTTTAACTGGGGATGCTGATGCAAGCAAATAGGCGTTTGCTTTCTTGTATAGGTGTTTGCTTTCTTGCATGTGGGGATGCGCGTGAATATGTGCAAAACTGCACACTCACTGTCAGGGATGAGAACAGATTTTAAAAAGCAGAGGAGATTTTTCTGTTGGGGGTCAGGGGGCAGCGCCCCCTGAAGCTGAAGCATTTTTAATATATAAACAAGAAAAATCCACATTTAAAACCATCAAAATATGTTTCTAGCCCTTATCTAAATTGAACTAAATTTATCTACATTCTGTTATTAAAATCACATTTCACACAAGGGATTACTATTAAAACTAAACTATATTTCAGTTTTTCACAAAAGGCACATATAATACAAAAACAATTTGGCCTTACCTGCTAGTAGTAGTAGAAGTAGGCCTTTTTTTCTTTTCTGCTTCAGTGTGTCCTTGGTAGAATATCACACTCTATGCTGGCATTTGTCTTTCGATACTTCTTTATTTACAGTTCTCAAGAGGTTGATCTGTAGTGTAGGCCTCATACGATCTGTGAAACACCTACACCACTGAATCAAGTCTTTCAATTGAGTCTTAGTCCAAAATTACACCTCTCATTGAACTCTTTTTTTCAATGCAGCTACACACAGCAGTCTACACATCCGGTAGGTCCGCCATCATCGTCTGCACTTCCGGTTGCGTGTTTTCGATGTACATATGCTATGATTTCGCCCCGTTGGTCAGTTGGCTCGTTGGTCTAGGGGTATGATTCTCGCTTTGGGTGCGAGAGGTCCCGGGTTCAAATCCCGGACGAGCCCGATTTTTTTTTTCTTTGGAGGAGGGGGGGGGGGAGATGGCGGACCCGGGGCGTGCCAGATTGCCGCGTGCCACTTTGCCGCGTAGTGTCCCAGTCTACTCCAAAGCAGAATCGATGGTCTTTAGATTAGAGTAGGGCGAAGCCCGAGAGAGGACGAAGGACGAATGAACGAAGGCCGTTAGGCCAAGTCGTGCTCACGGACCTACCGGATGTGTAGACTGCTGTGTGTAGCTGCACTCTCTTTTTTTTTATACTAACTAATGCTATTCTTAGTCAAAATCAACACTAATTTAACACCAGCAATCGTAATGAAGCCACGACTTCCGAAGCTGATTTTCTTGTTGCAAGCAACACATAACGCCTGCTCTTCACTGCTTTTGCATATGCTATCTCCAACTCTACTCCCACACACCTCTTCCTTGAGCCAGTTTTCTTTCCAACGGTTGGGATATTTTTTCCTTTTTTTTGCGATTTCGTTCGACGCCATGACTCACAAATGACACTCGGTCGATCGGCGCTGTAAGCGGATGTGCAGTGGTTGGCCGAGTCAACCGAGTAAAAACCAGCCCATTTGGGAATCTCGCCGGAGGCGTCTCGCCGAGATTGGGAGCAAAAAATCGCGATAGCTTTTTTTTTTTTTCGGCGGAGATTTTTTCGAACGGCGGAGATTTTTTTAAAAGACGGCGGAACGGCGGAGAACGGCGGAGCTGTTCTCATCCCTGCACTGTGCACATTGCATGTGTAGTTTGTGCGCGTATGCACGCTCACTGATTTTGCGTATGAATGTGTATGCTTGTGTTTTTGTGTGCGTGTGTATGAATGTGTGTGAGTATCCATGCTTGTATGCATGATTGTGCATACTTGCATGCTTGTCTCTGTGTGAATGTATGCATGCTTGTCTCTGTGTGAATGTATGCAGGCTTGTCTCTGTGTGAATGTATGCAGGCTTGTCTCTGTGTGAATGTATGCAGGCTTGTCTCTGTGTGAATGTATGCATGCTTGTCTCTGTGTGAATGTATGCATGCTTGTCTCTGTGTGAATGTATGCATGCTTGTCTCTGTGTGAATGTATGCAGGCTTGTCTCTGTGTGAATGTATGCAGGCTTGTCTCTGTGTGAATGTATGCATGCTTGTCTCTGTGAATGTATGCATGCTTGTCTCTGTGTGAATGTATGCAGGCTAGGCTCTGTGTGCATGTTTTGATGCAAGTATCCACACTCATACTCTTTTCCTATTCTGCATCTGTCAATTTCCTATCATCTGCTTATTTTCTTGCAACCATGTTTTATGAATGAATACAATCTGAACAAAAGAAGGAGAAAGGGAAGGTCCGCAGAAAATTTGAAAACAAAACCCAAAAACAGCTGGCACATTTGAGATAACAACCCTCACCTTCCTGTCCTCATGGGAGAGTTTACGAGAAGCATGTAGACGTTGTCGTTGCGAAAGTTCCACTGCCGGCACGTGAAAAACTCCAGCGTTGACACTGCTTTCCAAAGTCGGTCCTGGATCTTCACAAACCTGGACAAACAAAACAACTACAACAACTGATGACTGGAGTAATGACAGTTTCCATCGTATCCAGTGTTGCACTTCAATTTTTTTTCATTATGACGCATTGAACAGGACAATATACCTTGAAGATCAAACATCTCCTGCACACATTAAACTTTCCCTATAAATCACACCATGATGCAAACTTTTCAAAGTTGGATATTTCTATCTTTCAGCAATGAAACTGCAAAGAATGAGTAGAAACTAAGGCTAAGAATAAAGTTTATGGAAGAAGTTAAGGGAAAAAAAAAAAAAAAAAAGGGGGGGGGGGGGGGGGAAGCTCAGTTATCAACTACTGTTCACCAGCTTAACTCTCACAGTTCTGTCCCTTGACTTTCGATCATTGATGATTGACCGTTTTTGGTGAAAATTATCACAACAAAAAAACATATTTCTTTGTTATTAAACGGAACACTTTGATGGAAACAAACAAACAAACAACTAAACAAGCGCATATATCAAGAAAAAAATGTTATTTGAGAAATTCTAATATTGTTGCATAGTTACTGCTCAAAAAATATGAAAAACTCAAAAACTGAAGACAGTAAGGGGAATAGCACTTCTTGACAATCAATGGTGAAGTCAGTGGTGTGTGGCACAAAACAGACCCACATAGCATGCTATAACAGACCAGAAATAGAAACGAGAGGAACCAGTAAACATCTTGTCTAAAGTGTCTGAAATTACATCCATAAATTTATCCCCCCGTTTGGGCACACTTCCAAAAGCCTCAAGACTCTGTAAATATTTGTTTTATGTACATTTATTTGCATGTTTAGGTTCACTGTACCTTTACCAATGTACATGGGTGCATGATCACACACACACACAAACACACACAAACACACACACACGCACACACACACACACACACACACACACACACACACACACACACACACACAGAGAATGCCCAAGCATTCCTGACAAAGCCCTTGACAAGACAAACTTTATTTGTTTTTGATTATTTTTCATATATTCAGATGACGAAACAACAACAACAACAACAAACAGCAGAAAGAGTTACAGACAGGAAGAGACAGAATCTTCTACATATTTGCACATTCCTATGAAGACAACAACAAAAAAAGAAAGGCAGGAAGATAGGCACAAAGGACATGACAACCACAGCACTAGAGGTCCACAAAGCAAGTCACTCACATGGGTGTCTTGCCCACCAGTCGCAGATACCCGTCCATGATGTATGCGGGAAGAAGATGGTCAAAGGTCACGCTGATCATTTTCCACAGGCTGCTCAGAGTGAAATGAGGGTTGGGGATGCGTGCTACTGCGTTGCATGGGTTCTTCATGAAGTACTCGTGGGACATACGCTCTGTGTGACACAACGCAAACACAGCTTCTACAGAATGAATTCACAGTCATTCTAGAGATTTCTTTTCACGTTGAAAGTTGAAGTCCCCAAAAAAAATGAATGAATCTTTTCTTTGTTTTTCAATAATTTTTATATTTGCTGTTTAGAACAGTAATTAAATTACCACACCTGTCAAACTGATTAAAAGGGAGTCATACCATGATTGCCTTTTTTTTTTTCCATTTTCATAGAGAAAGGTAGTTAGATATAAAAGTTATCAACTTAAATTCTTTGAAGACAAAAACCTAACAGATGATGATATAATGGTTGAAAAGCTTGATCATACAAATAAGGTATCATGATCATGACTGAAATGTCTTTTAGAAAAGATAAAAACAGAAAAGAGCAGATGATGAGAAATAAACCAAAAATGCCTTTTAAAAAAAACAAAAAAACAAAAAACCAGTAAAGATTTTAGATTTCAGATCTTTGGAACTTGAGCTGTCTTCATGTTTTTAGGTTTTGTCCCATCTTCCAGCTTCTGTATGTGGCACTGTAACCTGTTCCGGACCCCCACATACATACATCATACTGCGGCTAGTCCCACATTTCAGACAAGGCTTTGACATCCCTGAGCCTCATCTCCTCAAGCTCCCCGCTCTCCTCTCTCTCTTCATTCTTTTTCTGTGTTTTTACGTTTGTGCGCCGGTCAGAACCCATGCGTGCATGCAGCGTGCACGCGTGCCTGTGTGCGTGCGTGCATGTGGCTTTCAGAACATTTACAAGCAGTTATTAAAGTGTGACCCCCAAAATATTTTTGTGCCCCCTGAAAATTCAGAAACAAATTCTTCCCCGAGAAACCCCCTTAATTTTAAAAAAAACTAATCATCACTGCAGCAGCACTTACCAATTTGCCCCCACGTCACACGATTCATCTGACGGTTGTGCAGTTGTACACTAAAGTTGTACTGGGTCTGCACATGCACAATAATATGGTATCAATACAATATTGATCGTACTGTTCATCACACACACACACCACACACACACACACACACACACACACACACACACACACATACATGCATGCATGCATAAACAAACTCAATATTAACAGACAAGCATAATTCACATATGTCTAACACTCTAATACAAATATTGAAGTAAACTTTGGCTGTACAGGATTTGCACATTCATTTTCTAGACCACATCATTCCTAACAAAAGTGAACGTTATAAAATCAAGGCATAACACCAAATAAAACACTCTTTCCTTGTTTAAGTTTTGTGGGGCTTCCCTTGCTTTTATTCAACAAACACCCCAAACGTTTAACCTTAGCAGAATCTTATCAGATGAGCAGTCTTGACATTAACAGAAATCATGGCTGTCCAGACAGAGACTCATTTTCAATGAAACATTTTATCAAAAACTAATCAGAATAAAAACAAAGTATCTGCTCCAATCTACTCCAATGACGTTTCTTTGCAGCTGTCATGATCACTGGAAATCAATTAAAAGGCAACGTTACAAAAACATTTACAGATATGAAGGCATGGGTCTGAGATGTTCCTCAAAAATCAAGCAGTGAAATTGTTGCACTGAAATAAAACACAAAGTAAATAAGGAATTCTGAATGAATGAAAAAAATTAAAGAAAGAAAACTATAAAGAGAAAAAAAAAGGAAGTCATGTCACATTATTTACTCCCAGGTCATAAAGATTATATACACCAACACTCACATAATAATAATAATAATAATAATAATGAACTGATACACTTCTAAACAACCAAGCCTTGATCTCTAAACAGTCAAACCTTGATCTCCTAACAACACACAAATGACCTCAAGCTTTGACCTTTCCACCCCTGTATACCAGGCGACAGCAATAATGGCGTTGGTGACGATGTCGACCGGGATCAAGTCGGCCGTGCCGTGAAAATTGCCATGCATACATCTCAACAGCCCCTTACCAATCTGAAAGAAAATCAACAATGCACTGCATCCATCTACTCCTCAGATCCTGCAGATGCAAACAGTTCACAGACAAACAAACCAACAAACAAAGAGCAGACAGAATTTGTCCAAGAAAGTTCACGTCAAGAACATGGGTGAAAACTGCTTAAACTACAAAACCTGAAAGGCCAGGGTCTAGGGGACCCCCCCCCCCCCCCCCTCCCTCCCCATAGGAGGATTTGAGGAATTCACCCCCCTCCCCCTCCCTCGGCTGAAAACAAAACTGTATTTGAAGAATCATTTTGTGGTCTCTTCTAAACAGAAACGAATAAATCAATTTGCCTTAAAATATATTTTTGTGTGCGTGAACACAGTTGTCACTGAGAGATATTGACTACTGAGTGAATAATTGGTTGCGTGTCAGTGTAACTTGTTGCGCCCAGAACACATGACTGGCAGTAATGTACTTTACATTATTCAGTAAATACACTTTCAGTGGGAATGACTGAAGAAACATTTCAGCAATTGAAAAGAGTTCTACACTTAATACTCACTATAACAGCTGCAGAGAGATGGAGACTTTTGTCTGAAAACTGATGGCAGTTTCCAACGTTCCTTTTTTTTTTTTTACTATTTTAAGTCTGATGAAATGAAGAACGTAAAGTCCTCTGCATATCAATTTTTAAGCGTTTCTTTACATGAATTTCAATATTCTTTCACAACAAATCACTGAATTTTAGTATTTTCTAAACATTTAAAGGCACAAACATTTACACTGTTTTTATCACTGCTCAAGTGATTCTGTCTTTACTTGAAAAAATACAGCCCTGATGTGGCCCTTTGCGGTCGGCTGGGCTATAAGCAACATTATCTACTTGAAAAAATAAAGAAAATTCACAATTACATATATTATGTGTAGCATGTGAATGCCACAAGTGTGGCTGTTTCTGATGGCGGTTGCAGAACTTGTACCGACAACAGTCTGGAATAACTGTTATTGAAGCGTCCTGCAATCATCTTGTTCTGGCAAGATCTAGTGATGGGATCTCAAGCTAGAAAACAGCAATTTTTGGTTTTCTGAGGTGAACCCATTTTCACAACAAATTGTTTCCTTTCTTCTGTAATGCCAATGAACTCTACCGATTTCATAGGGGTCGTTTCATTTCACTCATATCATCAATTAAATTAAGTGTCTTCACAGTGGTTGTTTCATTTCCTCTGTGATATCAGCTACCCTAACCATTCTCATAGCGGTTGTTTCATTTCTCCTGTAACCTCAATGAACCTAACCAATTTTTACATGCGTTGTTTCAGTTCTCCTGAAACATACATGAACCTAAATGCTTTCCCAATGGTGCTTTCTTTTTTTCCTGTAGTATCAGTTACTGTCTGTTTTTAATGTGGACCTTTTAATAAATTCTTATTGATTTTTATTTCCAATTCATTTCTCCTGTATCATCAATCAGCTGTTTCAGAGTGGTCAGTCAGTTCATTTCTCCTGTAACATCAATATTCTAACTTTGATTCTATTCGTGTGTGTGTGTGTGTGTGTGGTGTGTGTGTGTGTGTGTGTGTGTGTGTGTGTGTGTGTGTGTGTGTGTGCATGCGTGCGTGTGTGCGTGCGCGCGCGCGTGCGTGTGTGTGTGTGTGCGTGTGCGTGTGTGTGTGTGTGTGTGAGTGTGTGTGTGAGTGTGTGACCCTTTGCTTGTTATTTCAGTGTGTGTTCAAGGGGGCCTGGTTGGCCCAGTGGTTAAAGCATCGTTCTCATGATTCAAGGGTCCTAGGTTCAGTCCCTGCTTGAGACTGCCGTGAGAGAGGAGCTTCTCTCCGCAGTCAACAGCTGTCAAGAGTCCAGGCCATTCCAAGTCCAGTCCTGCTTGACATGGGGCAGTGTACACTGGCTCAGCTGAAGCAATGACCCTTCACAGTCTATGATATCTGAGCGGCAAAGGCCTCAAATCACAGTGTGTAACATTTTGACAACTTCAGCACAGCATTCCAAATTTCAATCTTGCACTTGTATGCAAGCAACATCACAGAAGCTCTAGCAGGGGTTTTTTTCTGGTTTCTTCTCTGAAACAGTCTTTCTGGCATTCTCCAAGTCTGACAAGTTAAACTCAATAGCTATCACTTCAGATTGCACGTCACTTTGCGCATGACATGACGACCGAATAAGGCGACATAAATCTCTCTCTCAAGTTATCACATTGTTCAGACCTGACCCATGCACACACACACACACACACACACACACACACACACACACACACACACAGGCTGAAAACAAACCCAAATGATAAGTCAGCAAAATTATAATCGCTTTTAGTAATTTCATTCTGCTTTTTCTTCCCTTCTTTACTGAACTTGGCCAATTTTCAAAGAAATAAGTATACATTCTAATTATTTATGTTGTCTCGGTTCCCTTTAAAGTTGCTGCTAAATCCATAAAGCTTCTTTTCTTCTCAGTTGTTGTTGTGTTTTGGCGGAGCACTTCATCCCAAAGTGTGACAGCATCACACAGTCAAACTAAACCTTCGCATGCCATGCCAACAGTACAGGACTTGGAGCTCCGCAAACTGTACAGTCAATCTCCTTCAAACCTGTACAAGTGGACTGGTTTTCAATAAAGTTCAGCAAGTAATGGGTTTACTAAATAAATGAACTTGCAAAGAAGTAAATAAACAAACACAGCAACAAACGATATGTACATGAATAACAAAAGTCCAAGATTTATGCTATCATAATCAGGGATGAAAACAGTTGTTTTTTTTTAAAAAGAGGAGATTGGTGGGGATCTGGGGGTTCACCATGGGCCCCCAGTGGGGTACATGGGCAACAGCCTGGCGGGGGTCAGGGGGCGGCGACCCCTGAAGCTGAAGCATATTTTTGTATTAAATATGGCATAAAAATCTTTAGAAATCACTTTCTTGCTTCTAAACAACTCATTCTATAGAACAGCTTTCAACACCATGAAGACTGAGACTGATGTGGAAAGAAACTATGTCAATTGAGACAAACATTTAGTATGATGAATCCTCAGAACTCTAGCTAAAGAAAATTTGACAAACAGTGCTTTCAGGACATAAAGAATAAGGCCTGTAGATAAGTAAATCAGAGTGGGAAATCAAACTAAGTAAATCAGATGTATGAAAACGACTGCTGGACTTCAATAAACACAATATAAAAAATGATTACTTTGAAGTCCTTTAAAAAAAAAAGAAGAAGCTTTTGGGCCTTAGACCCTTCGTCAGGAAACACTAAACACAAAAAAGAACATAAAGAACAAATGACATAAAAACAAACTGATGTCACAACAGTAACCCCCCCCCCCCCCCCAACTTCCCTCTTACAACTAATCATATCCCCCCCCCCCCCTCTTGACAAGTGTGTGTGTGGGGGTGGGGTGTGTGTGTGTGGGGGGGGGTTGTGTGTGTGTGTGTGTGTGTGTGGACGGGGGTGGGGAGGAGGGGGCGAAGTGTGTGGGGTATGTGTGTTGTGGGGTGAGGGTGGGGGTTGGGGGAGAAGGAGGAGGAGTAGAGAAAGTATATAGGTAGTGGGGGGAGTGGGCTGGTGGAAAAGGATTTCATAGGGGGGCTGTTAGCAGACACTTAGCAAATGTAGCAAATGTTTGCATTATACCAGGGGAAAAGTGTTACACAATACTGTTGTGACATCAGTTTATTTTGATGTCATTTGTTCTTTTATATTCTTTTCGTCACTTTGACGTTTTTCCCTTGCTTTGAAGACTCTACGAGTGGAAGTACTTAGAGTAGGAGTCAAACTATCTTTGGAAATTAAACGTAGATTGTTGCATACCGAATGATCTGAAAACATGCTGTAATGGTGTGGGAAACGCACACATTTTCTGTTGGTGACTGGGACGCTCGATGTGATCTCTGATTGCCACAAAGCCACGACTACCAAAGTAGACATGGATTACTACAAAAACTAAACGTTTGTTGAGAAGGAAACATCGTTTCTTTAAGAAATTGAAACTACATCCTAATTCAGAAAGATTACTGGTTAGGTATAAACATATTAAGAGAAGGTGTCAGAGAGAATGTAGGCTTGCTCACTCCAATTATGTTAATTCGATGATTTCAGAAGGTGATCATCAAAACAAGAAATTATGGTCTTACATAAGGAGTAAGAGACAGGACAACATTGGGATTCCAGATCTGAGAAACAACCAGAATAACCTAATACAGGACCCTGAAGGGAAAGCAAACTTACTAAACAAGCAGTTTTGTTCAGTTTTCTCAAATCCCAAACCTTTAATTAACGTTAGACTAAAGGATGATGATAAACTCCCTGAAATGCAAAACATCAAAGTAAACAAAGCAGGAGTATTTAAGTTACTGACCAACATCAATGAAAACAAAGCTACTGGTCCCGATGGCGTTCCTGGCAAGCTCTTAAAATTATGTGCCAATGAATTGAGTGAGGTATACCAACTACTTTACCAAGCTTCACTGGACCAGGGAGTAATACCTGATGAGTGGCGAGATGCGAGCATTGTTCCCTTATTCAAAAAGGGTGACAAAACAAAAGCAGAGAACTATAGACCTGTATCTCTTACATCCATATCAGCTAAACTACTTGAACACATAATATATAGTAGCATAATGGACCATCTTGACAAATATGACTTCTTAAATAACGCCCAGCATGGTTTTAGACAGCGAAGGAGTTGTGAGACTCAACTTATAACAACTCTCAATGATTTTAATAACTGTCTTAACAACAGACAGCAAATAGATGCAATTTTATTAGACTTTTCTAAAGCCTTTGATAAGGTTGACCATGAGGGCCTGCTGCTTAAATTAGAACACATCGGCATTGGCGGTTCTTTGCTAAAATGGGCTAGATCATTCCTCGTTGGGAGAACGCAGAAAGTTGTGGAAGGGTCGACATCCCATTGTAAACCAGTCTTGTCAGGTGTACCACTGGGAACTGTTCTGGGGCCCTTGTTTTTCTTAATTTATATAAATGACATAAGTAGAAATCTCTCTCCTGGAACTACTATAAGGCTTTTTGCAGATGACAGCTTAGTATATAGAACAATCAGAAGCAAGAATGATACACGCATTCTACAAGAAGATCTAAACGCTTTACAAGAGTGGGAAAGAACTTGGAAAATGGAATTTCATCCCCAAAAGTGCCAAGTGTTGCGTATATGTAACAAACGCTCACCAATTAGATCAGATTATTCTATCCATAATACTATTCTTAAAGAAACTAATGCTGCAAAATATTTAGGCGTGATTAAAGATAGTCGTCTCAAATGGAAAGAACATTACAATTTAGTATGTAAGAAAGCAAATAACATCTTAGCTTTCTTATACAGGAATATCAATGACTGCCCCCAAAAGGTTAAAGACGACTGCTACAAAACACTGGTTAGACCAGTACTGGAATATGGTTGCTCAGTTTGGGATCCTTACCATCTAAAGGACATTGATAACCTCGAAAAGATTCAGAAAGAGAGCAGCACGGTTCGTAACAGGGAACCACATCAGAGAAAAGGGGAATACTAGGAAGAACATGAGGAGATTAGAATGGAAACCCTTAGAAGAGAGAAGAGCTTTTATCAAACTTAACATCTTCTTCAAAGGCAGAGCTAAAGTAATTGATATTCCAATGGAACAACTAGTATTGAATAAAAGTAGCACCAGGAGTGGCGGTCAATGTTATACCATACCTGCATCAAATATTGACAGCCACTTACATTCTTTTTATCCCAGTTCTGTACGGCTGTGGAACTCACTGCCGGGTGCCATCAAGATTGCCACAAATGCAATCTCATTTAAAAAACAAATTGATTCGACAGTTTTGAGATCTGTATATTGACGATTTTCTATTTTTACTTCCCCAGATATTTTACTATTACCTGGGCCTGAATTTGGCCATTGCTTTTAACTTCTTGAATATCGAGTGCGACCCCTTGTTGCCAAATTTGCTCCAGGGGCCAACAGTCTGAGTCGCACTATTTTATGTTATTTTATTTTACTTTTTAACATGCGCGCTGGTGACCTACTCGTTTTTGAGTGAACCAGTATTTTAGGAAGAAGAAGAAGAAGACACGTTTTTGGCAAGGCTCGCAAAACAATTCAAATTCGCCGTCTTTGTCATGTTTTCTTGTTACATCCGCGACTCTGCGGTCACACACGTCCTTCTGCTGCCACTCGGTCTTCTAGTGGTTCACATACTTCTTTCTTTTTTTTTCTTGTTTTGTTTGCACTCACTGGCGGCAAATTCTCACTGTGAATCGACGCCATGATGAGAAATGATACTGGAAGGAAACAGAATGAGAACTATGCCGTTTGAGAACATTACCGACAGAGAAGAAATTCGCTGTGCAGACAAGTTGAGATCGTTTCTGAGCATCATTCTTCGAATAATTTTTCGGCGGAGACTTTTTCTTTCGGCGGAGATGCGAAAAAATAACGGCGGAGACGGCGGAAACGGCGGAGGAGTTTTCATCCCTGATAATACACAGACAAACAGCGACACACAGGTACACACACACAGGCATGTACGGAGGCATGCAGGCACGCACACACACACACACACACACACACACACACACACACACACACACACACACACACACACACATCAAGGCACAAGTGCTGGAAATAGTGGAATATACTCACGGCTACTAGCAACCCAGTGGGACCATTCAAGTTGTCAACCCAACCCTTGGAAGAAAAAAAAAAGAAAAAGAAAAATCAGTCAGGCAATTACGACTCAATTATCACCACAAAGGTAAATAAAAACAAATATCATTTGTTTTATAAAAACAAAATCTTGGGTTCTGTCCATGTTCAATCCATGAGCCAAAAGAAAGTCACTCTGACTGGAATGCAGAGGATATCATTTTCAATTGTTTAAACAAGCAAATACTGAAAAAAGACATTTAATACTGACACGCATACAGAGACACACATACAAACAACTCGTGCGAGCACACATCACACGTGTACATGCATTAAACATTCTGCTCTGTCTCGCAGTCAGCGAGAAACACACACACAGTTAGTTACTCTCTCTCCCCCTTCCCCCACATTCTTCTAGACTACACACCCTCAGAGGATCGAGAGTGGCAATGTTTTGTCCCTTACAACCCACAATAAGCACCATCCATTTCTGCTTCTCCTTCTTCCCCTTCCAGGAACATGCACTGTATTCTAATGCATTCTATACAGGAGGGGCAACAACCAGCCACATGCAGATGGATACCATTTCAAAAAGTATCAATAGCCAAAGAAATCAAGCTGCAAGAACAAGTCATCCTTGGATTTTGAGGGGACTGGCTGGTACAATAACATTTTTTAACCTCCCAGGAGGAGATATTGTTGCAATGGAACAGAACTATTACCATCAGCACTGTTGATAATCCTCTGTGAGGTGAATCAATCAATCTCTCTCTCTCTCTCTCTCTCTCTCTCTCTCTCTCTCTCTCTCTCTCTCTCTCTCTCTCTCTCTCTCTCTGTGTGTATGCACATAAGTTTGGAGACAATACTAGCTCTATAATACACTGTTACTCCTACACCAATGCAGACAAGAACAGCACAGTTTTCTCTCTTCACGTGTCTGCACCAAGATGACTTTGGCCTACACCATTGTGCCCAAGTCTGATTCACATGTCTGCACCAAGATGACTTTGGCCTACACCATTGTGCCCAAGTCTGATAAGTGAATGGGTCCTAATTTCATGTTGCCAACCACTCTCAGAGCCTTTCTATTCACTACGCAGAGACACAGAGATCACCCTTTTCCTTCTTTTCTCAGGTAAGAAAAGGCGATGGCCTGTCTTGTAATGGGAATGATTTTTTGGTTCACTAGAGCTGGTCGTATTCTAAACAATGGAAGACACTCACGGACAGAACATGTCCTGCAAAAGCTGTAGCATGGTCACTGGTATCATACTGTGACAACATATTTCTTGCTGGGCAATGGCAGCTGCTTTCCCCGTGTAGCTTGCATTACCCTTCCTCCAACCGCACCCTTCCTCTTTTTTTTTTAAACGTCTTTCTTTGCTTTGTCTGCACAGCGTTTTTGTTCGGCAACCAAAATGCATTTTTTCACAGATTTTTTTTTTCTGGGGCAGCTCCATTATTTTCATAACAACAGGCACCAAAAAACACAATGAAAGTGACCCAGCAGCAGCGCAGAGTCTCTTCTGGTCGGCTGTCTCATGACGACCCAATATCAATTCTTCCCTCCTGACTGCTGGTGGTGGGGCTCCAACATGAAAATCCTGGGTGTGGCAGCATCCAGAATGACTACAATGAACAGCCTGGGACTTTGCCACCACAATGAACAGCGTGGGAGTGTTGCCACCAGAATGAACAGCTTGGAAGTGTTGCCACCACAATGAACAGCTTGGATGTGTTGCCACCAGAATGAACAGCCTGGGAGTGTTGCCACCACAATGAACAGCCTGGGAGTGTTGTCACCAGAATGAACAGCCTGGGAGTGTTGCCACCACAATGAACAGCCTGGGAGTGTTGCCACCAGAATGAACAACTTGGGAGTGTTGCCACCAGAATGATCAGCCTGGGAGTGTTGTCACCACAATGAACAGCCTGGGAGTGTTGCCACCAGAATGAACAGCCTGGGAGTGTTGCCACCACAATGAACAGCCTGGGAGTGTTGCCACCACAATGAACAGCCTGGGTGTGTTGCCACCAGAATGAACAGCCTGGGAGTGTTGCCACCACAATGAACAGCCTGGGAATGTTGCCACCAGAATGAACAGCCTAGGAGTGTTGTCACCACAATGAACAGCCTGGGAGTGTTGCCACCACAATGAACAGCCTGGGAGTGTTGCCACCACAATGAACAGCCTGGGAGTGTTGCCACCACAATGAACAGCCTGGGAGTGTTGCCACCAGAATGAATAATGTTGCTTATAGCCCAGCCGACCGCAAAGGGTCACATCAGGGCTGTCACCACGTCAAAATCAACTCACCAGTCATTAAAAAAAAAAAAAAAAAACTTTCACACATCTCGTAAAATGACATCGTCTACAAACGCACCAGAAACTTTGTTAAAAATCTTTCTGCCGTAAAATCTCAAATCAGATGAAAAATGTTAATCTCTCTCAAAAACTCAAGGATCACGTCAGGTGGGACATCCCTGAACAGGATCTTCATGGACTCCGGTGTAAAATGTTTGTGTCTCACATCGTGCAAGTCCCAACACTCTAAAAGAACGTGTTTCATTGTGAGTGGCGCATGACATGGAATGCACCACGGAGCTTCTTCACTCTTTAAAAGGTAACAATGGGTAAAATACGAATGGCCGGTGTGCAGCCGGCACAGAACCGTTTCCTCTTTACGACCACCCGACGTAGATGGGAGGAAGTCCTTAAGGTTTGGACGAATCTGAAAGAGTTTGTTATTCGTCTGTGTGTTCCAATCCTCCTGCCAGAGGTCTCTCACATAATCGTTAATTTTGGGTTTTACATCTGAGCAGGGGATATAAGTGTTGGACAGTTTCTCTCTTGTGGCGTTCTTGGCTAAACGATCAACCATTTTGTTCCCGCCGATGCCAACATGACCAGGAACCCAAGCAAGAGTAATGTTGTAACCGTCCGCCTTCAACTTGCTAAAAAGTTTTAAAAAAAGTAAAAGTTCTGGATGCTGAAGGTTGCGGCCAGCTATGGCCTCCAAAGCTGACAGCGAATCCGACAGAACCAGAAAGTCCCTCTTCGAAGAATGTGAGATTATCTTCAAAGCCAGTACCAGAGCAGTAAGTTCAGCAGAATAGACAGAAGCATCTGAATGGATATGTTCCAACAGTATCTGAGAAGGAGCCCCAGGGCAGTAGGCTGCACAGGCCACTCCATCTTCAGACTTGGAACCGTCAGTGAAAACTTTTTGACAGGATGGGAATTTCGAACAGAGCTCAGCATACAATGCCTTGTCAGAGATGGGATTCTCATAATGTGAAAAAGGATGAAAAAAAAGTGGCGGGGGTCCGGGGGCCGCTGAAGGCCCCCGGTGGGGTCCAGGGGCAAGGCCCCTGGTGGGGGTCAGGGGGCGAAGCCCCCTGAAGCTGAAGATTTTTTAGAATTTAGCCTGCAAAAATCAGCATCTGAGACACCAAAGTATTCAAAAGTATTAATAACCTTGATCCTACAAAAAAAAAGACTGTCTCATCTTCGCCATTGATGTCTGTCAGGAAATCATGAAGACCATTGACACAGGATTGGTGATTTTCCAGTTGCTAATAGTCACACAATTTTCCAGCAGTTGCAAGTCAGTTTCTCATTACTGTCCTTCACATCACCACATTTCAGCGAGCAGTTTAGTTCCTAATAGTAATAGCCATCCTTCAAAATACTTATTAAAAAAGTTTACCTGAACACCAATCAAATAATTTCTTATAGTTGTCCTTCAAAATACCACGGAGGATTCTGATTCCTTTATAGAATAATATAAGTGAGAGAGTTGACTAAGGATCATATTCAAAGTGTGCAAATTGTGAAGGTTTAACTCATTGTGTGCCCACAAGCAGTTTTTTTTTTCTTTTCAACTTGATCCATCTCTATTACAATAAGAAAAAAAAACACTTTCACACTTCTGATACTCCTCAACATTAATGATGTCACTTGCTAAATCTAGTCACCAGAGTATAAGTATGCATGCATATCTGCCGGTCTGCTCATTTGTATGAATGTGTGTAACTGATTTTTTCCCCCATGATATCTATACCAGAAAAGAAAAGATTTTTGTGACGCGGTGGTATAGGTAAAAAAACATTATTCTTATTATTATTACTACTACTATGACTTTTTCCGTACTATCGTCTGTTTGTTTACCTATGTTTTGTTTGCTTGTCTGTAGAATGTCAATAACACCCTTGCAATTTTTTTGTTTTGATCTCTCTCTCACTAAAATAGTTTGTTGTATGCTATTTATTACGTAAAATATTGACTACACAATTGTGTATACTGTGACATTGATGTAAACTGTTTTTTCAAAGAGAACCTTCATTGCAAAATAATCAGCTTGATGATTGTGGGCATTACATCAAGAAGAAGAAAAAAAAAAGGGGGGGGGGGGGGGGGGGTTCTACAGATTCATCATATCTATCTGGAGATAACCTGCAATATTATTAATATCATTACTTCAACAAAACAAATAGCATTACTCTTCACACACACAGAGAGAGAGAGAGAGAGAGAGAGAGAGAGAGAGAGACGGGGTGGGAGTGGGGGTGGTGGGTAGACTCGCCGATGCTCCAAACGATCCAAGAGTCTCGTTTGTAAGACGATCTTTCACTCTTGCTAGGTGCTTTTCAGCAAGAACGTGGTTGATCAATGCTGACTTGCCCCGTGAGCCATACTTGATCGCGTCATTACACCATGTGCAGACTGCTTGTCCTGGATAGGTGATTTTCCTCATGCAGTCTTTCAGTCTGAGAATCACACTGTGGCTGACGGCGCCTTTGGAACTGGTCAGCATCACTTTTGCGCTCACTTCCTCCTCCAACCACTTCCAAGTCCATTTGTTTTTAACTGAAGCATCGACTTGCTTCGCAAGAACTTTCTCGCTTTCTGCTATCTGACGAAACATTCTGGTTTTCGCCACTCTCGTCAAACCGAAAGAAAATGGCGTCAGGAAAAAAATTCGCAAACAGTTTGCCGCATTCTCAAACATCAACTTCCGCTTTGATGGTTTCGGTTAACCGCAGAATGAAAACAAAGACAGCAGTCTCGACCGGCCCAAGCAGAAACCGGAAACATCCATTTGCGAACGGATCAATTGAGAACACAATATCGATCGACCTCTCGCCGTACATTAGCTTCATCACAAACCTACCTCTCCCCCCCCCCCCCCCCCCCCCCCCCCCCCCCCCCCCCCCCCCCCCCCCCCCCCCAATTTTCTCAACGGATTTACACTGATCTCAAAAACGACCCCTGGGGCCATCAAAAAGACGGAAATCCGCCAATCGGCGGAAAAAATCCCATCTCTGCTTGTACGCCAGAGAGCTGGTAGACTCTTTACGAAAAGCTGCAAGATCGAAACGAATCTCTGGTGTGAAAAAGGTCCACGGAGGTTGATCCGGAAACTTGGAAAAATTGGAAACTACTCCCAGGTCTAGACCTGCATTCCGCACGTGAGGCTGCATACGAAGACCAAACGGCGGAATACATTTAGGGTTGTTTTCAAACTTACTTTGGAACGGAGGGTCAAAGACACAATCATAGGCAGGGTTTTCTGGTTCTGAGAACAGTCGGATATAATAATTCAAAGACAGTTTCAGCCTGCGGTTGGACAATGAAGGTTCACCCGCCTCTGCGTACAGGCTGTACACAGGGGTGGTGCGGAACGCTCCAAGACAGAGACGAAGCCCTTGATGGTGGATAGGGTCCAAGAGTTTGAGGTAAGACGATCTTGCGGAGCCGTAGACAGCACAACCGTAGTCCAGTTTGGACCAAGGCTCTGTAGAGGTGCAGCAAAGTTTTCTTATCAGCGCCCCAGTCGGTGTGCGCTACGACCCGCAGAATATTCAGTGCTTTCTGGCAAGCAGTTTTGAGGTGTTTGATGTGGCTGAGAAAGTTAAGTTTTTGGTCAAAAATGACTCCAGAAATTTGGCCTCTTTAACAGCTGGAATGGGAGATTTTCCCTACTTGAAGTTCAGGATCTGGGAAAAAACTGACGGAATTATGGAAGTGAATACACTGCGTCTTTGTTGGAGAAAAGGTTGGAAACCGTTTTCATCCGCCCACCGATGGATTTTTATCTACGCAAAGCTGGAGCCTGCGCTGGACACTCGGGTACAGGCTTCCAGTTGCGTAGACAGCGAAATCATCCACAAACAATGAGCAGTCTGAACCCTGCTGAACTGATTGAACAATGTTGTTGATTTTAATACTAAAGAGGGCAGGAGACAGTATGCTCCCCTGTGGAACACCCAACTCCTGCTCGTGGACATCAGAGAGAGTGGTGCCAACCCGGACCTGAAACTGTCGTTCTGCCAAAATATTTGAATAAAAAGCGGAAGATGACCTCGAAAACCCAGATCGTGGAGATCATGAGTATCCCCGACTTCCAGGTAGTATCGTAGGCCTTCTCCAAGTCAAAGAAAATTGCCACTGCATGCTGTTTGTTCAGAAAGGCGTTCCGAAGTGTAGATTCCAGACGAATCAAATGGTCAACTGTAGACCGATGTTTGCGGAAACCACACTGTTCTTTCGCCAAAAGGCCATCGGTTTCCAGTTTCCACATGAGCCTAGCATTGACCATTTTCTCCATCAATTTACAGATACAGCTGGTCAAAGCTATGGGACGGTTAGTTTGATGGGTTAGAAAGATCTTTTCCAGTTTTCGGGATGGGAATAATGAGGGCTTTCCGCCAAGAAGGTGGAAAAAACCTGTAGTCCACACATGGTTGTATACCTGTAGCAGTATGTTCAGACCTTCTTGCGGAAGATGTTTCAACAGTTGATAATGAATTTCATCCATACCTGGAGAGGAATCGCTGCGAGAAACTAAGGCAGATTTCAGCTCGTTTAACGTGAAGGAAGATTGTAGTCTTCCATGTTGTCAGACGAAAAGTTGCAGGGTGATTTTTCTTTTAGGGCTTTGTTTTTGACAAAAGTGGCTGATTTGTTAGAAGGGAGGAATTCTTTTCAATGGTTGAAGCAAGCAGATTAGCAACTGCTTTTTTGTCTGTTATTAAAGAGTCGGAAAACTTGAGATGATTCACGGTGGGACAGGTGTTCTTCCCTTTGATTTTCTTAATGATGTTCCACACTTTTTTCTTAGAAGTTTTCGATGTCAGCCTGGAGCAGAAACTTCTCCAGGACCGACGTTTACTGATTTTAAAAGTGTGTCTCGATTTGGCACGGAGTTTCTGATGGGCTCGAGCGTTGGGACCGAAGGTCGTTGGTACACCTGACGCTGAGCCCGTTTCGAACTTTGGAAATTTGTTGCAGTCTGAATCAAACCAGGGTGTTTTTTGGCATTTGAAGTTTATCGGAAGACACTGGAATACAAGCTTTAGCCACTTGATCACAGTGTTAGTCAGTGATTCTGCTGGGTCCGAACTCTGAAGAAAATCAGTGTCCTGGAATTCTTTAGAAATAGTGGCTGCAAATAGATCCCAGTTTGCTTTTTTATAATTTAGATGTTGAGAGACAGAGACGTGTTCAGTTATTACAGGTTGTAGAAGGACAGGGAAATGGTCACTTCCGTGCAGATCGTCATGGACAGACCACTCATAGTCCAGGACCAGCAAGGGGTCACAAACCGACAAATCTAATACATGAAAGTGAACCTGTGGAAGAGTGGAGGTAAGTTGCAGATCCGTCGTTCAGACAACACAAATCTAAATCCAAAAGGACATCCTCAATTAGCAGACTCTGGATGACGAACTGACACTACCCAAAGAGGATTGTGACCATTAAAGTCACCCAACAGCAAAAAAGGTCGAGGAAGTTCTCTTATCAGACTGACAAGGTCCTGACGACAAACGGGACAGAAGGTGGCAGATACAGTGAGCAGATTGTGACAGTCTTGTGGAGAGTGACTCTCGCAGCTACAGCCTGAAGGGAGGTAGCAGAGCGACAGGACTATACAACAAAGTTTTATGAGGAGAAGGGCAACACGCCCGACAGTCCCAACGTGGATGGTTGTGCAGGTTTTGAAAGAATATTAAAGCCAGAAAGAGTAAAGGTCTTCTGGCTTTGAATTTGGGTTTCCTGAAGAGCCACGACAGAAGGTTTTATAGATTGACACAGAAGCTGCAGCTCCTCAAAGTTAGAATTTAGTCCACGGATATTCCAATGGAATAGTGTACTATCCATGGTGCAGAGGGCAAAAAGGAGAGAGATCAGGTCATCTCCTCCTCAACGTCTGCGTCCAATGGAGAGAATTTATTTTTTAGTTTCACTGGACTGTGTTGGTCTTCAGACCAGCTGGCAGACTTGCCAACAGGTGAAGAAGGTCTGGATTTGGGAGACGGTGGAGGTTTCTTCCTCATCTCCACCATCTCCCACTGGGTGGAACTCCCTTGCCCGTACGGGCACTGGACAGAGGAGTTCGAGGTAGTGGTGCTGGTTTTTTAATCGCCCAGCAGCAGATGTTGTAGACTGCTGAGGCAGTCTGAGGGTGGCGGATTTTTTGCCTCCACCAGGGGCAGTCACTTTGGGTTGGGAGGTGGTGGACCTGCTTCCACAGAATTGACAGTTCTTCCTTGCAGTGTCTTGGAAAAGATAAATTCATCAGTTCTGGCAGCAGACTGACCGAGTGGAAACTTTCTTTACGGCCGAAGCATACGAAGATGTGTTGGCGTCTGACTGCCAACACCTGTTTGCGGGCCTCAAAAAAGAAGATTTTCTTTTCAGTTTTTACTCGTTGTATAGTGGATTCCTGAATCCAAAGAGGGCAGTTTCGGGAAGAGGAGGGATGGTCGCCACCGCAGTTAGCACAATGCGCCGGATCTTTACACGGCCCATCATGGGTTGCCTTGCAGCAAACACCGCACACCTCCTGCCCAGAACAACGGTCTCTGACATGGCCAAACTTCTGACATCTGAAGCACCTCAACGGGGACGAAACATACATCTGAACTCTGACGTTCAGGTAACCAACTTTGATGACCGGAGGCAGCACAGGGTTGCAGAAGGTCAGAAAGAGGGTGTTGGTGGCCACTCTTTCTGCACCTTTCTTTACTGTCACCCTGCGCACCTCCGTCACACCCTGGGACGCCAGTTCCGTTTGATCTCTGCCTCTGTGACACCTGTTAGTTCTCTGCAGCGAATCACTCCTTTTGATGAATTTAACTGTTTATGGGGAGTCACCCTTATCTCCTGTCCACTATTTTTGTTGCCCTCAACAGCTGTTCAGATTGCTTTTTTTATCGACATTGAATGAGAAACGAGCCATTCCTCAACCTTTTGACGGATTGAGGGTCACTGCTAGACCTTGAAAGCCCTTTTGTATGGCAAAAGGGCTCAGAGCTGAAAGGGGTCTTTCCTGCTCCGTCCTTCCATCACAAGCCAGGAAGCCCAGAAACCTGTCCTCTGTCTTACTTCTGTATCTGAATCACTGTCAGAATTGAAGTCCCTGAAATAGGGGATGCTGCCTTCCTCTTCCTTTTGGGGGGGTTGTTTTTTGATAAAGCCATATTTAGTTTATTGTGTTTCATCCCTCCCTTACCCACCCACCTTGGAGTCCAACTAAGGGGCCAGGGCCAAGAAACCAATGTCTTGACCCCTTCCAGGCTTCGGGAGAGATATACGACAAACAGAAACTACCAACCCTATCCCCCCTGATCATGCTCAACTCCCGGGAACAGAGAGCTGAGCACTGCAGGGGTTTACTTGGCCAGCAGGGGGACTGTCTGTCTTGACCAGCCCAAGAAGGGGAGCCGATTAGTACACCGGGCCAAAGTGTACTCCCTGTCTAGGAGAGGTCCGAGCCAAAGTGATGTGTGAGAGCACCGGCCTCCTCAGGCACTGGCCCTCTCAATCACCAGGATCTCATCCCCTCCGACACAGGTCGCACCGCACGGCAAACACGGCGGATCTTAAGGAGACCACAGAAAGAGAGGAGTGTGGAAAAGAAGACTTGAGGGGGACGGAAGATAGAAAAGGGCAATAAGAAAGGCAGAAAACAAGAAAAGGAGAAAGGCGGGTTACTCTTAGTCAGGATCCTCACCCTTAGCCTATCTGACATGGGAAGCCCTACCAGGGGCATCAACTCCTTTACCACGTTACGCTTAGGCCAGACGGCATCTTCACCTCTCAGGCTAGAAGCAGCTTGAATAAACGGCCTATATCCAAGTATTGATGCCCCTGCCAGCAAAGCCTAAGGGATCACTGGACCACGCAAGCCTCCGACCACGGCAAGGTCGCAACCCCCGGAGGGCAAGCCTGGGAATGTTACCACCAGAATGAACAGCCTGGGAGTGTTGCCACCACAATGAACAGCCTGGGAATGTTGCCACCACAATGAACGCCTGGGAGTGTTGCCACCACAATGAACAGCCTGGGAGTGTTGCCACCAGAATGAACAGCCTGAGAGTGTTGCCACCAGAATGAACAGCCTGTAAGTGTTGCCACCAGATTAAAAAATCCTGGGAGTGTTGCCACACAATGAACAGCCATGGGTGTGTTGCCACCAGAACAAACAGCCTGGGAGTGTTGCCACCAGAATGAACAGCATGGGAGTGTTGCCACCAGAATGAACAGCCTGGGGTGTTGCCACCAGAATGAACAGCTGGGAATGTTGCCACCAGAATGAACAGCCTGGGTGTGTTGCCACCAGATTGAACAGCCTGGGTGTGTTGCCACCAGATGAACAGCCTGGGAATATTGCCACCAGAATGAACAGCCTGGGTGTGTTGCCACCAGATTGAACAGCCTGGGTGTGTTGCCACCAGAATGAATAGCCTGGGAGTGTTGCCACCAGAATGAAAGCCTGGGTGTGTTGCCACCAGAATGAACAGCCTGGGTATGTTGCCACCAGATTGAACAGCCTGGGAGTGTTGCCACCAGAATGAAACAGCCTGGGAGTTTTGCCACCAGATGAACAGCTGGGAGTGTTGCCACAGAATGACAGCTGGGAATGTTGCCACCAGAATGAACAGCCTGAGTGTGTGCCACCAGAATGAACACCCTGGGAGTGTTGCCACCAGATGAACAGCCTGGGAGTGTTGCCACCAGAATGAACAGCTTGGAATGTTGCCACCAAAATGAACAGCCTGGGAGTGTTGCCACCAGATTGAACAGCCTGGGTGTGTTGCCACCAGAATGAACAGCCTGGGTGTGTTGCCACCAGAATGAACAGCCTGGGAGTGTTGCCACCACAATGAACAGCCTGGGAGTGTTGCCACCAGAATGAACAGCCTGGGACTGTTGCCACCAGAATGAACAGCCTGGGAATGTTGCCACCAGAATGAACAGCCTGGGGGTGTTGCCACCAGAATGAACAGCCTGGGACTGTTGCCACCAGAATGGACAGCCTGGGTGTGGGAGTGTTGCCACCAGAATGAACAGCCTGGGAATGTTGCCACCAGAATGAACAGCCTGGGTGTGTTGCCACCAGAATGAACAGCCTGGGTGTGTTGCCACCACAATGAACAGCTGGGAGTGTTGCCACCAGAATGAACAGCCTGGGGATGTTGCCACCAGAATGAACAGCCTGGGTGTGTTGCCACCAGATTGAACAGCCTGGGAATGTTGCCACCACAATGAACAGCCTGGTGTGTTGCCACCAGATTGAACAGCCTGGGAGTGTTGCCACCACAATGAACAGCCTGGGTGCGTTGCCACCAGAATGAACAGCCTGGGTGTGTTGCACCAGAATGAACAGCCTGGGAGTGTTGCCACCAGAATGAACAGCCTGGGAGTGTTGCCACCATATTGATCAGCCTGGGGATGTTGCCACCAGAATGAACAGCCTGGGAATTTGCCACCACAATGAACAGCCTGGGTGTGTTGCCACCAGATTGAACAGCCTGGGAGTGTTGCCACCACAATGAACAGCTGGGTGCGTTGCCACCAGAATGAACAGCCTGGGTGTGTTGCCACCAGAATGAACAGCCTGGGAGTGTTGCCACCAGAATGAACAGCCTGGGAGTGTTGCCACCATATTGATCAGCCTGGGGATGTTGCCACCAGAATGAACAGCCTGGGAATGTTGTCACCACAATGAACAGCCTGGGTGTGTTGCCACCAGAATGAACAGCCTGGGAGTGTTGCCACCAGAATGAACAGCCTGGGAATGTTGCCACCAGAATGAATAGCCTGCAAGTGTTGCCACCAGATGAACAACCTGGGAGTGTTGCCACCACAATGAACAGCCTGGGAGTGTTGCCACCAGAATGAACAGCCTGGGAGTGTTGCCACCACAATGAACAGCCTGGGAATGTTGCCACCACAATGAACGCCTGGGTGTGTTGCCACCAGAATGAACAGCCTGGGTGTGGTTGCCACCACAATGACAGCCTGGGCGTGTTTGCCACCAGAATGAATAGCCTGGGAGTGTTGCCACCACAATGAACAGCCTGGAGTGTTGCCACCACAATGAACAGCCTGGGTGTGTTGTCACCAGAATGAACAGCCTGGGAGTGTTGCCACCAGAATGAACAGCCT
>CM031614.1:14271062-14278562 GCA_018398815.1 Conus ventricosus
GCTCTTACCCTGACCAGAGAAGCCGAGGAAGCCTGTCATTTCATACACAATAGGTCTATCTCGCTGTCTGACCTTGGCACTCAGTATTGGTGCATTACACACACACACACACACACACACACACAGTGGCACACATGCACACTCACACCACACCCGACCTTTTTTTTTTTACCCTCATCTTTAAAGAGTATCAGACTATCCCTCCTCCATTCAGTTTTAAAAGGTAATCCTGCTTCCATTCCACAATTTCTGAGATGAGGGTGATAAAGATCACCCACCCAAAACATTGTCGTATGGGGAAGACCAATCTGACAGGCATTTACATTAAAGCAAGGTGGTACAACTGTACAACTCGGGCGTTGTTCGGCGGTGGAAGGCCCACACTTGCAGCATACCTAGGGTATTTCATCATGAGCAAAGCTGTGGCATTTCTCTGTTCTTTCTTCTTCTTTTACAGTTCTCTTCTACATGCTTTTGAAAAGTTGTTAGCTTTTACCCATCCTTGCTGCTAAGCTGGCGTTTATAGAGGCGGCGGGTTTCGGGAAATCGCACGCGCGAGTCGACCCGAGCGAACTCGCGCGAGGAATGTTGCTATTTTCGGTTTGCAAGTGTTCATAGAAGACGCGGGTCTCTCGAGGCGGCAAATCTGCCAACCGGCGCGGGAAATTACCAGAAAGAGTTGCCATTTCTTGTACGCGGGGACGCGCCGAACTTTGTGTTGGCTGTACTTTTGGTGGCTGTGTTCACAGACATCTCACGTCCATTTGTTGATACACGACGGCTCATTTTATTGAGAGTTGAGATGAGGAGGATAGTAGATTCTTTTTACTACATGTTCCATGAAATTTTTTTGGAGGTGCTCTAACTGATGTGATTTATAGGCCTACTTTTACTTGTTCATATTTAAACGTCAATAATGACAGACTTACAGTTAGTTCTAACTCGGTCTGTTAATTGATGATTTGGTTTTCAGTTTCAGTCCTGGCATCTTGACTTGTATTCAGTTGTGTTTAGCTTGTTTGCATTCGGATGTGGACATTTGTTTGAACTAACTTGACCTGCTTGTAACTGAGACCTCATTTTATTCATAGGAAGAAATATCATTTGAAAATGTGCGTACTTTGTTTAATTTACAACTAAACATCTTTACGATCTGTTCAGCCATTCCTAAAGTGAGAAGAACGATGTGAAATACGTGCAAGATTCAAAACGATTTGAGAATTCCGTCTTCAAATATGCCAGCCTGTAAATCTAGTCGGAAGAATTTTATATAATACCCAAATTGAAAAATGAATAAAGGTTTATTTTCTTTCACTGTGCTTTTAATTCAGGAGATGCTAGAAGCAAACAGTACTCAATTTGGTTACATTTGTGTATAATTTAATCAAACAAAGGTTTTGACAATAATTGTCCCAAGAGCAACAGCTGGGATCATTCGCAAAAATGTCAATGTAGTATTAATGTGTGTTAGACGAACCAGTCCAATCAAGACTATGTGAACTGAAAGCACGTCACGTTTGTCTTAAGCGTCTGGCTTTTTCCCGCTTTTGCTATAAACACCAACCGCGCGAGTGATTAGGCGCGGGTTTTCTAGCGCGAGTAACCAGCTCGCGGCAACCCGCTACCCACCGTCTCTATAAACGTACACTAAGACAACTGCTCTCAGGTTTTAAGTTCACAGTGAGCCTGACATCTCACAAACTTGGTGACACTAAATTTAATCTTTTATGTTTCGTAGTGCCAACCAACCTCTCTCCAATGTTTCAGTGCGTTTTTATCGATTTCACTGACTCTGTTTTGCACAAACAAACAAATCAAATCAGATCATCACACTCACACAAACACACATGTACACACATATATGCATAAGTGAAGAGAGGCACAAAGAGAGAGAGATAGAGAGAGAGCACGAGTTGCAAAAACTTTGTTAGCACCCACCTTACAGTTCAAGATACTTTTGATTCGCTCTTCGGGCTGCACCCCTTTCTTGGGCCGCACCAGAACGTAGCATAGGCCTATGTCAGGACAGGAACGTAACAACTTTTCCAGCAGCACTTTTCCCATGAACCCTGTGACCCTGTGATGAAGATGTTCTTGCCTCGGAAAAAGGTCGGAATGGATATTTTCTCCCTCATGCTGTCCGTGGCTCCCGCCATGTTTCAAGATTATTGTCGTTTTTGTACTTGTACAAACATCAGCCGACAGATTTTGTGCCTGAAAAAAAGAAAAAGAAGGAATGACATAATACTAACACTGCTGTTAAATCAATGAAAGGCAGCATTTCTTCACGTTTACTAACGTAAGAAAATAAAATGAAATTTTAAAAAATCTTTTCAATCTAAAACAAAAAAATTTCAATTAAACAAAAACATTCATCCCAACTAGATTTTGCTCTTCCACTCAGCTTGTAATAAATACAGTTGGCAACATTTTGTATATTTCTTGAAAGTGAAATATAACAACTTTTTTTTTTCTCTGCGTTTGAAATCCGAGCGGTTCTCCCGTAGAGCATTGCCCCTTGTTCAGAATCACTCTAGTTTGTTTCTTCGTCTTTTGTTTTCTCTTTTGTCTGTATCATGTTTCTGTTTACTAATCAAAACAAAGCAGACGTTTCAATGGAACTTTGTCATGCGCAATTGCTTTGCTCAGCTGTCATCGGTTCATTCATGTCTGAAACACACAAAGCTGCACCCAGTTTATCATGCACTCTGAGCACAAACACTTTTAAGTTATTAGATAATGTAGAACATGCCTAGTGTCAGTCACCAACACTTAGCCACTACTTCATACATAATCAGAAAATTTATTTTTAAAAAAAAGATTTTAAGACAATGTAGAATGATGTAAAACATCAAAACAGTGAAGTTAATATCTTTTTTTTTTTTAATTTGAGAACACGGCCACTAACTTTTCTGAACCTACCGATCCTTATCTTCCAGATTAAAAAGACTCATGTCTTTGGTGTGTTCATTCATATTCTAGATGTTGTTTTTTAAACTGTCCTGACTGAAATTAATGTGCTTGTTCCAGTTTGTTTTTTCTTTTTTTTTCTTTTTTTTTTTAGGGGGGGGGGGGGGGGGGGGGGGGGGGGGGTTCTATGCAGACATGACAGATGCAATCAGTCTATACACTTTTTTTTTGTCCTCCAGCATCCAAATTTCCACTTTTCCTCTTTTTTTTTTCTTGTTTTCTATCTTCGATTTGTTTTTTGTTGTTTTTTTTTGGTGCGACCTCCATCCTCCAATTTTTTTCCTACTATTTTTTTCTCCTTTTTCAAAGATAAAGACTATCTCATGCTCACCATGCAATGTCTGTGTGTTGTTTACAGATGGACAGTCGCATGCTAACCTTAATGTTTCAACGTTTGATACAAAGCATCTGGGTTTATTCGTGTACTAATGTATGGTGCGCTGAGACTTTCATTCTGATATATTTAGAACACAAAAAAAGAACAAAAAAACTGGCAAATGTGTGTGTGTGTGTGTGTGTGTGTGTGTGTGTGTGTGTGTGTGTGTGTGTGTGCTTGTATGTATGTGTGCGCCGCGCACGTGCACCAGCGTGCATGCTCTTGTGTACAAGTGTGAGTCTGAATCTGGTTTAACTGAAATGAGTATATATATAGAGTGAAGGAGAGACAGACAAACAGACAGACAAAGCAAGACGGAGAACAACCATTTCATCAAATACATGAAATAAGAGAAAGCCCTTTTTTTCACACAGAAATATCAAATAATGAGTTGTGAAATGTGATTGCATTCACATTGTATAATTCAGCTATAGAATGGTAGCTTCTAAATAAATATTTTTTCTTCATATTTCAATTGTTGATGGAAAGATGATTTTAAGTGAAGATAGGCTTTTGTTTCCACACATACTTATACACTTTTGCAATCAAAAACGATGTGATTACTAAAACAGGACTCTTTTTGGTTCAGGTGCGCTTAAATTGCAAACACAATTAAAACATCCATTACGATGATTTTATTGGTTTTCCCATCCAAACAAAACAAAAGTACTTCTATTTTTTCCAAAATAAATTTACATTTGGCACTCTCTTAAAAGAAACGCTGATGAAATCAACATCATCAGCACAGTAATCACACTTATTATTTGAATCTGTTTACTTTCATTTTTGAAGAATGACATTTGTAGGATGATATTATAGTTTATTTTCACTGTACTTCATGTAACTGATACTTCTCTTTTTAGTCTTTTCTACAGTAAATCACAAACTGTCATTGAGAACAAATCAAAAGTTCTTGGCCGACTTCCCAAGCGTGAGGTTTTTAGATTTATTTTATCATCGCCTTCAATACCTAAGGTCTTATTCCTTTTGGATTTACATTAAACTCGCTTGCAATCTAGGACTGCATACTAATTTTTTGTGACTTATTTCACCGTGTCGAATCCAGTTCATCCACGGTTTTGGAATTGTGTTGCAAAGAGCATCGTATTCAAAAATTGTATATGCTGTATTTTACCTATTACAGTTGAACTTCTTCTAAACCCAGGAGTCTGTTTTCATATGCACGCACTATATTTTGGACACATTCAAATCCCTTTTTAAACCAATTTCGAAAATAAAAAACCTTGCCCTTATATTGTGATAGAGTGTTATTGGAACAGCATATGATTTATGAACGCTCTTGCTGTTTACACCCTCTATCTAATTTCTTTTTCATTATCTAATTAAGTAATTAAGCTTCTTTCCAAAAGATTTCTGTTTCACACACTTTTTGTAGCTGCTTTGAACTGAAGTTTATCCTGAAAATTTTCGTTCGGTAGCAAGTTTACCCAAGTGCCTTTTGGAAATGAAAGTCTAGTTTCTTTTTTGCACAAACAGCTTCTAAATCACTGTAAAAACACGTTTTCTTAAATTCTAACTTATTAAATTTTTTAAGCCCTCCCTCTTATAGTCACTCTCCGTTGTTTTCCTTTTCATCTTTTCAAAGCTTTATGGTTGCGAAATTTTTCCCCTTGCCAAATAAACTTATACAATGTTTTACAACGGGACTAGATCACTTCTGGAATACCTATACATTGCATAACAAATGTTAATTGGCTGACAATATAGGATTTAACTATGCCAATTTTGGCCACGTATGCTGAGGTCCCTTCTACTCATTGTTTTATCAAAATATATATTCTTTTAAGTTGACTATTCAATTATCTTCAATATTTCTGGCCATTATTTGTTTGGAAAAAAAAATGCCAATACTTGTAATCTGTCAAAATATGGGAAAAAGGTTAATTGTGTTCTTCTCTCCTTCACCTAGTCGTAATGCTTTTGTGAAAAGCTTTCAAAGGGTTAAGTGTGTTTAAAGACACTATTTTTAAGAAACAATGTCATGTCATCAGCGAATTTTCTTTATTTTCAATACAGCGTTTAGCATCATTTCTTGGTTTGTAATGCCCCAAAATCAGGCTGTATCTGACCTTAATTGCCAAAATTTCTACTGCCCAAAATAAATGCAGAGGAGAGATGGGCCCGCCTTTCCTAATTCACATTCAACATCAAAGGCTCAGACATCCCTCCACCATGGTTTTAAAATGCTATCTGGCAGTTGCTGGTTTAAACCTATATCCCTGTCCGAACCAAACACTTAAAAGGTATGCAAGATGAATCTTTAAGACATGGAGTCGAAGGATTTAGAATAATTAGACCCAAAAGAAAATTCTTTTTACCGTTATATTTAAAGATTTTAGCATTGTCTATCGTTTTAAATGTTGCAAATGTTTTCCCCTTTATGTCCCCCACTTTTCTTTTTGCCCAATTTCATATTACCTTTCTTAAGCTCACGCAAGTGATTTTTTTAATCATGTTTGTTAATGTTCACTTAAGGCTCCCAGTTTTTCCCTTCACCCCTTTTAAGTCTTGCCTTTGTGAAATAATGTTACGCCCCTTGCTTTGTGTAAGACATTTTCCTTTTAAAATGAATCTTTTGAAGGAATCTGTTACAAAAGCCTTTGCGGGGCGGGTTATAAGCAAATTACTTATTTATTTACTAAACGCCCTACTTTTCACCAAAAAATTTCATAAAACCCTGTTTTTCCCTTTGCTTCCTGAGGGGAAACCTTTTTTCATCATTCGAGAGAGCAGTTGTTCTTTTAGTGTTACGCACCTTAAAAAAATGCAGCATCTTTTTCCCCTAAACTCTAAATTTTTTTCTAAAAAATTGTGGCTGCCTCTGCCCTGCAGCATTTGTGTGTGTGTGTGTGTGTGTTGTGTGTGTGTGTGTGTGTGTGGGTTGTGTTGGGGTGTGTGTGTGTGTGTGTGTGTGTTTTTTTGCATCTAGCATGATCTTTGCATTTGAGCAAGTGTTTGCTGTATGATGCATGCCAAGCAAACAGTTTTGTGGTGTTTGTGTGTGTTTTGGGGTGTGCGTGCGTGGTGGTGCGTGCGTGGTTGCGGATGAGTGCGAGAGTGTGTGTGGTTTTGTGGTGTGGTGTGTGGGGTTTGTGTGTGTACATTGGGTATTGTAGTATGTAAAGTGTGATGTGTATCTAACAGTGGCATGGCTTGTGTGTTTTGTGTTGGAGAGAGGTGTGGCTGTGTGGTTGAGAGGTGTGTGTGTTTGAAACTTACATCGTGACAAATCAATGATGCTAAGACCGGAAAAAAAAAAGTAACAAAAACACTTAAATGTACCGATATGGTTAAAACAGTAAGTCACCATACACCATTTACCACTCACCCGCGTTCGCAACCCCAACCCCGAAGGCCACAACCAAATTTATCAAGGAACAAGACCTCAGAATTGGGTCACAGCTTGTCAACCCCTTTCCTCAGCACTGAAATCCGGGCAGGAAAGTTAAAAAAAAACAAAAAATTTATTTTAAAATGTTTATAACATACAGGGCAAATTATTACATAACACCAAAACGTATTAGAACCAGATTTTATCAGTGGTGCAGGGTTGCTTCACTTTTAAATGCAGATAAGGTTCAGACACCTTTGGGCAGCAAGCGAAATTCAAAGTGGAGATATGGAAAGGCCCCCGGAGCAACAGTTTTTTACTGTTTCTAGGGCCCGACGCGTCATCAAAAAGGATGCTGCAAATAGTTGTTAACAAGCTTGTTTGAAAGACAGAAGAAATCAAAGTTAAACCCAAGAGAGGGAGAAAGAGAAGGACAGACAGACACAGAGACTGAGAGAGACAATTCAGAGCTTGTAAAATTTTATTCATAACAGGCCATGGCCCCTTATGAAGGGGTGTGTGGGCAATATATAAGCAATCATAATTAGAAATAGGGTAAGAATACAGAGAGTGAAATTTCCTAACGAGTGCCAATAATCATACACAGAAAGAAAAACAAAAAAGTGACATGTATATTCCTGTGATGTTACCAGTTCTCTTAGCTTTAAATGCGTTATACTTATACAGCCATAACGAGACATTTTGTACATCGTGAGACCTACATGAGGATATTAGCAAGCTGGGTTTGAATGTCAAAGGTTGATTGACAACATTCAGGTTTTATCAAACTTTCACAAATACC
>CM031614.1:14281062-14313562 GCA_018398815.1 Conus ventricosus
CAAAGTGTTGAACATTAATAAGAGTAATAATTACTATTGATTCACAATGTCTTGAATCCAAAGAACTTCAAAAGCCGGTCAAGTTCCTGAAATCATCTCAGTATGTACATTGAATCCCATTTGTAAGTTTGTTTTCTTCCTTTGCTCCAAAATCTATCCAGCTTCTCTGAATTTACCAAATGCCACTCCTTCATCTCCCTAATCTAGTTGTAGCTAGCTCCCAGCATTATTTCCCATTTCTGAAGTTTAATAGTACTATTAATAAATGAAATGATTCCATTCTTACGGTATGTGAGAATGACATACAGTGGAAATGTGAATGAATTTCATAATGCAATATGGTCCCCTAATCTCTGGTAGCAGCCAACTTGTGGCAAATATGCAAAGCTTTGTTTTTCTCAAATGAGGTCATTGGTTTTAACAACTTAAATTATGGAGAACATCTAAAATTCTTAACATTGCACAACCTTGAAGTTGAATATCAAAGAACAATCTGAAGAGATATGTTTATACTTTTACAATTCCGCATGGTTATTATGACATGAAAAACATGAACAATCTCTACCTACACCAACAAGATGAGGGCGTTCTATCAAAATAAACTAATACTTTGTCAATAGTAACAAACAAAAGTAACTTGCGTACTTTTTTTTTATTAACAGGGTTTATTAGTCTTTAAATGCTTTCCCAATTTCTAACACTACAGCAGAACACTTAATTTAAAAATCATCTGACAAACATTGGGGAAAGTTTTGCTTCAAACTTGATTTGAAGTTCGTCGATCATAGCATGTGCTGCGCCCCACAATATACGAGTCGTAGTATCTAAAAACTTTCTATTAATCGTTCTTCCGTCGATGTTACGCCACAGTGTGGCCCTATCGACTATTCACCAAGATCAAGATTAATTCTACAGAGCAGACAAAAGAAAGATAGATGTGTAGACAGAAAGCAAATATTCTTGATCTGGTGATCATTAATGATGAAGACCTTATTTCAGAAGTGGAGCACTTGACCCCTCTTGGAAAAAGTGACCATGAAGTTTTATATTTTAAATTATACTTGGCTGATAAACTAGAAACTAAGACAGAAGACATAAAATTTGATATGAAAAATGGTAACTTTTCCCAGATGAGGGTTGATCTTAACAAAACAGATTGGTCTGAACTGACAGAATTGAATGTTGACACAGGCTGGGGAAGGAATAAAGAGAAAATTCATGAAGCTATGGAAAAAAACATTCCTAAGTGTAAAATAAATGAAAACAAAAAATTGAAACCAACATGGATGGATAGAAAATCATTGAAAATTATTAAAAGAAATACAACCTGTATCAGAGATTTTTTAGAACAAAAAGAGGCAGAGATTACCAAGCGTATATAAAAGTAAGAAATGTGTGTGGTCGACAAATCAGAAAAAGTAAAAAGGAATTCGAGCAAAAGTTAGCAAGAGAATGCAAAACTAATCCAAAAGCTTTTTGGAAATATGTGCAGTCAAAGACAAAGGCAAGAGTAGGAATCAGTCCTTTGAAATCACAAGATGGAAATATAGAGACAAAGGATGTGGATAAAGCTGAGATTCTAAACACTTTTTTTGCTAGTGTTTTTACACGAGAGGATAAAAGGGACATACCAGATGTAATACCAAAATGTAAATCAAATGATAAAGCTGTCTATGATGTAATTATTACCCCGGAACTGGTTAAAAAGAAACTTGATAATCTAAATCCGAATAAAGCGCAAGGACCTGATGCTATTCCATCTCGCGTTTTAAAAGAACTAAGCACAGAACTAGCAGATCCTCTTAGTATCCTTTTTAACAAATCTATAGAGCAAGGAACTCTACCTCGAGACTGGAAAACAGCAACAGTAATACCTATTTTCAAAAAGGGAACAAGAACTGACCCTGGAAACTACAGACCTGTAAGCTTGACAAGTGTGACTTGTAAGGTACTGGAGTCAATCGTAAGAGATGTTATTGTTGATCATATGATGAAAAATGAGTTGTATGCCAAATGTCAGCATGGTTTTCGTCAAAGTAGATCTTGTATTACACAGTTGCTTGAGGTAATGGAAGACTTTACTAAGTTAATTGATAGTGGAGATAGCATTGATGTTTTGTACCTGGACTTTCGTAAAGCCTTCAATTCGGTCCCACATGCCAGACTACTTAGTAAACTCAAATCGTATGGTACGAGGGTTGTTCAATTTAAGATGACACTAGGCTTGCCGTTTGGAAACGAAGCACCGCACAGAAAAATGTTTATACCAAACACAACTTTAAAGTTTACCTGATTAGAATTGCAGAAAATAAAGTTGACGTCATGACGCAACTCGGAGTATGACGTAATTACAACTGTGTTTCAAACAGCTGAGCCTGAAAAAAATGGACGTCACCAATGAGCAATTTCGTTTCTACACTTTCACAAGGCTACAACTTGGTGACGATTGTAGGAGGATACACGCAGATTTGCAAGCTGTTTACGGAACGGATTGTGTGTCTTACCGCACAGTTTGCAGATGGGTCAAACAATTAAGAGCAGGTAGGGCGCCATCTGATTGGGGTAATCGTGCAGAGCGAGCTTTACCAGCTCGGAACGAACAAAACATTGCATTTGTGAAAAGACTGATAGAGGAGGATCCACATTCGACTGTGCGGGAATTAAGCGAGGCATGTGAGCTTTCAATTGGCACCATTAACAACATTCTGCACAAAGACCTTCACATGAGAAAACTGGCTGCAAGATGGGTGCCACATCTCTTAAGCGATGATCAGAAGCAGCAGCGGGTGGCATGTTCACGCAAACTGCTCGACGAGTTTGAGCCCAATGGGCCAAAACGACTGTGTGACTTAGTGACGGGAGACGAGAGTTGGCTGACATTCTACGGCATCCCCAACAAACGCTGCAACCGCATGTGGGTTGGCCCTGACGGAGACCGACCAGTTGTTCTTCGCCCAGGATTCCAGAGTCGCAAGCGAATGTTTTCTATTTTTTTCAACACGCAAGGCCTTGTGGCAATTGACATTTTGCCTGAGAAATCAACAATCACTGCCTCCTACTATACCCAAGTTGTGCTCCCAAAAGTTGTAGGAAAAATCCATGAGCAGCGCCCAACCGTCAGCACCCAGAGGACCCTTCTTCTGCATGACAATGCCAGTGTCCATAAGGCGAAGGTCACCACGACCTTCCTGAGCGAGCAAGGAATCCAAGTTTTGGACCACCCACCCTACAGCCCCGACTTGGCCCCATGCGACTTCTGGCTGTTCCCTGCTCTGAAGGAAAAGCTCGCTGGGCGTAAGTTTGACCGGGTACAAGACCTCGCCAAAGCCGTAAGATCAGAGTTGTCCGGTCTGCCTAAAACCGACTACCAGAGGGCGCTTGAGAATTGGCGTAGGAGGCTTGAAATTTGCATTCGAGCCAACGGAGAATACGTCGAGGGGATGTAAAAGTTTCAAGTTGCTGAGATGAGAGGTACGTTTTTTAAGGGGTGGTGACATCTTAAATTGAACAACCCTCGTATACTGGGAAAAGTTTTAGATTGGATTGAAGACTTCTTGAGAGATAGAGTTCAGAATGTTAGAGTTGGATCTTCTGTTTCTAGTAATGCTAATGTCATTAGTGGAATCCCCCAAGGCAGCATACTGGGACCTATATTATTTACTATATTTATAAATGACTTACCAGACGGGTTAAAAAGCACATGCAAGATTTTTGCTGATGATACTAAGTTGTACAGTTCACCATCCAAACACTTTACAATGCAAAATGACATTGAGCTACTCATAAATTGGTCTAACTCATGGAATTTGTACTTCAATGCATCCAAATGCAAAGTATTACATATCGGCAAAAGAAACCCTAAATTAAATTACAGTATGAAAGTTGGGGATCAAGAAGTTCAAATAACGTGCTGTGAAGAGGAAAAAGACTTGGGAGTAACATTTGATGAAGACTTACTCTTTGACAGACACATTGCACAGACCGTCAAGAAAGCCGTGCAGATGATTGGTATTATTAAGAGAACTTTTACATACTTGGACAGAGATACCTTTCTTAGACTATACAAGGCAATGGTGAGATCGATTCTTGAATATGGCAATGTGATATGGTCTCCAAGACTAAAAAGGCAGTCAATAGAAATAGAAAAGGTGCAGAGAAGAGCAACTAAGTTAATACCGGACATTGCTGATTATCCATATGAAGACAGATTAAGGTACCTAAGGTTACCATCCCTCAAAGCTAGAAGGATAAGAGGAGATCTGATCCAAACTTATAAAATTTTCAATAATCTAGATGATATTGATCAAGCATGTTTTTTTGAACCTGCACTAACCAACATAACCCGTAACAGTTGTGACAAAGTACAAATACAGCAAGTTAATACTAATATAAGGAAACATTTCTTCAGCCAGAGGATAGCACCAATTTGGAATAAACTAACTCCGAACATCAAACGTGCACCAAATATTAGTAGTAGTAGTAGTAGTAGTAGGGACTGGCTTCATTAGCCTAGACCTCGCGGTCTATCATGTGTCCCCTCTAAATTTCTTCACTTTTTGGGTCAATTTGCATGCTACAATTAATATCTTCATTGCAATCCATCATAGTCATGAAACAATTCTCTAAATTTTGAATCATTGTCTAGAAAATTCTTGAAAGTATTAATATCAGGTGCAAATTTAATGGTAGTAGGTATTTCATTCCAGTGGTTAGCAACTCTATAAGAAAATGAAAATTTACGTTGATTAGTGTTAACTCTTTTAAAATCTTATCGATAAGCATGAAATAATAACAGATATCATGTTCGACTTTGATGGTCGAAAATAAAAACTGGGCTCGCTGTCGACCTGACCAATGACAGAGCATATAAAGAAGGGGCATATAAAGCCGTGAGGCTATGATGAAACAATCATCGCCCCTAAATCTGAACCTGAACCTGAACCTGAAGAAAAAAAAAAGCTGTCTTCGTCTGTGACCAAAAATATGATGTGAAAAAATAAACCAACAGGCATGCCAAAAGCTAGATCCAACATTAAAAGAAGAAAAAAAAATCTGCAATATTTCTTGGCACGATAGGACCTAATGTAAACGTAGATAAGATCCGTTGAACTGACAGATTTTGTCCTAAGTTTGCATCCACCCCTGATTCTAAAACTGATAAAATCCCAAATCATAAAGTGCAACGGAACCCCAAATCATTAAGAGAAAAAGATAAACTTAAATGCATAGTTGTAAATTTTCAATCTCTTATAAAGAAAAAGGAAGAACTCAGTAATTTAGTCACCGAAAAAAACATTGATGTTGTAATTGGAACAGAAACTTGGCTAAAACTGGAACATCCAGCAGCGAACTTCTAATGGAGGACTTTGATATTTATAGAAAGGACAGACTTGGAAAAAGAGGTGGGGGAGTCTTGATGCCATTAGGAAGAACTTAGCCAGTGAGTTTTTATATCAAGCAAAAATAGTGAAAGTTTATTTTGTAGGATTAATTTTAAGAATAAAGACCTGTCATTGTTGGATCAGTTTACAGACCTCCAACTCAGATGAAAATGTATGTCGTAAATCTCAGAGACATTTCTAAAAATTTGTTTTGGGCCAATGGGAAGGTAATATTTTAGGGATTGGTTTGAGACTTTAACTTACCAGAATTGATTGATTGAAGATGCCATACTTGGAAAATCAATACAGTAAAAAATTATCATTTTTTTTGATGCCCACAAAGCCCTTTGGGTTTTTTAGAAAAACGGGCCCAGTGAATCACCAACTCGTGTAAGGCATTCCGGATTTAATTTTTACAAATTGTCCAGGCGCCTTAGCAATCAGGAAATAATTGCAGCCTGGTGATCATTATATAGTTCCTAAAAGAGCAATTTTTTCAACCCTTTTCAAGAAAACCCCCTAAACGTACCATTAACTCTGGAACCAACAGTTTTTAAACCAAATTTGCCAGGGATACTCGTGATTTCCAAAGGCCGTCTTTTTTGAGGTCCCATAGGGGTTAAAGATAATGTCATGACCTTGGAAGTGTAAAAATCTAACTTGAATTTTTATTTAATGGATGACAACATACCTACTAAAATAACTTCAAGCAAGAACCACCAGCCATGGATTCTACAAAAACTAAACGTTTTTTTGAAAGAAACATCTTTTCTTAAGAAATTGAAACACATTCTAAATTCAGAAAAATTTACTGTTTAGGAATAAACAATTAAGAACGGTTCAAGCAAAATGAAAAATTTCTCACTCAATTTTTTTTCCCGATTTTTTGGGAAGCCCCAATCAAACAAGAAATTAAGGGTCTTACATAAGGAGTAAGAGACAGGACAACATTGGATTCCAAACCTGAAAACAACCCCAAAAAATAACCTAACGGGAAACCCCGAAGGGAAAGAAACTTACTAAACAAGCATTTTTTTCAGTTTTCCAAATCCAAACCTTAATTAACGTTAGCCCTAAAGGAAGGGATGAAAAACTCCCAAAAATGCAAAACATCAAAGTAAAAAACAGAATTAATTTACGACCAAATCAATGAAAACAAAGCTACGGTCCCGAGGGCATTCCTGGCAAGCTCTTAAAAATTAATTGCCAATGAATTAAAGTGGGGGTATACCAATTACTTAACCAAGCTTCCGGGCCCAGGAGTAATACCAAATGAGGGCGAGATGCGAGCATTGTTCCCTTAAAAAAAAGGTGACAAAAACAAAAGCAAAAAACTAAGACCTTACTCTTACACCCAAATTACACAAACTATTTTAACACTAATTTAAATAGTACATAATGGCCCATCTTGACAAATATGACTTTTAAAATAATTCCCAGCATGTTTAACAGCGAAGGAGTTGGTGAGACTCAACTTAAAAACAACTCCAAGGGATTTTAGTAACTGATTTTAAATAACAACAGCAAAAATAGATGCAAATTTATTAGATTTTTCAAAGCCTTTTTGAAAAAGTTGACCATGGGGGCCTGCGCTAAATTAAGGAACACATTGCATTAACGTTCTTTGCTAAAATGGGCTAGATCATTCCTCCGTTGGGAGAACGAAAGAAAGTTGTTGTGGAAAGGGTTGTCACCCCAAATTGTAAAACCAGTCTTGTCAGGGGGTACCACAGGAACTTTCTGGGCCCTTGTTATTTCTTATTTATAATAAATGACATAAGTAGAATCCCCTCTCAGGAACTACTAAAGGCTTTTTTGCAGATGACATTTTATATTATAGAAAAATCAAACAAGAATATACTCCGCTTCACAAGAAGATCTTAAACGGCTTTACAAGAAGTGGGAAAGAATTTGGGAAAAAAAAGGAATTAATCCCAAAAAGTGCCAGGGGTTCCCGTAATAAAAACGTTTCCACCAATTAGATCAGATTATTCATCCAAAAATCCTTTTTCTTAAAAAACTAATGCGCAAAAATAATTTAAGGCGTTTTTTTAAAAATATCCAAAATGGAAAGAACTTACAATTGTAAATGAAAGAAAGCAAATAACAACTTAGCTTTCTTAATACGGGAAAAACATCCAATGCCCTGCCCCCAAAAGGTTAAAGACGCTGCTACAAAACATGTTAGACCAGTACTGGAAAATGGTTGCTCAGTTTGGGATCCTTACCACTTAAGGACATTGATAACCTCAAAAAAAGATTCGAAGGGGAGCAGCACTTCGTAACAGGGAACACTGGGAAAAAGGGAAAATACAGGAAAACATGAAAAATTAAAGAATAAAAAACCCTTAAAGAGAGAAGAGCTTTTATTAAACTAACACCTTTTTCAAAGGCAGAGCCTAAAGAAATTGATATTCCAATGGAACACTAGTATTGAATAAAATACACCAGGATGGCGGTCAATGTAAACCATACCTGCATCAAATAAATTTACAACCACTTACATTCTTTTTACGAAGTGGTTGCGGCACGACTAGTCCCTGCGATAATACAACTCCCAACCGAGTTCGGCTATTGGCACGACTAGTCTGCGACCAACTAAAAAATGGTTGCGTGCACGACTAGTCGTGCGATAATGCAACTCCCAACCGAGTCCCGGGTATTGGCAAAGACTAAATCTTCCCCCCCACCCCCCACCCTTTTTCTTTTTTCTTTTTTAATTTTAAATCTTTGCTAAGTCCCTTACCCAAAGACGGTAGAATTGTTACCTAACACATTATTATAATCTATCTATCTAAAATATAATTATATATATATATATATATATATATATATATATAATATAAAATATATAATAATGTGTGTGTGTGTGTGTGTGGGGTGCATGTGTATGTATGTGGTGTGGTGTGTGCGTGTGTGTGTGCGCGCGTGTGTGTGCATGTGTGGGGAATGTGGTGTGTGTGTGTGTGTTTGCTGTCTGGTCGTCTGTGCAACGCGCGCACTCACGAATCAAGCAAGTGCACTCACGAACACCAGCGTGTGTGTGTGTGTGTGTGCAGTGGGGGCATGATTTTTTTTTTTCAAAATCTTACCCGTTTACTGAACGAAGAACACTAAAACTGGATTAAATTTAAATTTTTCCCAATCAAGTCAAGAAAAACTCGTGACTTTCATGTGCTTTCATTCCCAATCTCTAGATCGATCTAGCGCGCGCACGCACGCACGCACGCGCACCACACCACACACGCACACACACACACACAACACACCACAGCACGCACGCACACCCCACACACACACACACACCACCCCACACCCCACACACACACACACAGAGTGCCGCACTGTGCCCGTGCAACCTGAAAAAAAAAGATAAAATGAAAAATCATAAATTTTGTGTTTTTCTTTGCATAAGTAGAAACCCAAAAAAAAAAAACTAAACCCCCTATTGTTCTTCGCATCATGATCAAAATACAAAGATACACTTCAAAGTTGATAAAAATCCAAACCAACCAAGCTACGTACTTGAGTAACCAATCAAAAGGAAACAAAACAAAGGGGGAATAACTAGAGAAACTAAAGAGGAATAAATTTGGCGAAGAGGAAAGAAGCTACTCCTTATTAGTGTGCTTGTTTAAAGGGCCGCGTTTTTATTTACCTGATTTTCTTTTTTTTTTAAGACATGTGTGTGTGCGCCGTGTGTGTGTGTGTTGTGTGTTGTGGTTGTGGAAGAGAGAGAGAGCGAGAGAGAGAGAGAGAGACTCGCAAACAGATGCACGGGCGCACATATATCTCACAATACACACACACACACTCACACACACACACACACACACACACACACACGCGCGCGCGCGTGCGCATAAATGCATATGTAAGCTTACAACACACACCACATACACACACACATATGTATATATACACACATATATATATATATGTACACACACACCACACACACACACACAACAGCAGCAGCAACGGAGACCACAACTACAACAAAAAAAAAAGAACTTTTTAAACGTGTTAATTAACTTTTGGACTATCGACACGCGAACAAAATTTTCATCCGGGGGTGTCGGAAATAAACGCTTCTTCGGACTGTTGAAACAGATTATTGTTTCGGGAATTCCGAAGTATCGATAGTCAGAATGGATGTCGACAATCGCTACGTCGGAACAGAAAACGTCGGACTATTGACTTTTCGGACAGTTTGAAAATCAGAACATCGGGCAGCGCCCGTGACGACTTGAAGAAAGGATGGCACTGAAACTTAACCAAACAAGATCTCTTCATGGTTTTCTTGTAACGGGCCTCCATTCAGCGAGCAATACTCTCTACTTACGAGAGGTGAAGGACAAGGAGGAATGAGAGTGAAAACGTTTGAGCTTCTCCTTCAAAGTGATCCCGCAAGGGACTGACAAGGAGGGTCTGCTGATGCACGCGAGTGTCCTGGTGCAGGAAGTTCTGCGTCCTTAAGGATAATGGAAGAAATGATTTAAATGCAGGTAGGCTACACATCTGTTCACGGGGGTAGCACGTGGGGCTTCAAGTTCAAATGAATCGGTCCCAATCTTGTAGAGTACGAGACATGTGGAAAAGGGCCAGGGAGGCGTGATGACATTTGTGACGTCACCATGCTAGACTGTCCTTTCGCCGTTCCACGATTATGTCTGACTATTCTTGCTGAGTTTTTTTTATATACTTTTTATCTCATCATCATTATCATTTTTTTTTTTTTGCTTTGCTTGGGAGAGAGGGGGAGTGAGGCGCGCACAGCTCAAAACAGTCATTGCGTAATTAGTAGTCGTGCACGCAACCATTTTTTAGTTCGTCGCACGACTAGTCGTGCCAATAGCCGGACTGGGTTGCGAGTCGTATTATCGCACGACTAGTCGTGCACGCAACACCAGTTTTCTTCGTCGCACGACTAGTCGTGCCAATATCCGACTGGGTTGCGAGTCGTATTATCGCACGACTAGTCGTGCACGCAACACCGGCCTTCTTTTATCCCAGTTCTGTACGGCTGTGGAACTCACTGCCGGGTGCCATCAAGATCGCCACAAGTGCAATCTCATTCAAGGACAAATTGATTCGACAGTTTTGAGATCTGCATATTGATGATTTCTATTTTTATTTCCCCAGATATTTTATTATCACCTGGGCCTGAATTTGGCCATTGCTTTTAAATCGAGTGCGACCCCTTGTTGCCAAATTTGCTCCAGGGCCAACAGTCAGTGTCGCACTGTTTTATGTTATTTTATTTTATTTTTTAATATGCGCGCTGGTGACCTCTCGTTTTGAGTGAACCAGTATTTTAGGAAGAAGAAGAAGAAGAAGAGATCGAGTAAACAAAACTGTGATGTCAAATCTGTTTTGATCGCCGTTGCGACGCTGACTTTCCACGTGTGTTAAAACCCACAGAAAATTTGATGAGCCGTAGCATACTCTGCATGGGCATCAAAGACTTCCAAACACAAACAATTATCTCACCAATCGTCTTCCCTTGTTGTCAGATTGTCATTAGTGCTGCAGCCAAGCCGGCAGCTTCGAACAATCCGGTACTATTAATATTTCCTGCTTGTCGCAAAATTATGGGCAGCTTACTCCAATCAACTGCAGCGTGAGTCATCCTTCGGTCAATTCCGTCTGCTTACGGAATAGAAGGAAAAGTACGGGAAATCTCCGGAGTGCCTAGGGCATACTGCCATAGCCGATCTAAAAACGCCGACCATTTGAATGATTTCAGATACTCCCACCAAGACAGACAGTGATACCCATTTGAGGGTTTAACACGACACCAAAATGACGAGGGAAAATACACACACACACCAAAACAACAAGAACGGTTGCAGCGAAATTGACTAAATTTAAGCCTTATAGCAGTTTGTTTTTGTTTCCCCCTTAATGATCAGGTAGCCTGGTGGGGGCCAACTGGGCCGACCTCCAGTGTGAGTGACATGCCCCTGGCCTTTGACTGGCATATTTGAAGGAGAGAAAGAACCGAAGCTCGCCTCTCGACATTCTTTGCGTACCATCATGGCCTTAGGTAATGACATCATGAGATGCAACCGTCACCCTCCCCCCCCCCCCCCCCCCCCCCCCCCCACACACACACACACCACACACCCCAGAGACGACAGCCCGTGACCTTTACATCCTGGCCATGGTGCCCGCCAATTGCACCTTCTCACATAGGCTAACACATGACGCCGTTGCTTTTTCCTTCACGTTATAGACTAACTAACGCTCGCTGACCTGAGCCCGTGAGCATTTCAGCGCTACCCATGGAACCTCGAAGGCATCACTTGCATGTTGCTCCCCTTCCCTCTTTCATCTCCCTCAACCTTGGTCAGTTAGCAACGCTGTGTTGGTTCACGGCCAACATCAGGTTGATGCCAGGCCTTAGTGGTCAACATTAGGCTGATATTCAACCGAGTGCAAAGGGCTCAGGTCAGTGGTCAGGTTTGGTTACCCAGTCTCATCATCACAGTTGACCCCCGTTCATGGTTCCCCTTGTCTCCACCCTTCCCTGGCTGAAAAGCTTTACGACTGCCGGCAGCTCTCGTGCATCAGAGTGCACTCGTTATTTTATCATCACCGTTACTATAGGTTTCGAGCGATGACGTCACGTTTCTACCGAAGCGAACGGCAACCTGTATTGTCTCCCTTTCAGCCTCCTTTCCATTATGTATCTTTTTCACACCCAGTGTGAAGAACAAGTGACTGTTCGTCTTTCATTTCCATTGTCTTGTGTCTCACCTAAAGAAGACCAACTAGATTGAAACACCTTGTGCTTGTTTTGTCTTCCAAACATCCCTGGTGTAAACTCAAAACTGACAAAGACTGGATCTTCATACCTTTGGGGGCCTCTAGCATTTATGCTGTTGGCGAGTTAAGTGTCCTTTTGTGCAGATGGGTCACCAATAGAGCGTCTGCTCTGGAGAGATTCCTAAGGACATCTGATAATGACTGTTCCCTGTGGACTGAGGATACCTATAATGTAGCTGTGAAGAGGACGGCCAGAATGAACAGCCCAGGAGTAATACCCACAGAGAGGGTATGGAAGGTAACAAAGCAAAAGTTTAGAAGGGGTCAATCATTCATGCTCACTTTGCACCTGAACAATTATTGTTTTAAGTAAGGGGCTCAGTACGTGGTGTCCTGTGTATATTGGATTGGGATAGGCACCACTGAACACCACTTAAGTGACTCGGAAGCGAGTACTGTGCCTCCTACAGTAGGTTGCCTCATGATAACTAGGCACTGACTGCTCCCTGTGGATTGCACTGCTGGAGCAAGACACGCAAGGGTGCGACTGGAGACCTGGAATGAGCAGCGTGGAAGTGATGCAACAACAATTGTATGAAAGATGGGACAGCGACGTCTACCCTACCTCGTCTTTTTCAGGATTATCACTACAGAGGGAAAAAAACCATTCACGTCCTGGGAAAAAGAAAAAAAACAAAAAAAAAAAACCAGAATACAACTTCAAAAATTGTATGCATTAAATCTATACAATCATAACCAACCTTTTTAGATGCATAAGGCTGAAAATACTAGGTTGTGATTTGGGTGCCAGGAATTCGTGTTTTTTCTCCTTCAAATCACATAAAAGAAATTGTTAAGAAGAAACATTTCAATGCCATACACACACACACACACACAATATATATATATATATATAATATATATATATATATATATATATATATATAATGCCATAGTGAAGGTAAATAGAAACATTGCAGAATGGACAGCTAGTGTCCACTCTGGACAGTATATAGAGAAATCACTACGTAATTGCCAGATTGCAACCCATAACCCCAGCATGTTACAAGTCGTAACAAGATGGTGGGAAGAAAAATGCAAAGCAAGGGACATGAGCGACAGTTACAGATAGACAACATTAAGACCAAAAAAAAAATTTTTTTTAAATGTTGAATTTTTTTTTTCAAAGGCAAAGTCAAAGAGAGTGAGAAAAGAAGAAATGACTAGTATAGTAATTTCTAGGAGATAATGACAATTTATATACTGAGAGGCAAAGAAAACGCAATTCCATTGTCAACTGACAATTTTATTGAAATGAAACAAACACACATCAAAGCAAATACGTGTGACAAAAGTGCGACCACTGTACATTAGTTTACCTATAACAGTGCACATTCGCCTGAAGTGAAGCCCATTTAGGCGCGACAGAAGGAATACACTGTCAATATCTGGTGTGTCCCCCTTGAGCACGAACACAAGCTTGCAAACGTCGGGGCATTGAAGCGCACAAACGACGGATGATACGGATCGTATCACGTTCCAGTGATGCTGCAATGCTTGGGTGAGCTCAGCAACGGTAGTTGGGGGATTCTGCTGACCTTGCACACGTCGTCCAAGTTCGTCCCACAAATGTTCAATGGGATTCATGTCTGGGGACACGGAGGGCCACTGCATGACATCCACATTGCTGTCCCAAAGGAAATTTCGTGTGAGAACGGCTGTGTGGGGTCGAGCATTGTCCTGCTGAAACACTAGTCTGTTGCCACCATGCTGTCTCCAGAGAGGAAGAAGAACTGGCTCAAGAACAGTGTCAATATAACGCCTTGCCGTCAAGTTGCCTGGCACAAACACAAGCTCCGATCGAAATTGAGCATTTATGGCACCCCAGACCATTACCCCTCCACCCCCATAACGATCTTGCTCAATGACACAGGGTTGCGCAAAACGTTCACCCTGACGTCGATACACACGATCACGGCCATCCGGGAAAGAGACATTGAACCGGGATTCATCCGAAAAAACAACATTCCCCCAAACCCTGTTCCCCAGAAAGCCACCTGCGGCAGCCCATCGCTGGCGTGCTAGTCGATGGCGATGGGTTAAGATCTGACCTTGGTATGGTCGACGTGCCCGTAGCCCTGCTGCTGCCAGACGCCGACGCACGGTACGGCTGCTGATTGGTCTTTCTCTAGTCCCAATAGTGTTGCGGGCTGTTTGTGCAGCTGGCTGGAAACGATTCCGGAGGTGCTGCGTGACAATGTAGCGGTCCTGTCGTGCCGTCGTCACACGTTGGACACCTGGGCGTGGACGGTCGTTTACACTTCCAGTGTTTTGGTGCCGAGTCGCAAGACGGGTTATGGTTGATGGGTGTACATTGAAATGTTGTGCGGCCCTGATGTGAGCAGTGCCTGCCCTCAGCATGCCAATGGCTTGATTTCTCTGGTCTGTAGTTAACCGCGGCATGGTGCGTACGAGTGTCAGTAAAACGCCAATGTGTGTTTTTATAGGGGACAGTCATGGGCTGTTTGCATGCAATCACGGTATGCCTGTGTTGCACGTGTTTTGCAGTTATCAGTAAAAGATGTGTTGGAGTGGTTTACTCATGACGTCATGAACCCAACTGTGCCTGTCAATACAGATCGTCGCAATACAACATACGCGTGCTAGGTTGCATGCCTCGTGCATAATTCACATTATTTTGGCTGAGGTGACATTTTTCGGGGACGAAATGGGATTGCGTTTTCATTGCCTCTCAGTATATGAAAAAGTCCCCAGCATACCCATGAGGATGAAAGATAAATAAAAAGAGAACAAAAAGGGAGGTAAGTAAAGTAGAGCACTCTATTGCTAAGGCCGACTGCAGAGTACTCGACTCAGAAAAAAAAAACTTTGTGCTTGGGATTTTTCTTTTAAGTTTTTTTTTTTTTTTTTTTTTTTTTTTTTTTTTTTTTTTTTTTTTTTTTTTTTTTTGCTGTCTCAACCTCTGCGCCACCTCAGAGGCAGTGCACCCACACCGCTCATTCCGACACCCCGTCCACAGCCACAGCCCAGTCGGCCCCGCCGCAGCCCCGGAACCAGCAATCCACAGGGAGCAGTCAATGTCAAGTCGTCAAGAGGCAACCCACCGGAGGAAACACTGCACTGCTGCCGAGTCACTTCGGTGGTGTTCAGTGGCGCCTGTTCTGATCTAGCATACGCAGGACACCACCCACTAAGCCCCCTACTGACGACAATAATTGCTTAGTCGCGGAGCCGGCGTGAGTGAGCTCTCCCTCCGGAGGGCACCACCATGTCCGTCCAACGACAGCCCCCATGGACTCGACGATACCGGTGACCCTGACGGAACCAAACCAAGGCCACGGATGTGGAGAGGACATTGAAATTGAGGTCACCATGAGAGCAGGGCATGAAAGGCCACAGAATTTGAGACTTTTTTTTTTAATACTGATGGATGAGAATGAGGATGATTAAGATGATGCTACGGATTTCCGTTTCGGTCTGAGCCTACATGACAGGGCTGTACTCATACGCTTCCTTTCATAATATACACATGGAAAAAAGTTAAGCAACCCTAAATGAAACATACCGTCCCAGGTAACTGTGAGTATTAACATGGCACAAAATAGTAATTCTGACAAGACGGGTATTCCATAGAGATGATAAAACCAGCCAAGTGTGACAGTGAGTCTCTGGCTGCATGTGGCGTGCACGAGCATCACACCATCCGTGCACTCGCAAAAATGAAGTTTGCTCACTCCACAGAAACGTGCGTTTTTGAGTAAGTTTCTCACTGCACAGTCACTGTCCAACAAGATGGAACGAAGAAGAATGTCAGAAGGACAACGTTGGCAAATTATTGGCATGCATTCTACTGGTATGACCAGCAAAGCTATTGGACGTCAACTGGGATACCAAACGTCAGTAATCAGCCGATTGATAAGAAAACATGCTGAAACGAACACAGTGAATGACCGGCCACGATCAGGCAGACCACGTGTCACTACCCAGCGTGAAGACAGGGCGCTCCACCGACTGGTACGGCAACAGCGATTCGCAACTTCAACCACACTGAAACGGCAGTGGCTGCCAAATCGACCTCTGTCCACAAAAACCGTTAGAAATCGCTTGCAAGCTATAGGACTGAGGGCAAGAAGAGTCATCAAGCGTCCACACCTTACAGACAATCATAAGAGATTACGTTTGACCTGGTGTCTTGCCCAACAGCACTGGAACCTAAGGAACTGGAGGAAGATCCACTGGTCTGATGAAAGCCGCTTCTTACTGCATGTTACAGATGGCAGAGCGAGAGTATGGAGGCATCCCCAAACAGCCTATGCTGCAAGGAACATCAAACAAAATGTACCTTTCGGCGGAGGCTCCGTCATGGTGTGGGGATGCATCTCACACGACTGCAAGATGGACCTGGTGACCATTCGTGGCAACTTGACAGGAGATCGCTACATCCGGGAGGTACTGCAGCCAGCTGTTGTGCCTCATTTTGACGACCACCCACTAGCCACAAGACCTGTGTTCATGGATGACAATGCCCGGCCTCATCGTTCAAGAGCAGTCACAGCATACCTCCAGCAAGAGGCGGTGACAACATTACCATGGCCTGCCATGAGTCCGGACCTCAATCCGCTGGAGCATCTATGGGACTTGCTTGGCCGTCGAATACAGAAACTGGACCCTCCTCTGCAAAATCTCCAGGAACTGGAAGCAGCATTGCATCGGGAGTGGCAGCAGATCACCTTTCAGCAGATCAGACGACTCACTGGAGGATGAGACGAAGGATTCAGGCAGTCATCAATGTACAGGGAGGATACACCCGGTATTGATTTTTGTTTGCTGTTATGCTATCTGGACACTTTCATTGTTGTTTTCCTACCAAAATTAATTTTGGCATCAACTGGATGAAATTGTTATTTTAAAACTTAACCATGCCATGTTTTTGTTCAAAAATGGTGCACATCTTTGTTCACCATTTTGCAGTTGAATTTTCAAACACTGAACCATATTTCTATTGTTTCGGTAATGGGACAGTGTCATACTTTCATGGAATAAAGACCATTTTGATTTACTTGAGTGTTGCTTTCATTTAAATAGTATTATATCTCGTCCTTAGCGATAAATGTGAGGGTTGCTTAACTTTTTTCCATGTGTATATATCCGGGCGTCAACCAGGTCCGAGAGTTACAAGCACCTGCAGTGTTGGTCAGGAAATTTGAGCAACACTCTCAGAAACGCATCCATTAAGTGGATAAAACTCGACTGTGTGGTCCCAGTCTTCCCAACTGAGTCCGTAGCAAACTCAACTCTGGGTACGAGCCGGTCGGGGCAGAAAAACCCACATGACTTTGATGGGATTCGAACCCACGACCTCCCAGCCGGGAGTCCGCAACGCTAACCACTTCATCACGGCGGCTGGTTTCTTTGAAGTTTTGACTTCTGTCCTTTACTTATTGTTCAAGGAATCTATTCTTTCAGGATTCAGAGAAGATCTGTATCTGTTGCATGTATGAGACAAAACATGTGTACATGTGCAAACTTATGCTTGAACTTATCCATGTGCACATTTCTCTTATTCGTAGAGAGATAGTGGAAGGGACAGACAAGGACATAGCTAGAGACAGAAGGAAACAACTGGGAAGAATGAGAGAAAGAGAGAGAGAGTGTGTGTGTGTGTGTGAGAGAGAGAGAGCGAGAAAGAGAGAGAGAGACAGACGAGACAGAGAATATTGGTGTTTAGTGTGTCATGTCAGCCGGCATTCACTCTGACTGAAACAAAGTATGTTTAAATTTCATATTTTATTAAGTATGTACAATAACAACCTCAGCACCGTATCTCTCTTTCCACACACACACACACACACACACACACACACACACACACACACACACACACACTGTCATTCTCTGATTCACACAGATCCACATGAATGCATTTATACATACACCATACAACAGTTTGAAATTCCACTTAACCCATGAGTAAGATAACCAACAAATGATCTCCCAATCCATGTTCCTCCCTCTTAAAAGTCTTCCTTCTAACCACCTCCATCAACATACCCAATCATGTTGAAGCATATAAATAAAACGATGGCAATGCATAATGAAATACTGCACATTACCCACCGCGAAACTCCAACAGACCAAAGCTGAATGAAAAAAAAAAAAAGCAGAATGACACAACATTCACCAAAATAACAAAAAAAAATGCTCACTGACAAAACAACAAAAGATCATAACAGAGATGTTATCTTGTCTGGTTTTGATCTTACTTGATGGTATTGAGAAGGTAACTACTTTTGTCCGATTCATTCTTTGTTGGTTGATTACCTCCCTTGTTTTCACTTTTCTTGGGGCTGGCGGGAGGGTTTGGGGGTAGGGGGCGGGGAGGGAGGGAAGGAAGAAAGGGATGGTGGGAAAGCGGATACTCGTATTACAAGGAAAACTTACACTCAAGATTATAAAACACAGAATTTAATCAACACTTGCAGCGTCTTCTTACCTCACAATATTCAATCTGTACTCAATGGTGAGTCTTCAAGGCCAACAGATGAAGACTGATATCTTTTTGGTTAGGAATGAATGTGATGCTTGTTCACTCTAACCTTTAACAGAAGTGATCACAACTTTCTTACAAATTGCCTCTCTTGTACAGATCAAATGGTGCCATATTTAGTCTCGTATGGCCTGTCATGTGGAAACCACTCTGCTTGTGTGCAGAAGATCAGTTCTGAAGAAGGCAAGAGTTAACAACAGATACTTCTCTTAACTGAATGACGTATACGTACTGGCCCATCACATCGCAACAAAGTCAATCCTTTATACACATGAACAGTTACAGCCACTCTGCAGATTTGTTTTTTCCTTCTAATTTTCAGACGATATGAACAATATCATTTATGCATTAGTATCTGTGCTTTGCTTCAAAATGAAAGAGTGACAAAAAGAAGATCATTGTTACTCATACATTATTACCCCTGTGATCAACCTTTTAAAACTAATGTGAAAAAGAAAGAAGAGAGAACAGTCTGCTTGCGTCATAGACGCAAGTTACACAACTGCACTATGTTACATCTGGAAACTGACAGAAAAGGGAGTGACAGAAGCAAAAACAAAATCACCCCCTGTGTCTAACTGTAAGCCAACAAAAGCAGAGACGTGCTGTCATTCTGCACTGTGTGACAAAAGATGGGACACAACTTTTATTACAAAGACCAGCACCATCACTGACAAATGTCATACTGCTGAATATGTACAGAAACAAAAGCAGGCCCATACGACATCCAAAAACCTGTACAAAAATGGGTCTTAATGAGGAGAGGCTTCTTTGTGAGGAGGATCTAAAATAAAGATTCTAGAAAAATAAGTCTCTAAACATGGGAGTCTGAACTGCAAAAACACAAAACGTTTCTCAGAGAGGGGAAAAAAAAACCCACTTAAGCGACAGAGCCCTAACCAAGATATTTATTAGATTTCTCTTCAATTTTTTTTTTCTGAATACATTAAGTCTCCAATCACACCAACCTTAAACCCCGGCTCCTAAAAAAGAAAAAGAAGAAAAACAAACGTTTCCTGAAAATGTTCAGATCTTCAATTCCCCATATGGAAGAACCAGTAATTACGACTGAGTAAGTGACAGTCATCGCATCCCAGAGCCCTCCACCCTTGGCAGCCAACCAAAGGGGGAAAAAAGAAAACCACCACCAGAATACAATAGCTAGTTCTCCCTCAAGCAGTGCCAGGGCACAGACTCAAATGTGGTCCCCCAAGCTGATCAAGATGACAAGCGACTGTTCAGCTCACAGTCAACAATTGATGGGTACTCACTTGGGAGTCTGGTTCTTAAAACATGCACATTCTGTCTGGACTCAGAGCATGAAAGATTCTCGTGTGTTAGTTATTGGGAGCAACAGGATTCAAAATATGTATTTTAGCTTTGCTGTCCCAAAGTGTGTGAGTGTGTGTGTGTTGTGTGTGTGTGTGTGTGTGTGTGTGTGTGTGTGTGTGTGTGTGTGTGAAAGAGTGTGTGTGTGTGTGTAAGAGTATGAGTGTGTGAGTATGAATGTGTGTGTGTGTGTGTGTGTGTGTGTGTGTGTGTGTGTGTGTGTGTGTGTGTTTGTGTGTGTTTGCATGCAAGCATGTGTGCAAGCGAGTGAGTGGGTGTAAGTACAAGTGTGCAGGTATGCATCATGGGAATTCATGGTAGAGCTGATTTGGTTCTGAGCCGTGCATGTTTTCCTGTTGATCAAATCAACTGTATGTGTTGTCTAAAGGCAGTGTTTACTGCAGTCACCTGTGTTCCATCATAAAAATGGTCTTCCTGAACTGTCAGCGACATTCAGCAGGCCTACATTTACAGCGAAAAATGCTCATAAATCTTGGATAACAAGCAACAGCTGGAATATGGTAAACCACTCTAATACGAAACAGAAAACACAATTCACTTTGTCAGAAATGGGGTAGTCGTTATTTGTAAACGCTCTTTTCATTTCCCACAGACAAATACAGAGATCAATTACATTCTTTTCTAACTGTCTGAATCTCTACTTTTCAATAGGAAGGAAGCATTTTATGTTATCCTCTGTGATTTCCATTTATTTCACCTAATGTATTGTTTCAATTGCCCTCCTCCTTCCCCACAAATCTGTCCCCCCCCCCCCCCCCCCCCCCCCCACCTCCCTAAAAGAAAAGTCCATCATGATTTCTGAAATCATATCTGAGGATCTGAGCAGACAAGCGAAGGTTCATTTGGAAGCAGTGACGTGGGTGATAAGGTAATAGACGACGAAGAAGAGGCTGACCAGAGCGATGATGATGTAACACATAAGTTTGCGATTGCTGCGTCCGGAGTTGACCATGTTCGACAAGCGGTTCATGGTTCCCGTCAACAGTCCCTCCGCACTGCCAAAGTCGGACACCTACAACCACAGAACAGAATGTTTACACTAATATGCACAGTGTTCCATTTGTGAAAGCTTCTTGCACAACAAGGAGATAAAACCTTTACGCCACTGAATGCATCTTACATAGCTGTGTGGCTGATATGTAACACATCCCCTCCACCACCACAACTTCTTTATTGCTTTCTTTCTCCTTTTGCGTATCGTATAGTATGATGGCAAATTGCACAAGGATTCATGCGCTTTATTTTGTATTGTTCCTGTTGTTGTTAATTACATCTCAGGGCTCCCAATGACGCACATATGTGCGTCTATGACGCACTATGAGCGAAAAGGACGCACTGACAAAACGTGTAGCGAGTCCTACGGGACGCACTACAAAATCAGGCAAACCCCAAAACGTGCCGCGGTCAGTGATCAAAGCTGAGCACACCACAAGCTTCGCGCGCGATTGCCTGCCGTCAAATTCAGGACAGCATGTGCCCGCGAAAGTACAGTAAGCCGAGAAGTTGCGTAAACACTGATAGGCTCGCCTTGTGGCCCACGTCACTGAACGGTTACTCAGTTGACCGGCTGACTTTTTCAGACTGTGGCGCCCGCCGCCACTAATTAACCAATTCGATGACTCACAAGTTGTAACAATCGCGTGCACAAGCCTAGGCGAACGAAGCAGAAAGGAAGTTCACGGTTATCGCATCTCGCAAATATGTCGTTGCTTCAGTGGTTGGGCGCTCCTAAAAAACGCAAAGAAACATCTTCTGAAGATGCTACAGACAGTGAATCGTCGATTCTTAAAGAAATACCTACAGCAACACCACCTAACAAGAAATGTTTTTTTTTTAAAAGAAATGTTTTCAGAGAGAGAGAGAGAGAGAGGTTCATTTACTCTGAAATGTTCAGATTATCAAGCTGATAATTAAAAAAGCAAGAAATATAACATTTTCTGCATTGGTTAATTTTGTTCATGGGGACTCTCTATACCCCTCTGGGACCCTCTATAGCATCAGTGAAGGAGTCCCTGGGACCCCCTGTCTGTCAGTACAAATGGTAGCCCTGCATCTGTTCACTTAACATCACACAAAAGAACAATTCATAAAACAGAAGCTGACAGAAAGATTGATTAAACTGTTGACACTGCAATCCAAGCATACGTGACATTAAAAAATCAAGAGTAGTTAGGGGAAAAGGGGGGGGGGGGGTAGTAACAACAATGGCGGATAACGGATAACGGATAACAATTTTATTTGTCCAAGAGATGGAAAATTCATTTTCGACAGCACAGCAGCCATATACCAGGACAACACACACACACACACACACACACACACACACACAAAAGGCGTAAAATGCCTGTGTAAGAATCCATAGTAAATCAATCCCATCAGTAAAATATCTTCATGCAAGCACAAACACTCTCCCCCCCCCCCCCCCCCCCCCCCCCCCCCACCCACACCACCCACCATCTCATACACACACACACACACACACACACACACACCATACACACACACACACACACACACACACACACACGTACAAATACATGTGCGTGCGCAGCTACAGTACACATCCACTCCCTTTAAAACATGGAACCTAAAATTTTAAAAGTGAGCATCATCATCATCATTAAAAGCAAGCAACATACTCTATCTAAATATATTCAGTTTAATAAGATTGAAATAATAAATATGATTATTTAAGACTAGGCATCCCTCGATACATACGATTTAAACACACCACACACACGCGTGCGCACGCATGCACACACACACACATGCACACACACACACACACACACACACACACACACACACACACACACACATGCACGCACACACACACACACACACACACACACACACACACACACACACACACACACACACACACACATGCACATGCAATCAGGAGAGTGAAGATCTCCTCCTAGGTCAAACATGCCTCTTAAAAAAAGTTCCTGGATCTGTCTGTGGTGCCGGATCTGGATCGAAATATAGTGGATTCATCCTTACACCACATTCCATCTTTCCATTGTTGGTAGCATGGCTACTGAGGTCTCAGAAGCACAAGGTATAGTATTTTGACATTTTTAAGTGGCAGCATTTCAAACTCGGGTGTAGCCCACACAAGAGATATCACAAAAAACTGCAACATGGATTTTTTATTTTCTTCTTTGAAACTGTCTTTGTGGGGGGGCCGGAATAGCTCAGTTGTAGAGCGGTGGACTCGTAATCTTGGGGTTGCAGGTTCGAATCTTCGCCAGGCCGTTTCAGTACAGGGGGGTTTTCCCCTCAGAGTTAACATTGGTTCTGACTCCATTTCCCATACAGTCCTTCGAATGAGACTATAAACCGAGGTTCCGTGTGTAAACGCACGCTTAACATCTTGCACACACGTAAAATCCCATCACCAACTTTCGGAAGAGAAGGCCAGTTTGCCGTTGGTATGGATGACACGTTACACATAGCATGCACCTTTCCCGAAGATGGAGTATGGCTGCCTTAATGGCTGGATAAAACACACAAAACTCCACTCCCTTTGTTGGGTAGATGGGATTAATCCTTGCCTGTCCACAGGAGTATCCGCAGGAGTATCAGCCTGCGTACGCAAAAAACAAACAAAAAAAAACTGTCTTTGTGGTGTCCTCTCAGTCCCCCTTTGCTCCACACACTCGATGATGCCTGACTAAGAAGATGGACATGCCATTAGTTATCATGTGGTTTTGACTTGACTTACAAAAATCAAAATGGTCAACAATGAAACCGATCAATAAGGCAGCACAACTGTGATCATCTTTAGTGATTTTTTTTTTCTTTTTTAGCTGTACCTTGACTTGATTCTGCTTAAACCACTGCTAAATCCATAAAGCATGTTTTTTTTCTTTTCTTCTTGTTTTTTTTTTTAATTATTCTTTTAAAACAGCTTATCTTCACAAAGTTTAGCAGTGTAGCACTGCCTACAATTCACTTGGTTACTTATCTTGCTGACCATGGTGGAGGTATAAAGACACAGCTTTCATATTTGTTTTCCTTTTTCATCACTTTCCAGGCAACATTCTCTTTCACTCTGTGCTCTCTTCACCCCTGTTGCTGTCTGTCCTCATTCTTTAGTTATTCTCTTCCTCATTCAACCATCATTTTGCTGCAAGTATTTTCCTGACTAAACATTTTGATATTTTTTTACTGAAAAAGAGAGAAAAACTGCTCTAAGCAAAACATAACATGGCTATTTGTTGCTGTTTTAACATTCTTGAAACTTTTTTTTTGCTTTTGCTTTGGTTAGCAGTTGCAGACAAAAGTAGAAAATGTCTAACAGAACCTTAAGGCAACACACAAAATGTGAACTGGCAGAATACAGAAATGCATTAATGGAGCAGCCGATACATACCATTCCATCAGCAAAACGGTTGGAATCCTTGCTGTCTGTCTCTAATTCCAGCGCAATCTGTCAACAGAACATCAAAATTAGACACAGTTATGTGTGCCTGTCTGTATATCTGTGTGTCTGTGTGAGTGTATATAAGTATGTAAGTGTATCGGTGATCCTGGGATTGCGGGTTCAAATGTCAGCCAGGCCGTTCTGGTGCAGGGGGTGATTCCCCTGAAGTAAACATTGGTACACTCCATTTCTCAATAAGTCTTTCGAATGAAACTATACACTGAGGTTCCATATGTGAATGCATGCATATGATCTTGCACACACTTATAATATCATCACCAACTTTCAGAAGGCCAGCTTGGCCATTGGTATAGATGACTCATATCCAAATAGTATGCATCCTCTGTAAAAAAAAAAATAAATAATTAAATCGAAGAAATGACCAAACTGTGTGACAAATATTCAACTTAATGATACAGGAAACTAATGTGTCACACAGCAGGCAGCTCTTTGGTCAGGCAGGCAGCCCACTGTATAAACACGAGCATGGATTATAAAACCACTTAAGAGTTTAGTCTCTGAGGATAGATCTTATAAAGTATGATTAAATGAAGAAGAAAAAAAGATAAAAATGTGAGTATGTGTGTGTACGTGTGTGTGGTCTGTGGGGGGGGGGGGGGGGGGGGGGGGGGGGGGGGGGGCATGCGTGTGTGTGGCAGTGCCACTGCAATAACTAAAACACATTCTGGTCCTCAATGACTTACAAATAACTAAGAGTGATACAAACAAGTACCAACACACGATAAACACTACTTATAGATTACATTTTGTACTGCCTATGGTATAAAACAATATGCAAATGCAGACCTACCATCCAAAAAAAAAAAACAACAACAAAAAACATACATCCCCTCTCCCACCCATTCCTACCACCCCCACCCCACACACGCTGTTGCTGAATGTCTAATCCAGCCTCAAGTTTTATCTTGCATGATACACTATCCAGATGATGCAAGTGGCTCACTAGAAACCTCTCTCACATGCAACCACGTCCCCCCTCCGACTCTCTTCCTTTCCTTTTCTCTTCACACCATTAATGAGTAGGTCTGCATGTGTGCGCGCACGCACACACACACACACACCACACACACACACACCACACACACACACACACACACCGAGCACATACACAGCAGCTGCTGGTCAAAGGTCAAAGAGAATATAACACTGAGGACAGACAGACAGATAGACAGACAGACAGATTCCTATACATTGTTAGGACATACCCCTCTCAAGCGAGACACTTTTGTGGCCAGCCCATCTACTCTTTGCTGATTTTCGCTGTCCAGCATCTCTTCTGTACTGGCCCCTGTAGAATACATTCTCATAAATAGCTTCATCACTTAAGTAAGTAATGCACTAAACTCATAAACAAATCATGCTGATAATGATGAAAATAAATCAATTAAATATTTTTTAAAAAAAACAGTGGCTATTCAGCACCTCTTTGAAGTACTGACACAGAATGGATTAACAACCCAAACACCAAATCTGCAACACGTTTCAGCAAAGCCTTTTAGATTTGCAGAGCTCTCTACATAAAAAAAAAAAAAAAAAAAACAGCGGCTGATTGAAGAAAAAAACTATGAGTAATATATCACTTCGCAGCCCTATGTTCCTCAAAGAATCAAGAGGCATAAGTCAGTAAGTAATATATCACTTCACTCTGTATTCTTTCCCTTCCTCTCCAGCTTCAACATCTTCATTGAGTGGTTTTATTGATCTGCATTCTTGTTCCTGCCAGTGAAAATCAACCACACAAACTTCTTACTTGTTTATAAAAAGCATATTCACCATTATTGGCTGTGGTTGGATGGAAAGAAACGATAAGAAGCTACATCTAACACTGTTCTGAAGAACAGCCAACATATAACAAACAGTGCATGAAGAGAAGATGTACTATGGTTTTGAAATCAACTAAGTTACTGTTACTCACCAGAGTAGGCAGAGTAGTCACACCTGCATGTGTGTGAGTGTGCATGTGTATGTGCATACATGTGCAGGCAAACAAGCAGGAAAAGGGTTGCAGAATCAACGCTTGCAGAGATCCACTGAGTGAATGAATTTGGGAAATTCTAACGGTGGAAAACATGAGAACTGATGACCAATTCATGGCAACTGATATGTCCTCTCCAAAAACCTCTTGCAACCACAAGAAACTAAATGTCAGAAAATTATATCACTATCAGTCCTTGATTTTATTGAGAAAGGTTCAATAAACAAAAAATTTTCACTGCCACAACCTGGGTGTTGGCTGCTTTTTGCATCCTACAGAAAATTACATTTATAAGCAATCACCTTCCAATGACAGGAGGGCAGGTCTGTCACAAGTGAGTTGTTAAACAATACTTTCATAGCAAAATAACTATGCTCAAGGCATCATGGTCTTTTCCTGTGTAACTCATGTGATTTGTGCTAATTGATTCTAAAGGTATTTATCACATGCTCTCCGTTCACAAGGTCTAGACTGGCGAAAGTGTTTCATCAAAATAGCATTCCAAATGAGCAAATCAATGCTACTCCTCACTTGATAATCAAAAGAGTCGATGACAAATGGCCAGGTCTGCTTTAAAATCTCAACATGCAAAATGGTTGTTTCTAGTTTTGATAATTCAAGTCCATGAGAAGTGAAGGATGCATAAATCTGAGAACCAAGAGGTAACCCAAACAAGAGGACCTGGATCTTGGAGACAATTAATCTTGTGTGCAGTTGGTGATACATGGTAACTGTTCAAACCTGATTTTTATTCTAGGCATTTTATATGACATGACTTTGTTAACAGCAAAGATTTAAAGAGAGAGACAGAGACAGAGAGAGAAAGAAAAAGCAAAAGGTTCATACAGAGTCAGCTGATAGATCTGCATCACTAGAAACTAAAAATAGTTTTTAAAAAATACTCTAAAAATCAAAGATGACAGACATAGCCTGTCTTAACTAGACTATAAAAAAAAAAGACATTTTAATGGAATCTGCGCAAGCATTCAAGAAGTGGTTCCCTTCCAACAGATCACAGCAGATTATCCTGGACAGTGCTTTCCCTTTCTCAGACCCAGTCATTTCAGATGTTCTCCTTATCACAGTCCTTGGACTCCCACTCTTTCTATTTGAGATAGGTATGATGCACAATACTTCTCTTAACAATCACCTCTTCATGAGGAACATCACTCTGTCCAGAGAATTGTCCTACCAGTCCATTGTCATATCAGTCCAGCAATTTGCAGGAAGACCTTGATCAATTGTAAATGTGGGAAGGCTAACAAATGGTCATGGGCATCTCCCACAAAAAGACCTTCAAACAATCAAAGCTGACTATAATGACAACAGAAACACTTTATCTATAGCCAAGAACTAGAACCAGCAGGAGACACAGCAACAGGATTAAGAAACTCTCTCTAGTCTCATGGAACAACAGCCAGGAACACAGACCTGGACCACGCTTTTCTTACAAACAACGCTGGGTCAAGACTGCTCTCAGCAGCTGCACTTTAGGAAGCATCAGCGTTAAACAAATAGCATGTAACAGACTAATACCACTTCAGTGCATCCCATCCCAGACCTTTCTCTATTCTCACGGAACAACAAGGAAAGAAGACCTGGACCATGCTTTTCTTACAAACAACATTGGGTCAAGACTGCTCTCAGTACTTGTACTTCAAAGCATCAGCAAGTGACATCATGTCAGTGTGTCCCATCCTGGAGCACAGAGCAGAACTAGACTCCCATGCCCACTCAAACATCAGAAAGTTGATGGATATGCAGAGGCCATCTGCCTGCCTGCCTCATATTAAACGATTTTGACAGACACGGTAATGCGAAAGCAATGTCCAGCAACTAAACAGAATCTGTGAGAGAGCAATTAAAGCCAAAGTCCAGTCAGTGTGAAGCATTCAACAAGCTACAAATAATTCCTGTAACTGTATGACATATACTGACAGCAGTTCTCAACAACACCATGAAATTTCATGTATCCTCCTACAAATGACAGTTAAGCAGATCTCGTTCTTCCCCGACATGTTACATGTATAAGAACTATGGAATGCTCTTCAGTTAAAGGCTGTGTATTGCATACAGAACTTTAAGATTTATAAAGACAGACCATACCACTTAAACCTTCACAGCCAATAATTTGATTCTGTTCGTTTGATTTCTTTTTGGTTGTTTTTTTTTTTTAAGGGTGAGGGGGGTGATGGAGAATGGTGGGTCTAAGGGGCTAGGGGGCTGGGTGATGTTGGAAAAAGGTGGGGAGGGTGTTATAAGATGCTGATATGCTGAGTGTGTTCTTATTTACCCCACACAGTATGCAGTGAGCCCTAGAAACTGAACATTCTGTAGACCTTCCACAGTTACAGATAAAAATTTGACAGAAAATCAGTAAGGCCATCCATTTTCATGATAGTTTTTTTTTTTTTTTTTAACTGAGAGAGAGAGAGAGAGAGAGAGAGAGAGAGAGAGAGAGTGAGGGAGGGAGGGAGAGGGGAGAGAGGGATGAGGAGGAGAGTTGCTGGGTCAGGCGCTATGGAGCGCGATCATGTGCTTTAGTTCTGAACTCAAAGAGTCGACAACAGCAAGACTTAATCAAGACACTACAGGCATCTGACAGAAATTAAGAAGATCTAAGAAAATGTATGCAAACCAATGCTTACTTTAATAAACAGCCTGAAATAGTCAAATTAAGCTTTACATTGAGCCTGTGTTGTATCTGTGTGTATTTTGACTCATTTTGTATAATGCTCCTGTCAGTTTCAGACACTAAAGAAATGCAGTTGACATGATGAGGCTGAGAGCTTAATACTGCTTTCCACATAATCAGTAAGTTTCCTTTTATGTTATGAGTAAGTTTCTGATTCTATGGCAAAGGAAAGCAAGAACACATCACAGAACTTCTGCTAAAAACCATGCAGGTACTGTTCCTCACAATCAAGGTACTTCTTGTTTCAGGCCAGAGACAGGTGGAAAATTGTCCTGAAGGAAAATTTACAATTCCATCGTTTTATCCCCAGATTAATAGCAAACAAACAAACAAACACTAAAAGAACCCTTGCCATGTGACATTGTATTCTGGGAAAAAATATGAAAAAAAACGGCTTCAAAATACCACTGCTCTTGGAAGGAAAAAAATCTAAAACATCTTTGTTCTAAAGAGCATGTTTCTGCTGAAACATTCTTCAACAACGTGTCATTGGCCTTACTCAAGTTATTGTGTTGATTATGACTGCAGTCCCTTTACCTTCATGTATTCCATCTAACACATCCAGACACAACATCATTCTTCATTCTTTTCTAAATGATTTTTTTTTAATCAATAGAAAGCATACATTTCAACTTGTAATTCTACTGTTGTTTATTGTACACACAATGGAACTGACTGCCAGATGCCATCAAGATTGCCACAAATGCAGTCTCATTTAAAAAGCAATTGATACGACAGTTTTGAGATCTGCATATTGACGATTTTCTATTTTAACTTCCCCAGATATTTCATGGTTACCTGGGCCTGAATCTGGCCATTGCTTTTAACTTTTTGAATATCGTGTGCAGTAGTAGTAGTAGTAGTAGTAGTAGTAGTAGTGCAGTAGTAGTAGTAGTAGTAATAGGGACGGCGTTTTGATTACGCCTAGACTGCGAGGTCTAATATTTGTCCCCTCCTGGTTTGGTTCTGGTTATTTTTATCTAGAATGGTCGTACCCAATGGGGTTTCTACTGTCATAGCCATAAATAGATCTTCTAGCTGGGGCAGTTTGTCGATCAGGTTTTTGAACACATTCACAGATTTTGCAAATTTAACTGATGAAGGCAATGCATTCCATGGGGTTAACAAACTCTGAAAGAAAATGAGAATTTGCGCTTGTTAGTTCTGGCATGCATTACAAAGAGTTTTTCTACAGAGTTCCTAGTAACATTCACAGGTGCATAGGAAAACAAGGAGTGCAAGTCAACATCATCATATCCGTGGAAAATTTTAAACATCTGTATAAGATCACCTCGTAGTCGTCTACCCTTTAGTGAATGTAGGTTCAAAAATTTTAGTCGATCATAATAGTTCATTTTTTTGCATTCCTTCAGCTGTCTAGTTGCACGCCTCTGAACTCTTTCGATCAGGATGGATTGCCTCTTTAGGTTTGCAGGACACCAGATAACATTTGCATATTCCAGATGCGGTCTCACAATGGACTTGTATAATGTAGTGAAAGTATCTTTGTCTAAAAATGTGAAGGCTCTCTTTACCATTCCTAATACTTGGTTTGCCTTACCAACAATTCGGTGTGCGGGTCAAAATCAAGGCTTTCATCAAACGTAACACCCAAATCCTTTTCTTCATTGCATCTTGTAATCTTTTGAACATTATGCGACCCTTGTTGCCAAACATGTGCGACCCCTTGTTGCCAAATTTTGCTCCAGGGGCCAACAGACTGAGTCGCATTTTATTTTATGTTATTTTATTTTACTTTTTAACATGCGCGCTGGTGACCTACTCGTTTTTGAGTGAACCAGTATTTTAGGAAGAAGAAGATTGTCACTAGTTTGTGATCAGGAAAAACCTAATCTGAGCTGAAAACAGATTTTGAAGATGATCGATTGATACTAGCTTTGGTAACAAATGTGAAGTACTCATAGCCATACTGTACAAAATGTTTTAAACAGGCCTAGCTCACCCTATCACCATCTAACTGCATCTGTGAATGAAATCGGAGTCTTGGGGGTCTCTCTTAGTTGCAGACGATCAATGAAATCTGGCAACCTTTAAGCCTACTTTAGTAGTTTTCAAAAAAGAAAAAAAACAACAACACCTTTTTGTGTATTATTTACAGTGTCGGAAATATCACAACCGACAAAAACTCTGACGTGAACGAGGTACATCCGTCGATGGTAAACACAAAAGAGCAAACAAAATTACCATTTCGAGGTTTGCCCCATTCTGCCATGTTGTCAATAAATGACGAGTAAGTGAGATTCTACGCGAGTACAGTGGCTAAATTTCGCATGGTACGGAAACCACTGATGCTTAAGGGGACATAGTTAAGTAAATACAATGTATAGATCAAAATATAGATGGAAAATATGTGGCAATATTTATTGCAACAGCGGCATTAAATCAAAAAACACTTCTTCCCTACATATTGTTGAACATCAGTTTCGTTTCTTACCAAGTAGAAACTTTTTTCTTCCTGAGGATACGTTTTACTCGCGTTAAACATCTTTTCCGCTTTCGTTTCTGCGTGTGTGGTGCCGAACTGCAAGGCGAATAAATTTGAAAGCACTCCACGTTGCACGGTAAGTAATCTTTTACTTTTCTTTCATAAACGGGCACTGTAGAATTCCTTCTTGCATATTGAAACTGTTCGAACCTGAAACGTAATGCAGTCAGTGAGACCCAGGCGACTGAGAAGGCAGAGTAGCAAGATGAGGTGCCACCAACTGGCATCGCTACACGTTTTGGATTAGTTCCATCCTCAACCCTCTGGACTTGAAAACTGTGCAAGACAGACTAAAACGAGCTCGCCTGGAGGAGTTCGACAGATTTTATAACAGGATATCATCTCCATAAATTCCAGCAACCTAACAAGACAGTGGCCCCCGTCAGTGATCCCCCTCACAGAACGAAGGAGAAAGGCGCGACTAGTGAACTTCTTACAAATTTCATAACGGAAGCCTCATTATCAACACATGCCACAAACCCTCTCAAAATCCTTCTGCATCCAAAGGAACCCGACGGTCCCATCCAGCAACATACCACCTTTCCAGCTGCAGGACCCTCTATAGACAGAAATCCTTCTTCCCCAGGACCATACCCGACTGGAGGAGCCTTTCTGCTGAGGTTGCCCTCAGCCCCACCCTGGAGGCCTTTAAATCCCTCATCTGATCCCCCCTCCCCCTGCCCCCCCCCCTCCCCCTGCCCCCCCCCCCCCCCTCCCTCCCATCATCCCCCTCAGCCCAGCAAACACTATCTCAAGCAACTTCAACTTTGTGCAAACCCCCAATAGTCTACAGAATCTTCA
>CM031614.1:14318562-14328562 GCA_018398815.1 Conus ventricosus
CGCAGGCAGGCAGACAGGCAGGCAGGCAGGCACGCACGCACGCACGCATGCACGCACACACACATACACACACACACACACACACACACACACACACACACACACACACACACACACATGCATGCATGCATGCATGTACACACATGCATGCATGCACACAAGCACACACACATTCACGCACAGAGGTGCGCGCATACACAAACACACACATACACACACGCGCGCACACACACACACACACACACACACACACGCGCGTACACACGCTCGTACACACACGCGCGTACACACACGCGCGTACACACCACACACACACACACACACACACACACACACACACACACACACACACACACACACACTCAGACACACATACACATACATACACACACACACACACACACACACACACACACACACACACACACACACACACACACTTTTACATGTACATTCTGTCTCACATATAAGCACATGCAAAGAAAGATAAGAAATATGAAGTTGGTTGCTGTATAAAATCTTATCCCTAAGCCTGTAACAATATGAGCATGCAAGGAGAAATAACAACACTGTTTTCTTTGAGGTGGTGTGTGTGTGTGTGTGTGTGTGTGTGTGTGTGTTTGGTTTCAGTTTCCAGCACAGCAACCGTACTCTTGCTTCCTCCCCCCTCACCCCCTCCCCCGAAAAAAAAATAATAATGATGAAATATCATTAGTTAAGACAATAGCACAAACAAAACCTTGGCTCATCAGACCAAGAATGTTAACTTTTAATCAAATCTTTAAAAAAAAGAGAGAAAAAAGGAAAAAAATGATTGGATGTTTTACGTATACAGAAACATGCAGCAATATTCACAGTTGGACAGAAAATGTAATCTGTCGATGGAAAGAAGCCGAAGGAATCATTCATAAAGCCTTTTTCCACTTGTAGATTATCTTTCTTGACAGGTCGAAAAATGTGGATGTTGCCACATATGCTACATTGGTCCTGACATTTGACCCATACCTTGAAAAGATGCATCTGCTCAGCCACAGAGTTGTCTTTCTCATTCCATTTTTAGTCTTCAATACATGCTGTGATACTATTTTTGCTAGGTTATTTACAGGCTCTGTACTCCAAGTTGGGCGAAAAATTTACAAACTTTTTTTTCCAACTTGTAAACTTTTGACTAAATTTCCAAACTCAGTTTGTATGGGAGACTGCTTTAATATGTCATGCTCAAAACAAACACCAGGCTTTCCACTTTAATCAGTAAAAGCAGAATTTACTCCCCATGATGACAGTATCAATGGGGTCCAATTTCCTAAGTGCCTGTGAATGACTAGAAAAAAATTCCAGAAGTCATTTCTTTAGATACATGATGGAACTGAATTCACTCGCAAAATTACAATTTTTTTTCCCCTTTTAGGAAGCATGAATTTACAAACTTTATGAACTCCAGTCCTTTTTCACAGATTCTTAAGGCCCTGAAAAGGTTACCTCAGTTTCTCCAAACTTTTTCCTAATCTTTGATTATGGTGCAGATCTTTTTGTGGGAGTCCATGATAGCTGAAGCATCCTACAAGGATACTGTTTCAGTCAGACAGTGTTCTTCCAGTCATTTGATAGCTATGCTTTTTAGCAATGACAGATGTGCTTAACTCTTTACATTTCATCTTCATTGATCATCTTCGTGTGATGACCTCAGATTTGATTTCCTATGCATGCCTGTGTCCATGGTCAGTTCCTCTTTATGTGGTGACCTCAGATTTGATTTTCTGTGCATGTCTGTGTCCATGATGAGTTCCTCTTTATGTGGTGACCTCAGATTTGATTTCCTATGCATGCCTGTGTCCATGGTCAGTTCCTCTTTATGTGGTGACCTCAGATTTGATTTCCTATGCATGCCTGTGTCCATGGTCAGTTCCTCTTTATGTGGTGACCTCAGATTTGATTTCCTATGCATGCCTGTGTCCATGGTCAGTTCCTCTTTATGTGGTGACCTCAGATTTGATTTCCTTTGCATGCCTGTGTCCATGGTCAGTTCCTCTTTATGTGGTGACCTCAGATTTGATTTCCTTTGCATGCCTGTGTCCATGGTGAATTCATATCCTCTTCCCGCAGTGATCTCAGATTTGCTTTCCTATGCATGTCTGTGTCCATGGTGAATTCATGTCAAGGCTGCTGGTACTGGCAAGTTCATGAGGACTATCGTTGGACAGATATGGTGGCATCCTCCAGAGGAGGACACTTACTCTTGCTGGCTCCACGACTGAGCCATAACTGTCGACAGCAGGTGGCTTAGTAGGCTGTGCCCTGCGCACGTTGGATCAGAACAGGCAACAAGCAGGGCGGTACCTCCTCTGGGGGGTTACAACACAACGCAACTTAACTCAACCAAACACAACACAATTCTGTACAATGCAATGCAGTATAATGTATACAAAAGCACAAACACGTATGGTGCGATGGTTGTGTACAGTCTTAGTTCACACAGTATAATACCATGCAGTACGACTCAAAAAATACAACACACTGCAGAATGACACAACAGAGTAGAATGCAATATAATATAAATAGGAAGCCCCAAGCATGCAGAACACAATGACGGCTGTGTACAGAGTCTGTCTTCATACTAGTAGAGTAACTGGTAACTGGTCAGATGTCCGACAGGCACGCTATTGGTGAAGAAGAAGTGACAGTGGCGGTGACGCCCAATGGCTACGCCGATGCAGTCTGCCAAGGACATTTTGTGATGCCAGAAGAGCGGCGCATGACGGTCGCCAGCTTCCTGGACATTCTGGGTGACCCCAGCTCAGCGAACGGAGTCTTCTACGTGCAGAAGCAGAACTCCAACCTGACCGAGGAGTTTCAGTCCGTGATGGGGGATGTGGATGCCGAGCCCGAGTGGGGCTCAGAGGTGTTTGGTTAGTAAGTTTTATGTGTTAAATGACAGAGCTCTCTTGTAGAGGTAGACAGTATCCTTTTTCCATTGTATGAGCTGCTGTAAAGATTCTCCTCCTGCGGAATGTGCATGTCGGATAGAGAGAGAGTGTGTGTGTGCTTGTGTGTGTGTACAGCAAGTTGAAATTGACTGATATTCTGAAATTGGTTTTGTGTGTGTGTGTGCAGGCAAAACTCCAGATGCTGTGAATATGTGGATTGGGGATGGTAGGGCTGTTACATCAAGTGAGTTTGAAAATCTGCTGTTTCAATGTATGTGATACTTCAAAATCCTGCATATTTTGTCATTAACAAAATGAAATAACTGGGCAATAGTGGATTGAGGAATACTGTCATTTGACCCCTTTTTTTTTAAGGACAATGTTAAGGTGGAACTGAATGTGAAATGAGGAGTGTTTGTGTGTGTGTGTGTGAGAGAGAGAGAGAGAGAGAGAGAGAGAGAGAGAGAGAGAGAAGTGAGTGGGAACAGGAGATGGAGGTAACTGGAAACTGAGGTTATCACAACTTGAGGAAATGTCACTCAGTGAAGTAACTGAAGTAGTTTACTGTCCAACCTACTCTCATTAAACAACCTGAAAAGCCCGGTCACCTGCCCTCCGTTCACACCTCTTTCATGTTGTCAGCAGTTGATTCCTATTACTTGTGGAGTTTCATAACACTCACAAAGCCCACCCCGTCTCTTATTGAGGTCAATGATTTTATTTACCATGATTGATTGTATGTGGAGAATGAGAGGGGGAGGATGAGACAGAGATTGCGTGTACATGAGATTAGCATTGAATTTGAGGAACACTGTGTGTGTTTGCTTTTGCTAGCTTCATAGCTGCCTGTAATGAGACTAGCATTACATAAGCACGCTGCATACACATACTGCATACACATTCACATACGTGCATGCACGTGAGCACACACACACACACACGCATGCACGCACGCACGCACGCACGCACGCACGCACACACACACACACACACACATGCACACATGCACACAGGTAGATGTATACAGGCATGTAAATAAAAAGCATGTTTACACAACAGCATTATCATACTACAAACAGATTGCCATCAAAACTCTGTATAGTAATTCGGCAAAATATAACAAAAGTTTGCAAGGACATGCAAGTGAATGGTATATCCATGAATTGGTTGACTGACAATAAACTGCTGGCCAATTTGTTCTTGGTGCAGTGCATCGATGACTGATGATAAAACTGCTGGCCAATTTGTTCATGGTGCAGTGCATCGATGACTGATGATAAAACTGCTGGCCAATTTGTTCATGGTGCAGTGCATCGATGACTGATGATAAACTGCTGGCCAATTTGTTCATGGTGCAGTGCATCGATGACTGATGATAAACTGCTGGCCAATTTGTTCTTGGTGCAGTGCATCGATGACTGATGATAAATTGCTGGCCAATTTGTTCATGGTGCAGTGCATCGATGACTGATGATAAACTGCTGGCCAATTTGTTCATGGTGCAGTGCATCGATGACTGATGATAAACTGCTGGCCAATTTGTTCATGGTGCAGTGCATCGATGACTGATGATAAACTGCTGGCCAATTTGTTCTTGGTGCAGTGCATCGGGACCACTATGAGAATTTGTACTGCGTGATCTCTGGCTGGAAGACGTTTCTGCTGATCCTCCGTCAGACTTGCCGTTTGTTCCTTACGGTGTGTACCAACATCCTGTGTGCATGTCTGTTGGCTTCCCTGTCTCTCTGTTTCCGTATCCTGTCTTGTATGTGTCTGTGTGTCACACCAGTATGTGTCTGTGTGTCACACCAGTATGTGTCTGTGTATCACACCAGTATGTGTCTGTGTGTCACACCAGTATGTGTCTGTGTGTCACACCAGTATGTGTGTGTCACACCAGTATGTGTCTGTGTGTCACACCAGTATGTGTCTGTATGTCACACCAGTATGTGTCTGTATGTCACACCAGTATGTGTCTGTGTGTCACACCAGTATGTGTCTGTATGTCACACCAGTATGTGTCTGTATGTCACACCAGTATGTGTCTGTATGTCACACCAGTATGTGTACACATGGCACGGCTTGCAAGCCTGTAGGTATGTAAACTTCAAAGCAGACACAGAAACTCACACACAGACAGTCAGCACACATCCATGCACACACATAAGCACACTCACACACACACACACTCACACACGCGTGGGCGCACACGCACGCGCTCACATATGCACGCACACACACGTATGTGCACACACACACATACCACATACATACACACACACACACACATGTGCATGCGCACACACACACACACACATGCACACACACACACGCACACACACACACACACACACACACACACACACACACACACACACACATGCATTTTCACACATCAGATATTCTCACTCACACATGTTCTTATTGTGCATAAATCTATATCAGTATGAAAAAAGCACCATGCTGCACGAATATGCTCTATCAAAGTCAAGTCATAATGCTAACATTAACATACCAGTTGACTACAAAGACCACAGCAGAGCTACTCACAAATTAAAAGTGGAATTGTACACAGTTAACTCTTTGAGGGCGATGAGCCACGACTGTGACTTTCCTATACAGTGCAGTAAGTCTTGATCAGGGCTGAGTCTGTGATTGGTCAAATAATTTTCTGGCCATCATCAACCGCCTTCAGGATTCAGCCTTACTCATATTGAGTTATTGACATCTTGTTCTAGATTCACTGTTAGTGAATGTTTGGTGACTGTAAAAAGGAGTTGTGTGAGCTGCATATGTGAAGAGTCAGTTGCTGAAATTTCCAGAGGCAAAGCAGAGAAGTCATTTGAATTGAACTTTTGATCTGTTTCAATTCAGGCAGTACATGCTAGCTACATGTGTTGTTCAGTCTGTGTTTATATTCGCTGCCACAAAAGAAGCACTGGGATGGGGATAAATCCATTGATGATTGTGGATGAAATCAATATATTAACTGATTTTAGAACATTTGAATGCAATGTTAAAGATTATTAGCCGCTATTTTTTTTTCTGTTTGGTTACTTCATATTTTAAAGAAGATACAGGGTGTGGAATTGATAGACGTGTCTCATGACTCTGACTAACCAAAAGAAGCCAAGAACTGAAATTCTGACATGAGCACTTAAAAAAGATATTTTATGACAGTTTCCTGCTGTTTTTTTAAAAAGTAATACAAACATTGCGACAGGTGGAAAATGCTTTTCAAATGTTTGTCAATTTTTTTCATCGTCATGGCAGAAATTTTGCTGGACATCTTTCGAGAAATATTTCCTACTACATTTCCAGATAAGATGTGTCTTGCTGCAGCTTCTGAGACATATGTCTTCACACACAAAGGTTTTCATAATATGAAATGAAAGGACCCTCATCCCCTCACTGTTTTATTCAGGAGGGCAGGGAGTGAAGAGGGAGAGGGGTTTTATGCTCCTGAAACGAAAGTCAATGAAGAAGGAGGGAGTGTAGAAAACAGCATGATTTTTCATGGAAAGGGTAACATATTCAGATTTTTTTCTTATTTTCATTTCACAGTGTGTTTGAAGTCACTGATATGCAGTTTGCTTCCAACAAGCAAGATGCAAGGCCCTTACTGACTGGCTGAATGAACAGACTGGCTGAATGAACAGACTGGCTGAATGAACAGACTGGCTGAATGAACTGACTGGCTGAATGAACAGAATCCTTCCTGGCAGTAAAGGAAACTGTAGAATAGGATTCGCCCTTTATTTGTATTATTTTAAAGCCTGTGCTGAAGTCGGTGCTGCCTCTAAATCTAAATGAAGCCAAAACATTGACTTCTTAGTTTTTGCGGGGAATCTTCTTACCTGTAACTGAAAGATCTTAGTTTTTGCTGTAAATCTACATACCTATGAATTGAACTGGAAGCAATGCCTTGGGGTAAATGACCTATGTTCAGTTTGAAGCCGCACCCCTTGATCAGTTCCTCTGCATTCATTTCACATCGTTTTGCTCGACTTCTTTACAAAATTTCTGATTGTAGTATATGAGATACATTCGTCGTTTGGCTGATGTGTCACCCTGATATGTATGATGTTTGTCACGATGTTACAGAGAGATACCCAGCGGCACGATACAAGGAAGACAACGGGCAGTTCTCCATTAAACCAGATCCAGAGACTGGAGAGGTGACAGAACTTACCCTCAGTTCATTTTCAGCGTTGGTGTAATTATGATTCTAGCTTATTCACAAAACACCAAATTATACTTAGTGACGCACATACAACTGTATCTGAAGACAACTGAAGCGCTCAGGAAAGGGGCAGAACTCTTTATTGCCATCCATAGACCACATGCTCCCATTTCCAGAAACACATTTTCTCGGTGGATCAAACAAGTGCTGGCTGCGGCAGGAGTGGACACAGAGACATATGGTGCACACACAACACGTGCCGCGAGTTGTTCGGCTGCTGCAAGTGAAGGAGTGAGCCTTGCCACCATCCTCAAAGCAGCTGGATGGTCGGCAGAAAATACCTTCACCAAGTTTTAGAAGAAAGCGGTACTGTCTAAACCTAATTTTGGACAGGCAGTCTTGGACAAGTTTGTTAAGAAGTCGTGACTTCAATACAGTTTGTACTTGGCAAATTTTAGACTTCCTGGAGAATGTATTTTTAAAATATTCTGCACTTAATTGCATGTGGATGCAAACCAGTAGGCACTGCAGTTAGAATCTGTGCCTGCAGAGTAGGGGAGTGTATGTGTTGTTGCAGGTGGTGCGGACGTTCTCTCTGCATCCGTCCAGCTATTTTGTCTTTGCCGTTCCGTGTGTTGTTCTATGTACATGAATGGCGCATTGGGCATAGCAGCACAGCCTCATGTTTGGTTGCAGCATGACCTGTTTGTAAAATCATTTACTACAAGAATGACTACCCCCCCCCCCCCCCCCCCCCCCCAAAAAAAAAAAAAAAAGTAAAACAGCTAGGAGAATGATCCTGCACTAATGTGACATAATACCACTAAGTTCAAAAATACACAAAATGGCTACAAACTGAACAAACACAAAGTAATTACAAAAAGATGCATCATTTGGGGCATCAAAAGAAAGAGAGAGATAATTCAAGCATGACCGGCGAATGGGCCTACACAGCTTTAATTGCATCACCAAGCAGTCCAGCCAGCGAGTCATTACACACTGCTGTAACTTGATCAGATCATTTTAGTTAGTGCCCACACTTTTGTACAAAACCACACATTCCTGGCGATTATTCAGTTTCTCATATACTGTCAGCTAATAACAAGGATGATCAATTATTGCTTCTGTGTTCTTTTCAGATTATTCAGTCTCTCATATACTGTGATTATTCAGTCTCTCATATACTGTGATTATTCAGTCTCTCATATACTGTGATTATTCAGTCTCTCATATACTGTCAACTAATAACAAGGATTATCAGTTCATGCTCCAGTTTTCTTTTCACAAAACAGAGGAAAACACATCCTTACCAAGAGACGTGTGCAGCATGTCCAATTTTTACACGTGCAAATCTAAAATGCTAAGAGATGTGTGGAACATGTCCACTCTCAACACTTGGAAATCTGTGTCCAAAGACCTGTCATGATCTTAAACTCATTCATTGATCAATATAAAATGTGCTCATTTTTATTTGTAATAAATGTTTCTTCCAACATCAATAAAATATGCGCTCATTTTGATTTGTCATAAACGTTTCTTCCAACAGCTATTCTAGACTCACGCACCTCATGATAGTGATAGCAGTAAAACAATAAGTCAGAGATTTTGTACCTTTTATTTGCAACATGACATTGTCATTAGTGGGTTAAAAATTCTTTCTAGTTTAGCTACCACATACAGATTCCAAGTCTAAACCATAGATCAGTTCTGTCTGTTGAAACAATGAATCTCAAATGAAAACTATACCAGGACAGTTCTTGCCTTTGTGGCAAAAATATTAGGCTGGACCAGTGAACCCTTCCGTAAAACGAATATGAAACACAAACATCTTCTTAGTCTACTTGAATATGTCTTATTCACAACAGAAGATTTAAAATCAAGTGAACTAATTTCAACTTCAGTAATCACAGCATATCAAAAGCAGGTCACCCGTTGTTCAGTCAGTGTGACGTCATAACAGTAACAGACAACTTCGACGCCCTCAGAATAAAGGAGAATTTTGAAATTTATACTCCATAAGCCCTCAACTAAAACAATGAAACAAAGAGAATATGTTGATTTGTAAAGTTTAGATATTTGGCCAATATCATTGGCCAGTGCTATTGACCAAATAGAGTGAGATGGAAAATGTTATGTTGCATCAAAGAGATCGGGATAAGCAGCAATATCGCTATGACATACTATTCACATCAAAAAGCTGAAAGATGCAGCACACAGTTAGTCAACTTACAATAACGGGAGTGGATGTATCCACTCACACAATGAATACTAATAAAAGACCAACTTTTTTTCACATAGGCAGACAGTTGACATCTCGTGTGATGAGAATCCAGCACCATTGTATCCCATTGACAGTTTAGTGCTTGCTGTTGTCACAAGCGAAACATTTTCCAGTATTCAGTAACGTTGCATTGTAGGTAATTGAGTGTATGATGATTTCATGACAGTCACAACTGTACATGTATAGCAGCTCAATTTTTCTTTTCCTTTCAAAATGAATCTGTAGTAATGATGCATATGATATTGTTCAAATGCTCATTTATTTTGCATCTAAGAAAGATGCGATTAATCGAATGATTTACCTAATTTGCTGAATGCTTTCTTCTTTTCTTCTTGTCTCTTGTCTGTTCTTATTGTCCCTGTTTGCATCTTCCAACTTCACCCTCTCTTTCTCTCTCTGTATGTGTGTACGAGTGTTTCTCCTTTGATCTTTTTCCCATCATCCTTTATTTCCATGGGTGTGTGTTATTTTTATTAATCAGTATAATAGTAACAGTGTTTAATGAAACATTTCCTTCTCTGTTCCGCATACCTTGTATCTTGCTATTGCGCTAGTTGAACTGGCGTCACAAGCAGCATCAATTTGGAGTTATGGGCGAGTCATTCCTCATTG
>CM031614.1:14331062-14356062 GCA_018398815.1 Conus ventricosus
CAGCTATGATTAAAAAAAAGAGTGCTTTAGCCAATATGTGTGTATGTGTCTGAAAATCAGTAGAGTAAAAAAACACATTGCGTTACAGATTCTCAGTTTTGAGAAGGTTCAAAACAAGTTTTTGTTTCCAAAAGGTACATGTACTTATGATATAAACACATTCACATAGCTTTTGATTTAAGTGTTGAAATCCACTGTCTCATACTTATGATATAAACACATTCACATAGCTTTTGATTTAAGTGTTGAAATCCACTGTCTCATTCCAAGATGTTAGACTTCACAGTGGCTTGTAATTTATTCACAGATTCATATAGTTGTGCGTCAAAAAGAACCATGCCTATTATGAAGTGGCTGGACAACTGCGCTGCCCTAATGTGTACTTTTTGTGATTGGCTGGGCTAGAAGCATAATCTCTCTCCTCTCTCTCTCTCTCTCTCTCTCTCTCTAGTGCAAGGGCATGCCCTTATCTGTATTTCTTGAGTTTTACAGTCCCATACTCTCTCTCTCTTTCTCTCTCTCTCTCTTTCTCTCTCCCTCTCTCTCTCTCTCTCTCTCTCTCTCTCTCTCTCTCTCTCTCTCTCTCTCTCTCTCTCTCTCTCAAGTGCGAGGGTATGCCCTTATCAGTATTTCTTGAGTTTTACAGTCATATTCTCTCTCTCTCTCTCTCTCTCTCTCTCTCTCTCTCTCTCTCTCTCTCTCTCTCTCTCTCTCAAATGCGAGGGTATGCCCTTATCTGTATTTCTTGAGTTTTACAGTCATATTCTCTCTCTCTCTCTCTCTCTCTCTCTCTCTCTCTCTCTCTCTCTTCTCTCTCTCTCTCTAGTACAATACAAGGGTATGCCCTTACTTGTATTTCTTGAGTTTTACAGTCATATTCTCTCTCTCTCTCTCTCTCTCTCTCTCTCTCTCTCTCTCTCTCTCTCTCTCTCTCTCTCTCTCACTCTCTCTCTCTCTAGTACAAGGGCATGCCCTTATCTGTATTTCTGGAGTTTTACAGTCCCATACTCATTCTTGAGGCAGTTCAGCTCTGTTTTCCTGCGTCTGTTCTGTTTTTTGCCGTCTGTTTCTTTACCAGTCCTTCTTTCTTTTGATCCAAAGTTCTCTTGTATCATTAATTTTTAATGAACAGTGAAATATGACTGAACAAAGGGTTCATAGTCGCTGATCACTGGGCATTAGCGGTCTGAGATTGAATGAAAGACATGCATGAGACTCAAAACATTTCACAATATGAATGGAATGCTTCTTCTTCTTCTTCTTCGTCTGCATACGCAGGCTAATACTCCTGCGGACACTCCCTGTTGAACAGGAAAACTGGAGCAACAGTCTCAGAAATGCGTTTCAAGGTGGATGACTCGATTATGTGGCTTTAGTCTTTCCAGAGTTTTAAGCCCATAGCACATTCTACTATTCTGGGCAGAAATCCACCAGGATAAAAAATTCCACAACTTATGAATGACTGAGTGGAGGAAGAAACGGTGAAGGGAGTAGGCTTGACAACGAGCGATGGCGTAGGACGCTGTTTAACGAGTCGTATCGAGTGATGCGATAGATTGCAGTCGAGGAGACTTTTTAGTATAGTCAGAAGTGACTTTTCATTCAAGCCAGACACAGGGCTGATAGAACCTTCCGTACAGTGCACAGTTTGAAGCCTGGGAAAGCTACCGTAGCATCTCTATGAAGATAAGTGACCCTTCAGATCTGAATCTTTTGGTTTGTCGTATCTTACTTGCTATTGATAGATGTTGCATAAAGCTTCTCAACAATTTCGGAGACATTTTTACTTTTGTTTTTCAAGTTTCCTGGCTACAAAAGAGACAAACTATTGTAGGCTGCTTATAAGATGAGAGTTCCCTGCCCTTCCCCTGCCCCAATCCTCCACCTTCCCACACCACCCTCCCCCCCTTTTTTTTAACCAAGAATTTAGACACACCCACTTCTCCACTTTTGTGAAGGTTTGGACGATGTGGTCGCCCCATCTACCCCACCCCCTGTTTTTATTTTTTGTTTAAATAAACTTTGGACAGCTGTACCCGTGATGTTTTTGTCAGTTCAGGGTGGCCTCCTCCGCTCCCACTTGCAAGATATCTTCCGATGCCACTGCTGACATCATGCCAGTCCCGCAACTCTACAAGAACAGGTTTTATGGTGAAAGGTCCATCACATAGAATACTCACAGAGTCATTGTTTCAAAGCTATGAACAGGTGTGAAAACAGTTACCTGTAAGGAACAGCACAAGACTGGTGTTTGTTTATGGCCACCAGAGGCAGATGGTAAAACTTGTTAAGGTTTGGACAGATTTCAAAGAGTTCACAATCCATCTGCATATCGTCCTCTTGTCAGAAGTCGTTGACATATCTGAACTTTGAAATCCAAGGTGATTGGATACAGAATCTGTGCAGTTTGTGTACAAGTAGCATTTTTGGTGAGCAGATCATCCATGTACAGTTTGTTGATTTGTAGCATTCTTGGCAAACAGTTCATTTGTAGCATTCTTGGCAAACAGATCATTTGTAGCATTCTTGGCAAACAGTTCATTTGTAGCATTCTTGGCAAACAGTTCAGCTCTGTACAGTTTGTTGATTTGTAGCATTCTTGGCAAACAGTTCATTTGTAGCATTCTTGGCAAACAGGTCATTTGTAGCATTCTTGGCAAACAGTTCATTTGTAGCATTCTTGGCAAACAGTTCAGCTCTATACAGTTTGTTGATTTGTAGCATTCTTGGCAAACAGTTCATTTGTAGCATTCTTGGCAAACATTCATTTGTAGCTTCTTGGCAAACAGGTCAGCTCTGTACAGTTTGTTGATTTGTAGTATTCTTGGCAAACAGTCAGCTCTGTACAGTTTGTTGATTTGTAGATTCTTGGCAAGCAGTCAGCATCTGTACAGTTGTTGTTGTAGCATTCTTGGCAAACAGGTCAGCTCTGTACAGTTTGTTGATTTGTAGTATTCTTGGCAAACAGTTCATCTCTGTACAGTTTGTTGATTTGTAGTATTCTTGGCAAGCAGTCATCTCTGTACAATTCTGTTGATTTGTAGCATTCTTGGCAAACAGTTTCATTTGTAGCATTCTTGGCAAGCAGGTCATCTCTGTACAGTTTGTTGATTTGTAGATTCTTGGCAAGCAGATCATCTCTGTACAGTTCTGTTGATTTGTAGCATTCTTGGTAAGCAGATCATCTCTGTACAGTTTGTTGATTTGTAGCATTCTTGGCAAGCAGTCATCTGTGTACAGTTTGTTGATTTGTAGCATTCTTGGAAGCAGATCATCTCTGTACAGTTTGTTGATTTGTACCATTCTTGGCGAGCAGGTCAGCTCTGTACAGTTTGTTGATTTGTAGCATTCTTGGCAAAACATTTCATTTGTAGATTCTTTGGCAAACAGGTCACCCTCTTGTACAGTTTGTTAGATTTGTAGCATTCTTGGCAAACAGCTCATCTCTGTACAGTTTGTTGATTTGTAGCATTCTTGGCAAACAGCTCATCTCTGTACAGTTTGTTGATTTGTAGCATTCTTGGCAAACAGTTCATTTGTAGCATTCTGCAAGCTGGTCACTCTGTACATTTTGGCTGATTTGTAGCATTCTTGGCAAGCAGATCACTCTGTACAGTTTGTGTTGGGATTTTGTGTGATTCATTCTTGGCAAGCAGATCATCTCTGTAGTTTGTTGATTTGTAGCATTCTTGGCAAGCAGATCATCTCTGTACAGTTTGTTGATTTGTAGCATTCTTGGCAAGCAGGTCAGCTCTGTACAATTTGTTGATTTGTAGAATTCTTGGCAAGCAGATCATCTCTGTAGTTTGTTGATTTGTAGCATTCTTGGCAAGCAGATCATCTCTGTACAGTTTGTTGATTTGTAGCATTCTTGGCAAGCAGTTCAGCTCTGTAGTTTGTTGATTTGTAGCATTCTTGGCAAGCAGGTCAGCTCTGTAGTTTGTTGATTTGTAGCATTCTTGGCAAGCAGATCATCTCTGTACAGTTTGTTGATTTGTAGCATTCTTGGCAAGCATGTCAGCTCTGTACAGTTTGTTGATTTGTAGCATTCTTGGCAAACAGTTCAGCTCTCTGCGGTTTTTGCTTTGTAGCATTCTTAGCAGGCAGGTCAGCTCTGTACAATTTGTTGATTTGTAGAATTTTTGGCAAGCAGGTCAGCTCTGTAGTTTGTTGATTTGTAGCATTCTTGGCAAGTAGGTCATCTCTGTAGTTTGTTGATTTGTAGCATTCTTGGCGAGCAGGTCAGCTCTGTACAGTTTGTTGATTTATAGCATTCTTGGCAAGCAGTTCAGCCATCTCATTGCCTTGAATACTGACATAAGAACAATGTTGGAACCATCAGGTTCCAGAGGTTGTGAATAGTTCAGTGAAATTCAGTTTGATCACTGTGAAGAGGGGTAAAAGAATGAGTGCAGTGATCCAGAGGATCACACTGAAGATGTCGATCCCACTCTCACTCTTTGTGATAGTCAGGAAAGATGTCAGTCCTACACCACTCTTTGTATGTACACAGGAAGATGCTGATCCTAAACTCACTGACTTTGTCATAGATACCAAAGATGTAGTCCCTACACTCACTCTTTGTGATAAACAAGAAAGATGTAGACCCTACACTCACTCTTTGTGATCAACAAGAAAGATGTAGACCCTACACTCACTCTTTGTGATCAACAAGAAAGATGTAGACCCTACACTCTCACTTTGTGATGAACAAGAAAGATGTCGATCATACACTCGCTCACTTTGTTTTTTTTTTTTTGTTTTTTTTTTTGTTTTTCACTCACTCACTTTGTGATGTGCAGGAAGATGTCGATTCTACACACTCTCTTTGTGATACAGGAGAGATGGTGATCCTACACACACTCCATGATATACAGGAAAGATGTCGATCCTACATACGCTTACTGTTTGTGATGTACAGGAAAGACATTTATCCTACACTCAGTCTTTCTACTATACAGGAAATATGTTAATCCTACACTCACTCTTCGTGATACACAGAAATATGTTGATCTGACTCTACCCTCTTCATGATATACAAGAAGGATGTCGATCCTCCTCTTACTCTTTGTGATATTCAGGAAATATGTCAATCCTACACTCACTCTTTGTGATACACAGGAAATATGTCGATCGGACATTACCTCTTTGAGATATACGAGAAGGATGTTGATCTTACATCCACTTTTTATGATACACAGGAAAGATACTGATCCTACACTCATTGTTTGTGATACACAAGAAAGATGTCAGTCCTACACTCGATCTTTGTGATACACAGGAAAGATTCTATGAAAATACCTTTTAAGAAACCTTCCATGCCAACTTCAGGGAACTTCTGAAAACTTGACTTATCTTCTCTCAACAGAACTAGACCTCAAGTCTGCCATAATAAGACATCCTCTGAAAGCTGGACCTGTTCTGTGTCTACACAACAAGACCTTCAGTCTGCCACATCCTATGGCATCCTCTGAAAACCGGTCTGATTGTTATGCTCACAGATCTGCAGTCTACCACAAAAAGACAGCCTCAGAAAGATGGGCCCATTTTCTCTATGTAATGGCAGAACTCATGTATGTCAAAAAGGTCTCTCTTGTAATTCTAGTCCTGTTCAAAAACAATTTGTAATGTTTAGGACTAACTGAAAAAGAGCTATACATGAAAATGTGCTTGTAAAATGGTGACCAGAATGATTGAGTCGTTCAGACTATCAGAGGACAACACAATTTATGATGCATGGAAAAAATAATGGCTGTCCATGATCTGAAAAGTCCCTTATAACTTCTAGCCTTGACGGAAAGCATGTGTCTTGTTTGCATTAAAATGGGTTTAAAATGGCTGAATGAATCAGTCAAAAGTTTTCTCTCGGACACACACACACGCACACACACACACACACAAACACACACACACACACACACACACACACACACACACACACACACACACACACACACACACACATGTGTGTGTGCGCATGCCTGTGTGTGTGTGTGTTTGTGTGCATACGCACATGCACATGCATGCTCGTGTGTTACGTGTAATTCATATTCCAGCACAGTTCACGTGCCCAGCAGTATCTTGCATACTGCATAACTTGGCAACGCTGCTGCCTCAAGGTGAAACAATCTGATCTGGATTCTTTCCCTTTACAAACCACGTCATCTTCAATGCAAACAAGATCCATGGCGATGTCGTGCAGAACTCAAACCCTTCAAATGAGAACGAACAGCATGGTGCGCCAAAATCAACAATGTGAACATTCCATGGAGAGTGAGGATTTACGTTCCTAGTTTTAGTGCACGCACGCACGCAAGCACACACACACACGCACACACATACATATGCGGCCCATCGTTGCTATCCGTGAAAGACCTCATATCTTCAAAATCATGATTTGGGTTGCGTGGATGGGGGAGTGGACTGTGTGGTGGCAGAAGAGAAAACTTTAAAGAATCTGCTTCCACCAAAGTTCTGTGTTCTGCAAAGCATTTACAAATGAGTCTGTTATTTCTCATACTTTCGAAACGATAGAGGCTTAAAACAGTAAATACTGATCTTTAAAATATGATCAGATTTAAAGTGTTTGGATCTGAAGTTAATGTTATGAGTGTATGTATTAGACCAAGAAACATGCAAATTGACAAGAAATGACGAAATTTTATACAAAACAGCTTTTTCTTTCTGAAATGAAGCAAAAACAAAAATCACCTCTCTCCCTCCCTCTCTCTCTCTCTCTCTCTCTCTCTCTCTCTCTCTCTCTCTCTCTCTCTCTCTCTCTGATCAACATTAAAACATGCCAAAACAGATATAACAATGCGTAGTGACGCAGTTTAAAGCACAATAAAAAAAAATAGACAAATGAATGCTCAACAAACTTGTGTGCTGGTCTTTTTCAGACATGCAAGTAAAACACTCCAGTAAAAGATAAAAAAAAAATTCATTGTTTTATACACAAGACAATTCCCAGATGACTGTCTGCCAGCACAGAATCGGTTTCTCTCTCTCTCTCTCTCTCTCTCTCTCTCTCTCTCTCTCTCTCTCTCTCTCTCTCTCTGTAACTCATCTATTTTGGCATGATGTGAATACATACATAACTTTTCATCCTGTTGGGTTTATTTAATTATGGAATTTGTGTTGTCCGTTTGCCGAGGTCTTTTTTCACTTTTCTTTGTCGGCCAAATTCAGTGCAAGACATACAAACAAACAAACAAAAACAAGATGCGAAGCATATAAACGTACTCCCAGTTTTCCAAACCGCTTATAAATCGGCCAAGTGCTTTGTGAGATAAGAAATAAAGGCAAAATAACGGTTTTAACGGTTATTCAACCGATGTACACTTTTGAAACTGGTATTTTAGTCCTCACTGGGCTAGAGCCTGTGTACATACCAAATTTCATCCAAATCGGACAATACATCAAGAATAACGGTTTTTAACGGTCAGATTTTGAAACACTGCATGGAAGTGCCATTTGTGTGTGATAACCTTTCTATATACAAAATTTCATTAAAACCCACCAATATATAAAAAATAACGGCAAAATAACGGTTTAACGGTTATATAACCGATATACACTTTTGAAACTGGTATTTTAGTCCTCACTGGGCTAAAGCCTGTGTACATACCAAATTTCATCCAAATTGGACAATATGTCAAGAATAACGGTTTTTAACGGTCAGATTTTGAAACACTGCATGGAAGTGCCATTTGTGTGTGATAACCTTTCTATATAAAAAATTTCATTAAAACCCACCTATATATAAAAAATAACGGTTTAACGGTTATATAACTGATATACACTTTTGACACTGGTATTTTAGTCCTCACTGGGCAAAAGCCTGTGTACATATCAAATTTCATCCAAATCGGACAATATGTCAAGAATAACGGGTTTTAACTGTCAGATTTTAAAACTATATATAGAAGTGTGATTTGTGTGTGATAACCTTTCTATATACCAAATTTCATTAAAATCCACCTATATATAAGAAATAACGGTTTTTAACGGTTGTTTAATCCATTTTCAGCATTACATCACTTACATATGGACAGAGGCTCCGATTTATCACAAGATCATCCAAACAGCTTATAAATTGGCCAAGTACTTTCTGAGATATTCCATAAAAAAAAAAGAAAAACCGTTACAGGCCGTTACAAACCGTTAGTAACGGCTATAACGGGGCAAACTAAAACATCAGGCATCATCCGTGACCCATAATGAACATACCTGCTAATTTTCATAAAGGTCGGCCAAGTACTTTCTGAGATATTCCATAAAGAAGAAAAACCGTTACAGGCCGTTACAACCGATAGTAACGGTTATAACGGTAAACTAAAACATCGGGCATTATTCGTGACCCATAATGAACAAACCTACAAATTTTCAGAAAGATTGGCCAAGTACTTTCTGAGATATTCCATAAAGAAGAAAAACCGTTACAGGCCGTTACAGCCGTAAGTAACGGCTATAACGAGGTAAACTAAAACATCGGGAATCATCCGTGACCCATAATGAATGTACCTGCTCATTATTACAAAGATCGGCCAAGTACTTTCTGAGATATTCCGTAAAGAAGAAAAACCGTTACAGCCGTTAGTAACGGCTATAGCGGTAAACTGAAACATCGGGCATCATCCGTGGCCCATAATGAACATACCTACAAATTTTCAGAAAGATCGACCCAGTAGTTTTGTCTGGAGCGAGTGGAACACATTTTGACCACGGACACACACACACACACACACACACACACACACACACACACACACACACACCACACACAGCATTTCTTCTTTCCCATTCTAAAGTACTCCCTGTTCTATAAGAACTGGGAGTACAAAAACAAAAAAAACACCAAAGCAAAACAAAACAAAACAAACAAGATGCGAAGCATATAAACGTACTCCCAGTTTTCCAAACCGCTTATAAATCGGCCAAGTGCTTTGCGAGATTAGAAATAAAGGCAAAATAACGGTTTTAACTGTTATTTAACCGATGTACACTTTTGAAACTGGTATTTTAGTCCTGACTGGGCTAAAGCCTGTGTACATACCAAATTTCATCCAAATCGGACAATATGTCAAGAATAACGGTTTTTAACGGTCAGATTTTGAAACACTACATGGAAGTGCCATTTGTGTGTGATAACCTTTCTATATACAAAATTTCATTAAAACCCACCAATATATAAAAAGTAACGGCAAAATAACGGTTTATCGGTTATATAACCGATATACACTTTTGAAACCGGTATTTTTAGTCCTCACTGGGCAAAAGCCTGTGTACATATAAAATTTCATCCAAATTGGACAATATGTCAAGAATAACGGTTTTTAACGGTCAAATTTTGAAACACTATATAGAAGTGCCATTTGTGTGTGATAACCTTTCTATATACCAAATTTTATTAAAATCCATCTATATAAAGAAATAACGGCAGAATAACGGTTTTTAACGGTTGTTTAATCCATTTTCAGCATTACATCACTTACATATGGACGGAGGCTCCGATTTGTCACAAGATCATCCAAACCGCTTATAAATTGGCCAAGTACTTTCTGAGATATTCCATAAAGAGGTAAAACCATTACAGGCATTACAACCGTTAGTAACGGCCATAACGAGGCAAACTAAAACATCAGGCATCATTCGTGACCCATAATGAACATACCTGCTAATTTTCATAAAGGTCGGCCAAGTACTTTCCGAGATATTCCATAAGAAGAAAAACCGTTACAGGCCGTTACAGCCGTTAGTAACGGTTATAACGGTAAACTAAAACATCGGGCATTATTCGTGACCCATAATGGAACAAACCTACAAATTTTCAGAAAGATCGGCCAAGTACTTTCTGAGATATTCCATAAAGAAAAAAAAACCGTTACAGCCGTTAGTAACGGCTATAACGAGGTAAACTAAACGTGGGGAAAATCATCCGTGACCCATAATAAAACGTAACTGCTCATTTTTACAAAGATCGGCCAAGTACTTTCTGAGATATTCCGTAAAGAAGAAAAACTGTTACAGGCCATTACAGCCGTTAGTAACGGTTATAACGGTAAACTAAAACATCGGGCATCATCCATGGCCCATAATGAACATACCTACAAATTTTCAGAAAGATCGGCCCAGTAGTTTTGTCTGGAGCGAGTGGAACACATTTTGGGACCACGGACACACAGACAGACAGACAGACCACACACACACACACACACACACACACACACACACACACACACACACACACACACACACACACACACACACACACACACACAGCATTTCTTCGATGATAGCAAGCACCAGCATCATTATCATCATCATCAAATATTATTAATCATCATTAATTTCGTAGTAACTTACCACACCTAGACTTCAGTAAATGACACTGACCTCACATTCAATGCTGCGACGATCGTCTTCGGTGTCCTCGCTGCAGATGCCGCATGGCCACTTGACTGGCATGTGTTTCTGTTTCTTTTGTGGAAATTATGGAGCAGGAGTGTTGCAATTACAGAATGTAAAGATGTCATGTCCTTACTACCTCTAGACTTCAGGATTCGTGAGAGTGAGCTGTTTATTCACTTATGGACCGGAGGGGGGGGGGGGGGTATATTCACTTATGGAACCGGGGGGGGGGGGGTATAGACAGTAATGTTATCATATACATGGGGTCCTCTCTCTCTCTCTTTCTCATTCTCCACCTGTGTTCTTTCTCGTCCCCCCCCCCCCCTCCTCTCCCTTTCTCTCTCTCTCCCTGTCTTCCCCTCTCTCTTCTTCTTCCCCTGCCCCCCTCTCTCTCTCTCTTTCTCTCTCTCTCTCTCTCTCTCTCTCTCTCTCTCTCTCTCTCTCTCTCTCTCTCTCTCTCTCTCTCACAGTCTCTTTCCCCCTCTCTCTTTCCCGCTCTCCCTCTTCATTTATTAATCATCATTAATTTCGTAGTAACTTACCACCCCTAGACTTCAGTAAATGACACTGACCTCACATTCAATGCTGCGACGATCGTCTTCGGTGTCCTCGCTCCCAGATGCCGCATGGCCACTTGACTGGCATGTGTTTCTGTTTCTTTTGTGGCATTATGGAGCAGGAGTGTTGCAATCACAGAATGTGAAGATGTCCTTACTACCTCTAGACTTCAGGATTCGTGAGAGTGAGCTGTTTATTCACTTATGGACCGTTCCCCCCCCCCCCCTCTCCCTTCTCTCTCTCTCCCTTTCTTCCCCTCTATTTCTCTACTAAAGGTATTTGATGTGTGTGTGTGTGTGTGTGTGTGTGTGTGTGTGTGTGTGTGTGTGTGTGTGTGTGTGTGTGTGTGTGTGTGTGTTCGTTCTTCTCTTTAACGTCTTTTCACCAATGCTGTGATATTAGACGAAAAAAAAAAAAAACCCTCCCGTCTTCCTATCTCTGAACCTCCCAAACCATTTCCCTTCAAAAATGAAATCTTAACAACAATAATATACAATAACATACTCAAAACATTTTTTAAACATTAAATCAATGAGCCAACTGGGCTCCGTTTTAAGCCTTTAACAACATCCAGCATAAGCAAATCGTTCAATAAAATATTCTTAAAAGATGAATCTGAAAACCGTTGAATCACAAATCGAAGGGGGTAAAAATGATTTCAAATGCTGACAGTGTAGAATAACATGACAGGTGTTATTTCCTCACCGCAGACGCACTTAACATGACTGTTGAATTTGCATCTGAGAGCATTCAGTCTGAATCTGTAGACCAGGGATGACAGTGGTTCGGTTTTCACACATGAGCTCACCATTGCAGGAATGCATATGTTTGACTTTGAAAATATTCCTCTTTTCAGTGAAATTTACAAAAGAACCTCCTAATAGTTCCTTCACATGATTCCAACAAGTTTTCGTTATTAAGGAATAACTTTCAGATAAAGATAAAGGAATTTTAACACATACAGAATTTTAATGTTCATTGCACCCCTTTTAGCTGTTCTGTCCGCCCATTCATTACCAAAAATATTACAATGTGATGGAACCCAAGAGAATGATATACTAGTTCCACGCAGTGACAAATAATGGATTGTATGACAAATTTCTGCAATAATATCACCTCTTACTTTTAGATTATAAGACTGTAGCGCGTCTAAAACAGATTTAGAATCAACCAAAAATAATACCTGAACTAGACTAAAAGGAAGATCAAGCAGAAAATTCAAACCCATCAAAATAGCAATAAGTTCTGCTGTAAATATTGAAAAATGTTTTCCAAGATGGTAAGCCTTTTCTGCTTTAAAGCTGGGATTACAAATGCAGCTCCAACCATGTCATTATCTAGCTTAGAGCCATCAGTGTAAATTTTTAGATGGTCCGGGTATGTGCTCAAAAATATGAGCTTTTACAGAAGCAGATAAAGTGGGACCATCATTTTTCTTTATATTTGTATAATTAGTATCGAAATAGGCTGATAGTAGTTCCCATTTAGGGACTGCAGTGAACAGTACACGAGATGATATATCTTTCTTATTGATTCCTGACTCTTGAAAAATGTCATAAGTGAAAGTGCCTATTGTTTCTAAAGAGGCAACCGACTTTGCTCTTTTGGGAAATCCGTGTCTGATTTTACGCACACTTCATCATAATTTGAATTTGGAACTGATGTACTCTCTAGGACATATTTAGATGATGCAAGTTTCATATTTTCTTCAAAAGGTAATATACCAATTTCAGCATATGTTTTTAATGAAGATGTATATACTGGAACTCCAATCGCAAGTTTATAGGCTTTACTGTCTATACTTTGCATTTTTTTTAAAAGGTATTTTGGGGCAGAGAATAATACCTCTTGGGCATATGTTAATTTTGAACGATAAGTGCTGTTACTAGGTGTATAAGAGTGGAAATGTCTTGTCCCCACTGTTGTTTGCTGACAATTTTTAGGAAGTTCAGACTCTTTTTTAGCTTTCATCATTACGTGTTCTAAATGCTCTTTCCATGACAATTTTGATGCAAGGATTACTCCTAAAAATTTAACAGACTGTGCATAATTGATAACTGACCCTTCTAGATTGAAAGAAGGCAAATCTCTGCGATCGTAACCAGAGTCAAAAAGCATCATATGTGATTTCTCTGGAGACAAAGTTAAACCATTTTGAATCATAAAACCATTTATTTATCAAGTTCTCTTTGATACAATTTTTTAGTGTAATTTAGCGATCTCATTGGAGTGCGTTTTTTCATAGCCCACTTTCATCCATATGCAGATATCATCAGATGATGGTAGGTCATGTGTTAAAATATTGAAAAGTATTGGTGCTACTACTGATCCTTGTGGAATTCCCCATATGAAGTGGTTTTAATTTTGAGTAAGTGTGTCCTATTCTGGTCTGAATTGATCTATCTGCTAGAAAAGTCTTGAAATAATTATACATGCAACCTGATAAGCCAATGGATTTTAATTTATAAAGTAGTCTAGAGTGCCATACTTGATCGTACGCTTTTTTGATATCAAAGAAAGTAGCCAGTACATTTTTCCTTCTAGCAAACTGATGTTTAATTTGGGTTGTTAATTTGGTAAGGTGATCGATGGTTGATCTGCCCTTACGAAAACCTGCTTGATGTATTGGTATGATATTGTTCTTTTCGCAGTAGTGTAGGAGACGATTTAAAATTATTTTTTCCATCAGTTTCCCCGTATGTGACGTCCCGGCAATAGGCCGATAACTGTTTATTGTCTGATTTTGGTTTACCAAGCTTGGTATGGGAACAATAATAGATTGTTTCCATATTAATGGAATATTTCCAGACGACCAACATCTTTGTATGAATTGGTGAAGAAAGTTAACAAAATTAGCAGGTAAATGTTTGATTAATTCATTTGATATTCCATCAGGGCCTACTGAAGTTCTTTTATTTCCATTGGAGAAAATGACATCCTTCATTTCTTTTAAGGTGATTGGGGCATTGATAAAATGGCTGTTATCTTCTATTGGATCATTGTATATTTCACTGGAAGATTCTTTCTCTCGAAAAACTCTATCCTTTTTTGACAAGCCCTCTTTGCAACTCGTCATTGCAAACATTTCTGAGAAAGCTTCGGCCTTTTGTGAGTTAGAAGGAAATTCTTCATTTTTTACATGTACTGGATATTCTGGAAGGCATACTCCATTTTTCATATCCTTCACTTTTTTCCAAACCTTCTGAAGATCTGCATGATCAGAAACTTCATTTTTACAAAAGTTAGACCAATACTGACGTTTGGCCTGTTCGTTGACTCTATTGCTATGTATTTTTGCCTTCTTCATATTTTTGTGTTTTTCTTCCTTCTTTTTGTCTTTGAGATATTCATTGAAGGCTTCTTTCTTCAATTGTTTTGCCTCTGCGCAAGCATCGTTCCACCAAACATTTCCTGAATATTTATTATCTTTCATTTGATTGCACTTCGGTATTGAAGAATCAGCTGCGTACAAAATTATCTCAGTAAATTTTGCATAAACACTATCTATGTTATCCGACTGAAGTTCTTCAATGTTATGCATTGACAACAATCTTTCAAATTTGTCCCAATCCGCATTTCTGTAATTATATTTAGGGATTTTATCTTTTACTGAATCCTGACTTACTGGTTTGTCATTTAAACTGATAACAACGGGAAGATGGTTTACTACCCAATGTATCCTTGACAGTATCCCATTCACAATTGCATGCAATAGCTGGTGATATAAGTGACAATCGATGGCAGATGGCTTATGTTTCGATATATCTGGGATTCTAGTTACTTACTTACTTACTTAATCCTCTTCGCTCCATCGGGAGCATAGGGCCTTCACTGCAGATTTCCAGCGTGTGCGGTCTTGGGCTGCCCGCTTTGCCTCACCCCAGGACAGCTTGATGGAACTCAGCTCGCTGTTCAGCGTCCTACGCCAAGTTGTCACTGGGCGGCCTCGCTTTCTCTTTCCTTGCGGGTTCCAATTCAGTGCCTGCCGTGCGATGTTGTCCGGGCCTCGGCGTAGGATGTGTCCGATCCACTTCCACTTTCGGATTCTGATGGGTGTCTCCGATTGGTCTCTGATCTGTCTGGCGCCATAGCTCCTCATTTGCAATTCTGTCAGGCCACCTGATGCGGAGGATCCGCCGCAGGCATGTGTTGATGAAGACCTGCAACTTGCGCTCCAGCCCTTTGGTGAGTCTCCAGGTCTCCGAGCCATACAGCAGCACAGGTCTTACATTGGTGTTAAACAGTTTCGTTTGGTGTGAAGACGGACGTTTGCGCTCCTCCAGATGGGCTTGAGGGTGGTGAAAGCAAATCTTGCCTTGGTTATTCTGGCCCTGATGTCATCATCAGTACCTCCTGTCTTGTTGACAATGCTTCCTAGGTAGGTAATTTCTCAACATCATCTATCTGTTTTTCCCCTAGGCGAATTGCTTCAGCCTGGCTTGTGTTGGCTCTCATGGTCTTTGTCTTCTCTCCGCGTTGATCTCCAAGCCAGTGTTACTGGCTGTGCTGCGGAGGCTCTCGGTCTTCTTCTGCATGTGGTGGAGGGTGTGGGTCAGCAAGCTGATGTCGTCCGCGAAATCCAGGTCCTCAAGTTTCTGCATGAGTGTCCACTGGATCCCGCATGGTGGGTTCATCGCTGTCCTCATCACCCAGTCGATCACAAGAGAGAAGATCAGCGGTGACAACATACATCCCTGACGTACCCCGGTGTTCACTGTGAAGGGTTCCGACACACTCGTGTTGTGGATGACGTGACACGTTGTGTCCTTGTACAGGCTCTGTATGATTTTTACCATCTTGAGTGGAATTCCATAGTGTCTCAGGATTTTCCATGTTACTTCTCTGTCCACTGTGTCGAATGCTTTTTTGAAATCGATAAAATTGATGTAGATTGGTGACTGCCACTCAAGAGACTGCTCGATGATGATTCGGAGCGTGGCTATCCTGATCGACACATGATCTTCCTGCTCGAAATCCTGCTTGTTCGTCTCTCAGCTTTTCGTCTACAGCTGCCCGGATCCTCTCTAGGATGATTCTCGTGAAGATCTTACTAGGTAGTGACAGCAGCTGTATCCCTCTCCAGTTCTTACACTCGCTGAGATCTCCCTTCTTGGGTATCTTGATGATGTAGCCCTTTTTCCCACTCTTTCGGCACTTCTTCCTTTTCCCAGGCCTCTTGAAATAAGTCCATCAGGATGTCTGCCGCGACCGTCGATTCTGCCCTGAGCACTTCCGGTGTGATGTTGTCAGGTCCAGGGGCTTTCCTGTTCTTTGTCTTCCTGATTGCTTGAATGATTTCTTCTTTGCTGATCGGCCCTTGGTTCACATCCAGGTCTTCTCCTTCCTCGATGAGTGGTGGTGTCTTGACTGGCGTACCGCTGAGTAGCTCGCTAAAGTGTTCCCTCCATCTGTCCAGCTGCTCTGTTGGTTTGCTCAAGATGTTTCCATTCTTCCCTTTCACTGGTCGGTTTGTGTTGGTTTTCCTACCGCCCAGCTGCTTTAGTGATGGTGTAGAGGGTCTTCATATCATTCTTCTCCGCTGCTTCCTGTGCTTGAGTGGCCAGTCCTTCTACATGGTCTCGCTTGTCCTTTTTGGCACTCTTCTTCACTTCCTTGTCCTCGTTTGCTGTACTCCTGTTGAAGACGTTGTTTCTGTGCTCTTGTTCTGGCTTGGATCTCTCTCTGTTTGGTCTCTCGTCTCTCTTCTATCTTCTTGATGGTTTCTTCCGAGATCCATGGTTTGTGCTGTCGTTTCCTGTATCCTAGCACTTCTTGACTGGCTTCATCGAAGGCACTCCTCACTCGCTCCCATTTCTTTTCCAGCGAGCCATCCTCCAGGTCTGCAAGGGCCTGGAATCTGTTGTTCAGGGTGATGACAAACTCCCTCTTCTTTTCTTCTGACTTCAGCTTTGTGGTGTCAAAGCGTGGGTGCCTCTGTTGACCTGTATCTTTGTTCCTGGGAATCTTGATCTTCAGCTTGCCCACCAGAAGTATGTGATCTGATCCCACATCTGCACCCCTGCATGCCTTCACGTCTTGTAGGGTCCGTCTCCATCTCCTTGAGATCGTGAAGTGGTCTATTTGGTTTTCAGTGCTCAGGTCTGGTGATCTCCATGTCACTTTGTTTATCTTGCGGTGTGGGAAAACTGTTCCTCCCATGATGAGGTCGTTCATTTCACAGAAGTTGTAAAAAGTTCTCCGTTTTTCGTTGATTTGGGGCCCAGTCCTTTTTGTTCCCATCACATGTTCTCTGCCACTATTGTCACCGCCAACTTTGGCATTCATATCTCCCATCACTATGATGACATCTCTTCTGGGCAACTTATCCAGTACAGCTTGTAGTTGTTGGTAAAATTCTTCTTTGGTGTCTTCTTCAGCCACGTTGGTTGGGGCGTTTGCACTGTACTATGCTGACCTTCTGAAACTTTGAGAAGAATCTAGCTGTTAGTATTCGCTCGTTGACCGGTTCCCATTCATCAGGCTCTTGCTTGCTTTCTTGGTCAACATGAGTCCAACTCCATTTCTGTGCACACCCCCCTCATCCGGCGGTCCTGAATACAGCACTTTGGTGGCCCGATGCTAAGGTGACTTTCCCTGATGACGTCCATCTCACCTCACTCAGTCCGAGTATCTCCAGCCTGTACTTGTCCATCTCTCTAGCCACCTGAGCTGCTCTTCCAGTTTCGTACATTGTTCGTATATTTCATACTCCAATCCGTGAGGCGGTCTTGGAGGAGAGAAGTTTCATCAGCGGGGCAGCTTCTTCTTGACAGAAGGTTTGGCTGGTCCGCTTCATATACTCTCCTCCGGGTCGTTTCCGTAGATCCTTTGAAATTTCTGCAGTGTTGGTTTCTGTAGCAACATGGTTTTTACGTGGTGGGGTTGCTAGCCCCACGCACAACCTTCCTCCTTTTTCATCGCGGGCTTAGGACCGGCATCGGCGGAGTTGGGAGTCTAGTTACACTCCCATTATTGAGTAGAATAAAGCAGAATCAACAACATTTTCGACGAAACGGTTATTGATTGACCTGCCAACAGTGCATTCCCTTTTGTCCCAAAAGGAGAATGAGCATTAAAATCGCCCCATATCAACCATTTATCTTTCTGATCCTGAATCGGGGGTAGCCACTCCATGTTCTGTTCGTCTGGCCCAGTTGGCAGATACACAGAAAATATATTCAAAATCAGCGATTAAATTAAATTTTACTCTGACTGCACAGGCATTATGTTTCTAGTATCTGTTGGAAAGGGTGGTACAATTTGCCTGTAATCCAGAACATCTTTATAAAATAGCTGTTTGATTTTTTCCTTTTTTCATCCTCAGATTGTAGATTGGAGGATAAAAGTAGTTGGAGTTTCTTAGTGAATACATTTAGAGACTGCAATGCTAAAACATGGTACTTTTTTTGATGAAAGATCTGCACAAGATTGTCCAGATTTGGGGGAAATTGATCTAAAATTTTCCAGTGCATTATTTGAATACTAGATTGTTTTCCCCTTTTTTCTTCGGCATTTTTCCCTCCTGATTAACGCTGTGTTGTCTCAACAGCTTTGCGATTAAGAATGAACCAGTGAAAAAAATAAGAAATAGCTAACAATACCAGCAACAACAACAACAAAAGATAGTTGTGATAAGATAATATAAAAAAAGCCCAATTTCACTAAAAATTTACAACAATATTGATCTATAAAAAATGCTTTGACAAAGAAAAACAAGAAATATGGGGAATTATAGTCCACTCCAAAATGGGGTAACAGTGAATTGACTGTGATTTCCGCAGAAAACTAAATCAACCGTGTCTTTGTCTTTGGTTTAATACCACTGTGTACTCAACAACGTCGAACATGTTGACCAAGGGTCTCTGTATCCTGGAGGGGCTGGTGTCCTCTGTAAGGTTGATATTTCCGGTCTGTCGCTGGTTAGACAAACTCACTGTCCCTTTCCCCGGCTTCTCCCAGAAGAATTTTCGAACGTGCCTTCCAACATTTCTTGCCAGAACATTGACCCTCTAGGGGTAGGATGGAGGTTGTCTCTGAGTGCCCAGTTGTTGTTTGGTAGGTTTTTATGAGAAACAAAAGACACATTCTTGATTCCAAACAGATCTGAGGTTGTTAGAGCATTAAAAACCTCTCGCTTAATTTCCAGTTTGGGATCTTTGACTGGAGCAACTTTACTAACCACAACCTTCACTTTGGAATGGCTGGTGGCAAAGTCTTTGATAATGGAAGTAAACTCTTTGCTGACATGTCTTGGGTCTTTTTTCTGTAGGTCGTTAATCCCACAGTGGATAACTACTGCATCTGGTGGTTTTTCGTCAGTGTAAAGATTTGACTGAACTGCCAAAGTAAGGTCTTCTGATGTGAATACTCGGCTTGTCTTGGCCTCAAAACCATAAGAAAGGCCCAGTCTGTTCCCATTCACTCCCTTATACACAGAATCATAGAATTACGACGTTCGGGAAGTCTTGTTTCTGTGTGTGTGTGTCTCTGTGTGCGTGTGTGTTTGGAGGTGCATGAGTATGTGCCTCCCTCTCTCTCTCTCTCTCTAGCTCTCCCTCTCTCTCTCTCTCTCTCTTGTATTAATGCTGTGGCTATTGCCGACCGTCGCCGACCGTTGCCGACCGTCGCCGACCGTTGCCGACAGTCACTTTCAACCGACGTTCTAAAGTACTCCCTGTTCTATAAGAACTGGGAGTGCAAAAACACCAGAACAAAAGAAAACAAAACAAAACAGCCTCGATGTGGATTCTGTGGTCTGCAGAGCTCTAAGGGAGTCTCATGACTGACAGCAGTGTGGTGTGGTATTTTGTTCGTCTTATGTGTGATGTGCCCATGACAAACTGGGAGAGGGGGATGGGGGAAGCCCTGCTTCAAGGAAGGCTTTCAAAGGAGGAAATAATGCTTTGAAATTGCAAACACGGATGGACTAAATGTATGCATTCATTGTTAGCGGCTAAGAAGCCATGTATGCTGAATCCTGTTTTGTGGGTTGGGTTGTAAGCATATTACATGCTGTTATGGAGAGGAAAAAAAAAATTGCTCTCCCCGGGGGGAATTGAACCCGGTCTCCCGCGTGACAGGCGGGGATACTGACCACTATACTACCGAGGAGCACTGAAATCCGTTTGGCAAATTTCTGTCTTATACTGTGTGTATGTGTGTGAGACGCTATTTCTGTTCTCAACTATGTTCTCAAGTATGTTTCTTTCCATTGTTACTTTTATGTCACTGGCACAGTAAAATATAAGCAGTTCATACGAATTGGGAACATGTCGAAAGAGTAAAAACTATGATTGATTTGCGCTTATGATCAGATTGTGCATTTCCTGAAAATATTCAAGTTCTTCAAGAAAGGAGCGAAGGCATTTGGGTTTCTAAAGTGGAAAATTGCAGAAAATATGGAGGTAAAACATCTAGGAGCCGACATTTTTTTGCTGAACTGATACATTATAAATACTTCTTTTTATTAATGCTCTACGCCCTATTCGTTTGCAATTTTCAGAACCTTTGTTAATACTTCCGCTTGCACATGCGCAGTAGGTCTGGCAACGCATCCAAACAACAACTATTTTGTATGAACCGCATGAGCATCTCAAGAAAACATGTCTGTTCTGTGATTTTTGTGTGTGTGCCGTATGGATAATGGACATCGAGAGACATGTATTTGAATTCATGATTTGCAGATAGCATTCAGGTGAGGATTGCGTTCTGTGATTAAAACTTGTGAACAAATGATTGAAGTACACCCATTCGCATGATGATTCGGCCTCGGATTGTGCACGATTCAACAAGTCGGACGCCGACTTTTTTTTTCTTTTTTTCAGTTCAGTACTGGAATATTATAAGCCCGAGATTCTCATAAACAGGATATTAAAATGAAGTCGCGTCCGACAAGATTTCATCATACCAGCCGCGTCGCCGACTTTTAATCTTTCTCTCTCTCTGAGTCTCTCTCTTCAATCTTCAATCTTCAAAATTGTAGGTCAGCCGTCATTATTGACTGTTATTGACCTGTGTGCACAGAGGCGTAGGATAAAATAAAAGATCTAATAGGGACAACGAAAAGATAGCTAAAGAGATGAAAAATCGCCTTAGTACCCCGACCGCATACCCCTGAGTTCAGCTCTCTCTCCTCTCTCTCTCTCTCTCTCTCCTCTCTCTCTCTCTCTCTCTCTCTTTCTCAGTCTGAATCTGTTTGTGTCAGAGCATGCCTATATTTATCCCAGCCTATCTCTGACTGTCTGTCTGTCTCTGACCATCACCCCCAGTTTCTGTCTGTCTTTCTGTCAGTCAATCATTATTCAGTCTCTCTCTCTCTCTCTCTCCCCTCTCTCTCCTCTCTCTCTCTCCTCTGAGTCTATGAGCCTGTTTGTGTGCAAGTTTGTCAGTTTCTCTCCTTCACACTCTTTTTCTGTCTCTGTCTTTTTGTCTCTGTTTGTCTGTCTCTGTCTCTGTCCCACTGCCTTGGTGTCTTTCTTGTCACTGTCTTGTGTCTGTCTGTTTCTCTTTTTGTCCCTCTCTCTCTCTCTCTCTCTCTCTCTCTCTCTCTCTCTCTCTCTCTCTCTCTCTCTCTCTCTCTCTCTCTCTCTCTTCTCTCTCATGCTCTGAAATCCTGCAGAGAGTGCCATTTGGTGTGATAGATTTACTCTTCAGCTAGAAAATTTATGTTCCCCCTCTGATGAATTAATGTTATTGGGAGAATGAGTTTGAAAGTGAGGTGACAGCAGGTGGAAATTATAAAGCTTGAAAGTTAAATTATTGTTCTGCTAGATGAAACATTGAAAGAGGCAAACAAATTAATCAATAAGACAAATAAATTTGTCTTATAATTTGTTTGTCTTTTTCATTTGGCAGATCAGTAACTTGACTTTTAATATTATCGTGAGATTTTAATATTGATCTTTCAAAGTTAAACAAGTCCTGGATTCAAAAGATTGTTTTTTACAGTTCCCAGTTAACAAAGCTGTAAGAATAAGAGTCTCTTCAAAAACACTGAAAATATGAAAGTTCCAAAGAATTGTCATAGCTCTATTGAATACAGATGGCTTTCCTGTTTGATTCAATAACCTTTCATTTGATTAAATGAATTCATACATGCACTTTATCAGTTTACAGATCCTGATGAAGGATTCGAAGTTTGGTATCACAATTTCTAAAATATTTATGATAAATGTGGGCTTCAGACTGTCAGCATGCCCACAATATTTTCATGTACAACGGTGAAATGGCATGTCATGTATCATACTTGTGTGTCATTGCTGTCATGCTGGGGGGAGGATGGGGAGATTCTTCTTTTTCTCATTCGATCATATGGAACAGCAAAAAATCGACAAACTGTGCTGTCCATGCTACCATAGTTCATTCAGACACATGAATAATCAGTTTTTGATTGATTTAGAGGTCAAGCTAGTGGCAAAATTTGTCTCCAAGTCTTGCTTCAGTGCAAATATTGCCCCCATTTTCGCTTCGGCAGTGAGAAAACTGCCATTGAACTGGCCAAATCTCAAACCGGTCAAAAGGGCTTCAACAAGATTTTTTTTTTTTCCAGCAAATCAAATATCAAGTTACACTTTTTAAACAAGATGTGGTAAATCTTCCTTCACATAAAGGCAAGGCTCATACTGCCCCCTCTTCCTTCTCTCTCAACTCACACACACACACACACACACACGCACACACACACACACACACACACACACACACACACACACACACACACACACACACACACCACAGCTGTTCAGAGCAAGCCACTTAGTTTTGAGAGGAAGGGGAGTTTACAGCACGCCCACAGCTGCAGAGGCCAAGCCGTGAATGCAGGTCAGGGAAAGGGGTGTTTTCTGCAGGCTGCTCCCCACCAGCCAGCTAACCGTGCTGTACTCGGCAAACTGAATGTCATCTGTGTAAAGCAGGTCTGGCAACAATGTGTTTGGCATTGCTGAGCAGCCATTACAAGTGGGGCTGTTAGTTTAACAATTAGTGGTTGTCATGAAAAATGTGCTTTTGAGATTCATGACTGAATAGGCGAATTCCCAACAATTCTTTTAATACCAAACTCGTCTAGGTTTATTTTCCTGTAGATAATGTAGATACGGCATGAAACCTTGTACACAAGTGGTCAGGCGATATTCAAACAATGACAACACACACACACAATTGTGCAAAAATGACGTCATCACTTTCTGGGAACTTACTTTTCCCTAATTAACTTGTACACAAGTTTGATACATGCCTTTGCTTGGACTACAACAACAAAAATGTTGGATTAAAAATGTGTAAGCCTTGTTTGTTCAGCCCTTTAACTAAGTGGGACGGAAGAATTAAGCTGTGACACACACACACTAATACAATGTTGCATTTCAAGTTGGACTGAAACAAATAACTGACAGCACTCAGCAAATGACATGCACACAAGCACTAAAATGCTGACAAAAAAATGCACACATACACGTATATAATCATATACACCTGTGCGCACGCACGCGCACACCACACACACACACACACACACACACACACACACACACACACACACACACACACACACACATGCGTATACACACATATATACGCACACACATACACGCGCGCGCGCACGCACACACACACACACACACACACACACACACACACACACACACACACACACACACACACACACACACATACACACACACACACATTGTGATTGTTTATACACACAGAGTATCTACATGGTGAAAAGTATAATCAGAAGAATATTAACCAGTTAGTTGACAGGTCTGAACTAAGTAAATCACGTGTCTACATCTGCAAAAAAATTAAACACATGCAGATAACAATGCGACAAAAATGTCAAAATCTTTTAACTAATTCAGTGCAGTGTTTCTTTACAGATATATATGACAAAATTGTTGAATTTTACATCAGTTATATACTTCAACTGTTTGAGATTCTGCAAGTGAAAACATTAAGAAACCTTTAAAAAGTCTACACAGAAGAGCCTTAAATTTGGTTCTTCTGAAGTTGTCAACTCTAGTAGCTTCTGACTATAAGGCTCTGAATATTACCATTAAAAATGAAATTATATTATAATAAATCTGTGTGTATGTTCAAAATATTATTGGGAAGAGCTGCACCTTCTGATCTGCGTGTTTTAACAAAGAGTACTGTTTACTTTATCTAGGACAGTACCACAAAGTCCCAGAGCTTAAAGCCAAAAAACAAGGTGAACTCAACAAGGTGAACTCAACATATGACCAGACTTTCTTAAGTTTAAGATCTGGATTTTGACTCTAATCTCCATTTTTGGTTATTAATAGATTGAAGTACTACCTAACCTTGGTGATCCATACTAGACAGTCTTCCTTTCATGAGAATATGCAATATTTAATAATAAGAGCAGACAAACAACAAAGCACTTGCATGTGTGCACATCTATTCTGTAGACATATGCTGCTAACAGTAGTATACCTTTGTATGTTTGTGTGTGTACACAAACTAATAAAAATCTGGATGTGTTTGCACTGTCATGTGGAAGAGGTGAGTACATCATGCCTTTATATTCCTTCTTCAGCTGTTCAGTTCTTTAACTCAAGAATTTTCAATAATTTGGACCGGATGGTGTGTAGGGTTTAGGTCTTTAAATCCCCTAATCAGACCTTGAGTTGTTGCACATAAGACTTTGCTGTGAGTTTCCAAACTGGTTGTTGCAGGAAAGGCAGATATTACAGAGCAGTGGACACCATGAGTGTTACGGGTGGCTCCTTTATGCAGCAGCCTTCCACAAACAGTGAAGGTGTTCGTCGCTGTCTAACCATACCGGATGCCCCCCGCTCTAGTCAGCTGCGATATGAACCACGCCCACCATATGCTTCAGGGCCTCCCAAGAAAATGGCCAGGCCTTCCTCAGGTTTCTTACCCCATTTTATCTTTTTTCTTTAGTTTATTTCCTTTGTGTATTATATATAAAATCCTGCTCTATCATGCTGAAATTGCTGAGCTAAAAATAAATTAATACTGATCTAGTGACACGTAACAATTCTGGCAGCTT
>CM031614.1:14358562-14376062 GCA_018398815.1 Conus ventricosus
ATGAAAGAGAGGGAATGTAGAAGGAGCAGATTCATAAAACAAAACAGTTAATTTTGTTGCAGGCATGTTTCATCTCGTGCTTATGATCTATTCTGATCTTCTGTAACAGCACTGTATACGAATATGAATTTGTAAGAATTCTTTTGACTGTTGGAATTTCTTTGACTGTTACTCGTTACTCATGTAGGAATTATTGCTGTAGATGTGATAGGACTGCATGTTATGAAATTCTAAAAAAAATGACATTCCTAACATTCTTTCATTCAGATCATGTACTTTTAGATGAGTTGTTTTAAGCTCAAAGAAGTACAGTTTTGATGGTGTTGACCGTCACATGTTTAAAAAATGAGGGTTCCTGGCAATTGAATACAATTGAGGCAGTGGGTAAAAAAGAAAGTGCTGAAGAAAAAAAAAACCCAAAGATGTGGAGAGTGGAACTGACTGCTCAAAAAAGCTTGCTTTTACCCAGTTGTTGTTGTTGTACTCTGGCTAAAAGACTCCAGGGATCATCCGAACAGCCGAAGCACTTGACTTGAACACTATGGTACAAATGCATCAGCTGGGGATGAGAACATTACGTGTGTGACCGTTTTTGATTACCCCGCCACATGGGCAGCCACACTCTGACTTCGGGGGATTTTGGAGATGGATAATGTTATGCTAGGAGCTTGTCACTACTGAAGACAATCCCCGCATAACTATGCTGAGCATAACAACATTTTGATGTAGCCTTGGTGTTCTAGTCTATGTCAATTGGTCTGACAGCCTTAAGCCAAGGTGGGGCTTAAGTCTTAAGTGTCTTAAGTTGGAGCTTGACTGACAGAATAAAAGAACAGAAATTGAGACAGACTTTTGTTGACTTGTTGAAAGACTGATGCAACAGGTCCGTGTTGATCCATACGATGCCATCTTTTGAGTGATAGTCACTTCCACGTGTTCTCCCTGTGATTATGCAGAGATTACTGAGACGTCTTGCCCGCCCCCACAGTGCTGGGAGCCTTCGTCTGGGATCTCGGCGTGGTTTTCGATCCAGTGGTCGAGGAAAGGATGGTGGTGATGTGCTGTACAAAGTGGCTGTCACCACTGGTAATGTGAAAAATGCAGGCACCGATGCAAAGGTAAGTAGAGGGAGAAAGAGAGAGAGAGATACAGAGAGTACAGAATTTTGTTATCTTCTGGCCTTTCCTTTCTCCTGCCTTGCCCAAGTTCCCAGAGAAATCTGTGTGAATTTGTAAACACTAATCTTATCATGTAGTGCATGTGTGTGTGTGTGTAAGTATATTTTCTACCATAAGATTTAAACACAAATCATACTGGATGGACAGAAGTATGATTCTTTTTCCATTCAGCTTCCGGAATATTTAACAGAAACTGATGAATTAGCACTTAAGATTTCAAACTCAGCTGCTGAATATGCTCTAAAAGTCTGGAGGTGTGATCTTGTCACACCTGTCCTTATTTAATTAAATTAAGTCTCTTTACTACTTACCATAAGTGAACAGAATCCAATTCAAATTTTGTTTTATGCCACTACTTTTAAGAACTTACTTCCCACCATGTCTATCTTTCTGACTCCATGTAGGCAGCTTAGACTGTCTGCACACACACACACACACACACACACACACACACACACACACACACACACACACACACACACACACACACACACAACACTTACACACACTTTGAATACCACATGCCAAAAAACAAAACTACTTTTTTTTCTTACTAAGCAACACTCGCTGGAATTCACTGCCCTATGATTTATGTCACATGGAAAGTATTGCTGCCATAGGAGAAAAAAAATCCACTTAAATCATGTTCATTCACTTAAAAAAAAAATCCAGATCTGGCATTTCATGATATATAACAAGCTGGCCATTTTGAAAACTGCATCTGACTTGCACTATGGCCAAAGCATAGATTCTGTGTATGACTTAAAGATTTGTTGTGTTAAGATTTTTTAATGAGCTATTTTATTGAAGACAAATAACGTTGAATTCTGAAAAGGAAAAAAAGTGAAAACCATGTCTGCTCAAAAGTCTTCTACTGTTCCTCAGAAGCACACTTGGAAGATGTAGATGATTTTTTTTTCTTTGAAATACTGTTCCTTTTACTGTAATATCAATGCAATTAGCATTGCATCCTTCTTCTACCACATTTTAGATCGCCTCACAAAATGAGAATGGCCTTCATTCTGCCATCTGGTTTGGGGAAACAGCAACATCTGAACTGTCTCATCTTGTTTGGGGAAACAGCAACATCTGAACTGTCTCATCTTGTTTGGGGAAACAGCAACATCTGAACTGTATCATCTTGTTTGAAGAAACAGCAACATCTGAACTGTCTCATCTGGTTTGGAGAAACAGCAACATCTGAACTGTCTCATCTTGTTTGGAGAAACAGCAACATCTGAACTGTCTCATCTTGTTTGGGGAAACAGCAACATCTGAACTGTCTCATCTGGTTTGGGGAAACAGCAACATCTGAACTGTCTCAAGGCAGCACAGTCAGAGAGAAACCTGTAGTGATTGCAGTCTACAAGAAGAACTGTATGTTGTTAAAACAGCCTAGCTAAGGGCCTAGGCAGTTTCCCTGTGACTGAAGTTCAAATGTACATTAAAGAAATTCTGTTTTCACTGTTCTCACTTAGACACATCACAGTTTGTAGGCAAAGTGCCAGGGTTTAAACTCTGGAACAATGCTGATAAAATGTACCAGGTCAACAACTATGTTAATCAGTACTGGTTTTGCTTTGCTGTGATTTGCATGCCCTCTATAACTGTCCAGTGCATAAGGGTGCAAGTCTGTGTGTCTATGAGATAATAGTTAGCTCTAAATAATGTGCATGTTAGCACATTTGAATATAAATTGGCCATACATCAGATGTTTATTCGAGGTATGGCACTGAATAGATTGGTGTGGGTTTTTTAATTGTCAATATGACTAATGTCTTGTGCATTGTTCCTGTTTCTGAGTGTGCTGCTTTTGTTGATGATCAGTGCTGCGTTGTCTGTCTATCTGTAGGTGTTTCTGAAAGTGAAAGGAGTGAAAGGAAAGCTCCCAAAGACCAGACTGACCAAAAAGGCGGGGTCGGTGAAGTCCAACAAAAGTGTGGCATTCCGCTTCACCAAAGGTTCAACTCATGTCTTCAAAATCCGTGGTCCTAACATCGGAGACATCCAGTCCCTTGTCATTGAGGTGGGGTGCTAGAAGTTTTGCCTGGAATTTTTTCCTGTGTATGAAATTACTCTTCAGGTTGGCGTAATTGTTTTCATGTTCAGGGTCAAATGCTGGGACTTTGGACACGCATACACAAGCATGTGGGCATGCACGTGCACAGTGCGCTTATGCGTCTATGCTAGTGCGTGTGTGTGTATGTGCGGACGTGTGTGTGTGTGTGTGTGTGTGTGTGTGTGTGTGTGTGTGTGTGTGTGTGTGTGTGTGCGTGTGTGCGTGCATGCATTCAGAATTTTACAATAATGCCAGTGTACCTTTTCTCTGTCTTTCTGCCCCTCTGTTTATTTTTTCTCCAGGATTTTCATTTGTGTGTGTGTTTGTGCATTTGCACTTGTGTATGTGTGTGTGTATGTGTGTGTGTGTGTGTGTGTGTGTGTGTGTGTGTGTGTGTGTGTGTGTGTGTGTGTGTGTTTAATGTGTGTGTGTGTGTGTGTGTGTGTGTGTGTGTGTGTGTGTGTGTGTGTGTGCGTGCGTGTGTGTGTGTGTGAGATCACACATGTAAGGCAGGCATGTCTCAGCAGTGCACTCCTTGCCTTTGTTGTTGCCGACAGACATCTGCGGTGAAGAAGGAGGAAGCGTGGTACCTGCAGGAGATAGAGATTGTCAACACCAAAACCAAGAAGAGCTGGCTGTTCAGCTGCAACCAGTGGTTCTCTCTCTACCACGGTGATGGACAGGTGATGCGGGAATTCTTCCCTGTCAAGTCAGCCAAAACAGGTAAAGTGTCACAAGTTTTCATCCTTTCATGGTTGTTTTTTTTATATACATAATTTTTCTGTTTTTTGTGCACGTTGCCCCAGCACTGTTCATCAGGGCATTGCCGTTCCAGGCACCCATACCCAGCCACAGCTTGTTCCATGAGCAGAAGAGTCGTGAACATGAGATAATGAGGGAAGGAATGTGGAAGGGGGTTAAGAGAGAGCAAGGATGATCTCATAGTGACTGCGATGTCACTTTCATCATCTTTGTTCATCTTTATCTGCCATTTCACCATTCTTATCTACTGTTGCTTTATATTGTGTTTCATGAAAGAGTTGTGACTTTCATCATCTTTGTTCATCTTTATCTGCCATTTCACCGTTCTTATCTGCCAGTGCTTTATATTGTGTTTCATGAAAGAGTTGTGAATACAAGAGAATGAGGGAATGGATTGGGGGAGGGGGTTTTAGAGAGAACAAGGATGGTCTCTTAATGGCTGTGGTGGCACTTTCATAATCTGTTTTTATCTTTATCTGCCATTTTATTGTTTTTATTTGCACCAGTGCTTTATATTGTGTTTCATGTTTGTCTTTCTTTGTTTCTGTATCATTAGTGGTAATGTAAATGAAATTGAATTGTTTACCTGTGTGCTTGCATGAGAACGAGAGTTTAATTTGAAAGACGACAAAGATGATGAAGTGATTTAAACACTCTCAGGAACTTGTTCCGTAGTCCTTTAGGAAAAATGAAAAGGTCAAACACATTTAAGTTGTAAATCTGTTCCCACTAAGACAAAGAATATCATCTGTTCGATGCTATACTGATTCTTGATATATTAAATTGCTAACCTCCCAATCATTGATCAGTTGATATAAAAAAAAAAACAGTTGCTTTTTGTCTTCATTATTATTGTTGCTTCCATTTTTGTGTGCATCCTATTTCATTTAAACATACTTTCCTTGTTTAATCCACAATGCCTTATGGCTTAACACACACCCAGCTCTTCAGACGTGCCTACATAATCTCTGTGCTGTGTTCCGTGCAGAGTATGAAATCGTCACAGTAACAGGAGATGTGTTGGGTGGAGGAACAAATGCCAACGTGTTCCTGACCTTGTTCGGCAAAACGGGCACCACACGCAAGATCCACCTGAAGAACAACAGCAAGACCATGTTCAATCGAGGCAGCAGTGATGTGTTCCGTGTGAAAACGAACTGTGTAGGGCCGATGAAGAAGGTCCGCATTGAGCACGACAATACTGGTGTTGGGGCTGGCTGGTATTTAGAAAGGGTAAGTCAACAGTAATACTGGCTAGTATCTAGAAAGGGTAAGTCAACAGTAATACTGGCTGGTGTTTAGAAAGGGTACATCAACAGTAATACTGGCTAGTATCTAGAAAGGGCAAGTCAACAGTAATACTGGCTAGTATCTAGAAAGGGTGAGTCAACAGTAATACTGGCTGGTGTTTAGAAAGGGTACATCAACAGTAATACTGGCTGGTATCTAGAAAGGGCAAGTCAACAGTAATACTGGCTAGTATCTAGAAAGGGTACATCAACAGTAATACTGGCTGGTATCTAGAAAGGGCAAGTCAACAGTAATACTGGCTAGTATCTAGAAAGGGTACATCAACAGTAATACTGGCTGGTATCTAGAAAGGGCAAGTCAACAGTAATACTGGCTAGTATCTAGAAAGGGTAAGTCAACAGTAATACTGGCTAGTATCTAGAAAGGGTAAGTCAACAGTAATACTGGCTGGTATCTAGAAAGGGTAAGTCAACAGTAATACTGGCTAGTATCTAGAAAGGGTCAGTCAACAGTAATACTGGCTGGTATCTAGAAAGGGTAAGTCAACAGTAATACTGGCTAGTATCTAGAAAGGGTAAGTCAACAGTAATACTGGCTAGTATCTAGAAAGGGTAAGTGAACAGTAATACTGGCTGGTATCTAGAAAGGATAAGTCAAGAGTAATACTGGCTGGTGTTTAGAAAGAGTAAGTCAACAGTAATACTGGCTGGTGTTTATAAAGAGTAAGTCAACAGTAATACTGGCTGGTATCTAGAAAGGGTAAGTCAACAGTAATACTGGCTAGTATCTAGAAAGGGTAAGTGAACAGTAATACTGGCTGGTATCTAGAAAGGGTAAGTGAACAGTAATACTGGCTGGTATCTAGAAAGGGTAAGTGAACAGTAATACTGGCTGGTGTTTAGAAAGGGTAAGTCAACAGTAACACTGGCTGGTATCTAGAAAGGGTAAGTCAACAGTAATACTGGCTGGTATCTAGAAAGGGTAAGTCAACAGTAATACTGGCTGGTATCTAGAAAGGGTAAGTCAACAGTAATACTGGCTAGTATCTAGAAAGGGTCAGTCAACAGTAATACTGGCTGGTATCTAGAAAGGGTAAGTCAACAGTAATACTGGCTAGTATCTAGAAAGGGTAAGTCAACAGTAATACTGGCTAGTATCTAGAAAGGGTAAGTGAACAGTAATACTGGCTGGTATCTAGAAAGGATAAGTCAAGAGTAATACTGGCTGGTGTTTAGAAAGAGTAAGTCAACAGTAATACTGGCTGGTGTTTATAAAGAGTAAGTCAACAGTAATACTGGCTGGTATCTAGAAAGGGTAAGTCAACAGTAATACTGGCTAGTATCTAGAAAGGGTAAGTGAACAGTAATACTGGCTGGTATCTAGAAAGGGTAAGTGAACAGTAATACTGGCTGGTATCTAGAAAGGGTAAGTGAACAGTAATACTGGCTGGTGTTTAGAAAGGGTAAGTCAACAGTAACACTGGCTGGTATCTAGAAAGGGTAAGTCAACAGTAATACTGGCTGGTATCTAGAAAGGGTAAGTCAACAGTAATACTGGCTGGTATCTAGAAAGGGTAAGTCAACAGTAATACTGGCTAGTATCTAGAAAGGGTAAGTCAACAGTAATACTGGCTAGTATCTAGAAAGGGTAAGTCAACAGTAATACTGGCTGGTGTTTAGAAAGAGTAAGTCAACAGTAATACTGGCTGGTATCTAGAAAGAGTAAGTCAACAGTAATACTGGCTGGTATCTAGAAAGAGTAAGTCAACAGTAATACTGGCTAGTATCTAGAAAGGGTAAGTCAACAGTAATACTGGCTGGTGTTTAGAAAGAGTAAGTCAACAGTAATACTGGCTAGTATCTAGAAAGAGTAAGTCAACAGTAATACTGGCTGGTGTTTAGAAAGGGTGAGTCGAGAGATCATCAGCACACCAGGAAAAAGGAAAATTGCTAGTCATGAATTCCATTATTGTCTTTTACTTCTTTCTTTTAACAGACAGTAAGCACACAGTACAGAAAAGACCCAAAATGTGAACTATGAAATGTCATTCTTATAATAGTGTGGTCTGGGATTGTTAATAAAAATTTTAAAGAAACCTTAATCTTCTCTGAAGACCATCTGTTGTCAAGCTCTCACTAGAGTTTCTTTCTACTCCTTCAGTAGTTAGATCCTCTGTATGTGTGTGTGTGTGTGTGGTGTGTGTGTGTGTGTGTGTGTGTGTGTGTGTGTGTCCATGTGTGTGTGTGCATGTGTGTGTGTGCATGAATGTGTGTGTGTGCATACATGCGTGCGTGTTTCTGAGTACACTACTATTCATTTCATCCTTTTTCTGTGACAGGTGGTGGTGACAGATCTGCACAACACACAGTGGAAATACTTCTTCCCTTGTGGTCAGTGGTTGTCCAGAGTGAGGGGGACGGTACCATTTGTCGTGACCTGATTGGCAGCAGAGATCCGCTGGCCACCAGGAAAGGTGACTCCCATTTTTTGTCTGGTGACACATACACTGCTGGACATCGTACAAAGTGTGTGTGTGTGTGTGTGTGTGTGTGTGTGTGTGTGTGTGTGTGTGTGTGTGTGTGTGTGTGGGTGGTGTGTGTGTCGTGTGTGTGTGTGTGTGTGTGTGTGTGTGTGTGTGTGTGTGTATGAATGTGTGTGTATGAATGTGTGTGTATGAATGTGTGTGTGTGTGTGTGTGTGTGTGTGTGTGTTGTGTCAGACAAATCCTTTTCATCAGGTAATGAATTAATTAAAGTCATATGTATAGAGAGAGGGGGGTGGGGTGCGCGCATGCGTGTGTGTATGAGGTGCATTGCTTTAAAATGGATCTATCATCAATGCCGCACACCAGTGGAAGAGAAGACTGGTGCAGACAGTGGTGTTGATCCAGTCCATCAGCTCCAGAGATGCCAGCCAGCAATGCTACTCAGACCAAGGACTGGCCACTGCCAAGTGGATAAGTAAATTAAGGATATTTGTTGTTATGAAACTTAGGTATAGATACTAGTACTGATCAAAATTTGAAAATTATCTTTAAAGGAAAATAAGTATTATTATGTGGCCAGATGGACGGATGGATAAACGGACAGACACACAGGCAAATACACATACCACAGATAGACACACAGACAACAGACAGACAGATGCACACACACATACATAGACATACACACACACACACACACACACACACACACACACACACACACACACACACACACACACACACACCACACACACTTCAACAAAACACACACACACACACACACACACACACACACACATATACTAAATATACCGTCCAGTGAAATGTTGATGAAGCCATCATTAATTTATTTATTGAAATCTGAAGACGAATTTCAGATGTTCATTAAACAACAGGTTTTCATGTTGCAGCTTAATCCTTAGTATAAAGCAATGGAGTCAGCACAATGTCTGTGTTTAATTTTTAGCCTGCTTGTTTGACGTAAACAGTTTAGCCATGTTAGGACAGTGTTATGGACAGACTTGTACTTGATGTTGATGCAGCTTCCAAATACAAAGTGTCCGTGTTCACTGGAAACAAGAGAGGAGCAGGCACGGATGCCAATGTGTACATCACCATGTTCGGGGAATTTGGGGACTCGGGGAGAAGAAGCTGTCGTCACGCAAAAACAATTTCGAAAGGGGAAAGTAAGTGTTGTCTTTTTCTTTTTTCTTTTTTTTTTCTTTTTCTTTTTTTTCGTTTGTTTGATTGGTTGGTGTTTTTCATTCTGTGATATATGATTGTATTACTGGCTTTAAAAAAAATGTCATGAATATTATTTGTGTTTTTTGTTTTACAGATATTTCCATGTTTGAGTGGTGAGGAAATTACATAATGTTTGTGAAATCTAAAATCTGATATCTGATTTTCTTACAGATTCTAAGCCTGAGAACATGGAGAGAAAAAAAGAAGAGAGAGAGAGAGTAAAAAAAACTCTTTTCTTGAGAGAGAGAGACTCAAAAATCTGTATTTTATTTTGTGTCAGAGTGAGAATAAAGACATAGATTGTTTCTTTTCAGAACGAAGGCACAAAGACTGATTCATTTAAATGAGAAAAAAAATAAAAGTAACAAAAAAAATATAGTTTACATTAGTTGAAATGTCAAATTGAAGACCGGCATCTTCTTTATCTCTCTCTCTCTCTCTCTCCTCTCTCTCTCCTCTCTCCTCTCTCCTCTCCTCTCTCTCTCCTCTCTCTCCTCTCTCTCCTCTCTCCTCTCTCCGGGTGGGCTATAAGCACATTATCTTATCTTATCTCTCTCTCTGTCTCTGTCTCTTTCTCTCCTCTCCTCTCTCTCTCTCTCTCTCTCTTTTGATTCTGCATTGTAGCCTTGCCAATGTGTGATAGATACTGGGCCCTGAGGTTTGTATCAATATGTTGATTATTGATGCAAAGTTGTGTGGAGATTTCCTTCAGCCATAATGTGGTCCCCAGCATAGCATTCTCCATTCTCTTTTTTAAAAAAAAAGAGTTCATTCCTCTGAAGATGGATTGTGGCTGCATATGGACAATCAGGTGATCAAAAGCCAGCCATACATGCAAACCTCTCACCATGTCAAATGCGTTCAGTGGCTGGGAATTTGCTAGTGATGGTGAATAAACCTGGGTGACCCACCCCCACCCCCAAGCCTCCCCCACCTCTTCCTCTTAGAGTATGTCAGCATGGGAACACAAACAAACAAACAATAACATAAACAAACAAACAATCTACAAACACAGACAAACGATCTGCCGGTCAGACAATGATCTGGATGCTCGCGTCTCCTTGCTTTCAGATCAGATGAATTTGTTTTGGAGTGCCCCAAACTGGGTCGCCTGGAACGTGTGCGCATCGGCCATGACAATTCCGGCTTTGGACCGGGCTGGTTTCTGGACAAGGTTGGTCATGTTCTCCAGTTTTCCTGTCAGCTTTAACACTTTGTGTGTGGTCTGGTGAGCATTGTGTTGTTTGTGGTTTGTCTTGTTTTTTTTTTTTGCTGTGCTGTGTTATATTCTGTTTGGTCAGATGACTGTTTTCATGTGATAGTGGAGTCCTGTGTTGTTCTGTGATGGCCCCGTGATATGCATGCATGCATGTACAAAACATGCCCCACAAACATGTGCACACACACACACACACACACACACACACACACACACACACACACACACACACACACAACCATACACACATACACACACACACACACACACACACACACACACACACACACACACACACACACCTTTGCGGTCGGCTGGGCTATAAGCAACATTATCTTATCTTGCACACACACACACACACACACATCCATGCTTTTTCAAATTTTCAATTCAAATTGCAGCACATAAATTCATGCACGCATGCATCTTCCTTTTTTCCCCACATTAAAAGAAAATGGATGTGAAAGGAAGAGGAATAACTCTGAGGAGAGACCTGTTCTGGTTGTCTTCCCTGCTGACAGCCTCAGACCCATTTTTCACCGGAGTTACATCTGCTTGACTGACACACTCTCCTTTCAGTGCATGTAGTCTTTCTATTTTTGCATTTATTTTCTCTTTTTCTCTCAGCATTTGCAGTCATCACACTGTTACTGAGTGGAAAATTGCCTGTGCTCTAAGCTGTAAAGATAGAGACTGGAAAATTGCCTGTGCTTTAAGCTGCAATGATAGAGAGTGGAAAATGGCCAGTTTTGTTCAGCATTCTGGTACTGAGTAGAAAATTATGGATGTTATAAATGCTGCTGATGTAAAGTGAAAAATCGTTGGTTATTTACCTTACTGATACTGACAGGAAAAGTATTGGTGTTAATCTTTGTACTAATACTGAGTGGACAATGACTGGTGTTAGTCACCATATTTATGTAAGTACAAAATTACTGGTTTTTTTGTCACTTTTGTAATAGTCTCCATATTGCTATGCAGTGGAAAATTACTAGTATTACTCTCCATATTCATGGGACAGTTACTGGGGTTAGTTTCTGTGCTGATAATGAGTAAAGTATTAGCGCTGTTAGTTGCTGCCCTGATACAAAGTGGATAATAATTCATGCTGTTCACCATGTCCATATTCAGTAGAAATGAATGGTGTTAATAAATGTACTGTTGCTGAGTTTGAAAAGTGTTAGTGTGTTTAACCGTACTGATACTGAGTGGAAAATGATTAGTGTTGGTCTCAGTATCGATAAAAAGTAGATAATTGCTGGTGTTCATCATTCCACTGATTGTGAGTGAGATATGACTGGTGTTGCACTGAGACTGGGGAGAAAGCGACTGTGGTTAGTTACTGCTGTGATTGTGAAATTGATGGAAGGTCACTGTATTAGTCACTGCACTGACACTGTTTTAGTCACTGCGCTGAGAAGTGAATTACAGGTTCTGGTATCCATATTACTAAGCGACTGAACATTCTTTATGTTTTGTCACTATCCTGCTACTTAGTGGGAAATTAATGGTGTCAGTTACTGAAAAGAAAATCGTTGGTGTAAGTCACAATACTGACACTGGGTAGGAAATCACTTGTGTTAGTCGACATTCTGATAATGAGTGAGTGGAAGGTCACTGAGGCCATTTTTTTTTTTAGAGTTGTCTGTCTGTGTGTGATAATTTATGGAAATAACCGTCATCAGCTGAAAAGTATATGTCTGTGTCCACACGTATGGAATACACACAAAAACATCATTGGCCTACGTTTGTATGTCTGCATACAAATTTATGGAAACCACTGAGTTCAGTGGCTTGGAGTAATTTGTCAGCACACAAACTTAATGGAAGTATTAAGTGGAAAATGACTGGTATTGGCTGAAAGTGGATTGCCCGCATAAGTTAGAAAATGTCTGGAAGTTTTGACAGCCCTTCATCTGTGTACAAATCTGTGAAAGCACTGAGTGTCACAGGCTGTAGGTTTGTGTCTCTGCCTATATGTTTATGGAAAGCGCTGAGCAATCATTGGCCAGTAGTTTCATGTCTGTGTATGAATTATGGAAAGCGGTAAGAGCTATTGTCTGGGAGTTGTGTCTGAACACAAACATTATGGAAAGTCATCACCAAGGACTGGTGCATCTGAACACGACTGACAGAAAGCATTGAGGTCATTGACTTGGAATTAAAGTGCTTGCTTACACACTTTGGAAAAACTCTTGTCACTTGCATGCAGTTTTGTGTTTGTAAAACACACTTATGGAAGTAATGAGTGTGTCCTTCTGTGTAATGTCTGTCCACGTTATATTTATGTTAACCCCCCTCCTCTACCCCCTCCCTCCCAGATAAAAAATGTGATCACGTGTCAGCTTATTGAAAGCCATTGTAAGGAATAAAGAATTGAAAATATCAAGGTAATGTTATCAACAGATGGTGAACAACAGAACCCTACTACATGTGGCAAACGAAGGAATTTTAAGAAAGCATTGATGCAGTGCCACAGGCTAAAACTGGGTTATTTGAAACCTCATCTGAGGAAGATTCACAGAAAACAGACAACAATGATTTCAGATGTCTGCCATTGGAAAGGATATGATTATTTGATATTTTTCACCCTCAAATGCCGTTTACATTTTTAGAAACTTTGTTGTAAAAGCATCAAGTTAAAATCTATAAATCAAAGAGCTGTTGACCTACATTTGGTATATTGTGACCATGATGAGATCATAAATGTAATCAAACAACAGGTGCTGGTTCCTGAATTGGAAGCTCAGACATAACCAGAATCTCCTTTTTTCTCCTGAAATATTTCCAGCAAGTGTTTTGCAGTAGACTGCATTCCTCCATCAAGATAATGGAATGTTTAAACTAGATGTGTGATCTATGGTTTGTCCCATATTTTGCTAGTCTATAGAAGATCTAATGAACTGGATTCTGCACCCAGCAGGAGAGTGCAAGACTGTATACAAACTTATGAAAAACATTAGACATCATAGTCTAGAATTTGTAAGTCTACATGCAAACTTATAGAAAGGAGTGCGTCTTATTGGCTGGGAGTTTTGTGTCCAAGTACAGACTTACAGAAAAGACTGAGCGTCATAAAGTGAGAGTTGTATGTAATAATAATAATAATAATAATAATGAATACTTATATAGCACCTATTCTCGGCTAGAGACCAAGCTCTAAGCGCTTTACAATCAACACTCATTTACACAACGGGCTGCCTACCTGGGTAGTGCCGACTGAAGAGCTGCCAGCTGGCGCTTCATTCAGTCGTTTCCCGTGTCATCCAGTCAATATCATTCAATATTGATCACTCATTTTCCTTACTTCCTTCATTCTTTCCATTTCTCACGCAGGGTGCATGCTATGTGTAACGTGTCATCCATACCAACGGCCAAACTGGCCTACTCTTCCGAAAGTTGGTGATGGGATTTTACGTGTGTGCAAGATGTTATGCGTGCGTTCACACACGAACCTCGGTTTATAGTCTCATTCGAAGGACTGTATGGGAAATGGAGTCAGAACCAATGCTACTTCCGAGGGAAAAATCCCCCTGTACCGAAACGCCCCGGCGGAGGTTCGAACCCGCAACCCAAGTATCACCAAGATTACGAGTCCGGCGCTCTACCAACTGAGCTATTCCGGCTCCCATGTCTGGAAGCAAATGTATAGAAAACAGTGAGTATCATTTGGCTGGGGATTGTATGTCATTATACAGACTTAGAGAGAGCAGTAAGTACCACTGGTTTGGAGATTTGTGCCACCATCCACCCGTAAACTTCTGATGGAAAGGAAGAGGGCAGGCACTTCCTTTCTGCCTAGCCTGCGTGTGTTATGGTGGAAGAAGAGCAGAGAGATCTTTCCACACTTGTGACTCTGCTGAGAATAGGAACAGGAATAAACAGTGGGAGACTATTGCCACAGTGCAAATAAACAGTGAAAACAGGGCGGGCTGGATACGCGTACATTCACCCACGTAGGACCCTACCCACTTTTTAGCGTCTTTTTCCGGCGGTCTCTGCCTGTCTGGTAGCCTGTCTAACTGTTGTCAATAGGTTTGTTGGTTTGTTTGTCTGTCTGTGTCTCTGTCTGTCTCTGTTCTTCATGATAGGAAACCTGTAGCAGATGAAGTCATGTTGAATATGGTTTACCTATGGTTGTTGTTGTTGTTGTACCCTGGCTAAAAGACTCCAGGGATCATCCGAACAGCCGAAGTACTTGAACGCTATGGTCCAAATACATCAGCTAGGGATGAGAACATTACGTTTGTGACTGTTTGTGATTACCCCGCCACATGGGCAGCCACACTCCGACTTCGGGGGATTTTGGAGACATAATGTTATGCTAGGAGCTTGTCACGACTGAAGACAATCCCCACATAACTATGCAGAGCATAACAACATTTTGATGTGGCCTTGGTGTTCTAGCCTGTGTCAGTTGGCCTGACACAGCCTTAAAGCTAAGACGGTACCTATCATTTAATATTGCTGTGTGTCTGTTGTCTTTATCTCTGTATTACTGTGTGTATTTGTGTGTCTATCTTGCCTCAGCCTGAACAGTATGATATCAATACAGTTATGACCCGTGAAGCAGTCTGGAATATGGTTTGCTGTGAGTGTTAACTCTGCAGTCCTCATATGTTAACTGGCTGAGAGGTGTGGACTATGGTTTGCTTGTGCCATGAACAAAACTGCAGCTCTCATCTGCCACTTGGTCAAGCGACAGGCAGCGTGGTTTGGTCGTGCCATGATCACCATGATCAGAGCTGTCATCCTGGACTGCTCATCAGACTAGGGATCTTGGATGAGGTTTGATTGCATGATGAGCAGAACTCTCATCTTCACCTGCTGTCTAAGCGAGTGATGCTGGATGAGGTTTGATTGCATGATGAGCAGAACTCTCATCTTCACCTGCTGTCTGGGCGAGTGATGCTGGGTGTGGTTTGATTGCATGATGAGCAGGGGCGAGTAATGCTGGGTGTGGTTTGATTGCATCATGAGCAGAACTCTCATCTTCACCTGCTGTCTAAGCGAGTGATGCTGGATGTGGTTTTATCGCATCATGAGCAGAACTCTCATCTTCACCTGCTGTCTGGGCGAGTGATGCTGGATGTGGTTTGGCTGTGACATGATGAGATCTGTGATACTGGCCTGCTGATTGCGTGAGTTATGTTGGATGTGGTTTTGTTGTGCCATGGCCAGGATTGAAATCTTCACCTGCTAGCTGAGTGAGTGATTTTGGAAGGAGTTTGGCGATGCTACGATCAGAACTGTAATTATCATCTGCTAGTCGGTCAGGTGGTGTTGGATGTGGTTAGGCAGTGCTATGATCAGAACTTTAATCCTGATCTGCTAATCGTTCAAGTGGTGTGGGATGTAGATTTTCTGTGCAATGAATGGAGCTATAATCATCACGGAGTTAGGCGAGTGTTTATGTTGTGGTTTGGCTCCGTCATGATTAGAGCTGTAACCCAGATCTGCTGACTGGGCAAGTGATTTGGGATGATCAGAAATGGACTCCTCATCTGCTGTTTGGGCAAGTGATATATGATTTGATTTGGCTGTGCTGTACTCCGAGCTGTAATCCTTACATGGTAGTTATGCAAGTGCAGGTGGATGTGGTTTGGCTGTGCTGTGAACATTGCTGTTGGGAGGCTTTTTTTTCAGGATGGAGCTGGATTTAAGGATTTGACTTTTTTTTCAGTTTTTAAGTTCGCGGTTTGGTTTGGTTCATCTGAGGTTCATCTCCATCCCAAGACCTTTGCCTTTCAGGATTCAAACATATTCAAAGTCCCACCCATGAGCTGTAATGTTCACTTGCTATTTGACGTGTGCTGTGGTTTGGGTCTATCAAGATCATAGCTGCAATCCTCATCTTCCAGTTGTGTTAGTGAATGTGATGCGGTTTTGCTGTGCAGTGAACATAGCTGTAATCTTCACCTGCTTTTTGAGACTGTGATGTGCAATGCTTCTGTCATGATCAGAGTTGTAACCCTCATTACAGGCTAATCAGGCCAGGCCAGTTATGTGGGATGTGGTTTGGCTGTGGTGTTACGGAGCTGTAATCCTCACATGCTGATTTGCCCAGTATGTGGGATGTGGTTTGGCTGTGGTGTTACAGAGCTGTAATCCTCACATGCTGAGTTGGCCAGTTATGTGGGATGTGGTTTGGCTGTGCTGTTACAGAGCTGTAATCCTCACATGCTGAGTTGGCCAGTTATGTGGGATGTGGTTTGGCTGTGCTGTTACAGAGCTGTAATCCTCACATGCTGAGTTGGCCAGTTATGTGGGATGTGGTTTGGCTGTGCTATTACAGAGCTGTAATCCTCACATGCTGAGTTGGCCAGCTATGTGAGATGTGGTTCGGCAGTGCCCATAAACAGCGCTCTGATCCTCACCAGCACATTTTTCTGTGATGTGGTTTAGTTCTTTCATGATCAGAGCTGTAATCCTGGGCCACTGATTGGGCCAGTTGAATGGGATTCAGTCCTTTACCACACAGGGAGTGATGTGAAGGATGAAATCCTGTACGGGCACATGGCATGCCCCCTCCCTTCCCTCCTCTGCCTGTCCTTTCCTCCTCAGACCCCAAAGTTTCATTCTGATTCCTTTCAAGGCGGGCCCCATCCCCACCCCCACCCCCACCCCCACCACCACCCCCACCCCCGCTTCCCTCCCCTAAAGCTGGTGTGTCTTTATTGCAGTCGTTGATCTCAACAGGAGTGATGTTGGAAGTGATGTGGTGATCTCATCCAGTTATCACTGATGTAACTGTTGTTCAGTGTTGGGTTTTTTTGTTGTTTTTTAAATTCTTGACATAGACTCACACTTTAGTACAGGCTGTTCACTTAAAGACTTCGTGTGTTGTTTGCAGTGATGCAAACCGTCTTTAGTAATTGAACTTGTCACTGAAGGGTAATCAAAAAAGCCAAGTGTTTAGCAGGTGCACTGTTATAAAAAAAAAAAAAAAGGTAAGTGTTTAGCAGGTGCCCAGTCACCATGCTGAGGACAGACTGCCCATTTATGACTTGTTATTTTGTACCCAAAGCACTCCCAGAAAACATAGGTCTGTCTGTCTGTCAGTCTGTCTGTCAGTCTGTCTGTCTGTCTGTCAGTCTGTCTGTCAGTCTTTTTGTCACTGTCTGCAGGCTGTTAACTGAACTGCCTTTTCCTCTTTGGCTTATCAGCTCGGAATATTTGTAGTCTGCGGCAGAACTGTGACCATTCCTTGTGAAATGAGCCTCCACTCCATCACGTCCAGCCATTTACACCATGGCCTGAAAAGTGTTCTTTGACCTCTTTTCTCTCAGCGCTGCCAACCG
>CM031614.1:14381062-14383562 GCA_018398815.1 Conus ventricosus
TCTCTCTCTCTCCTTTTTTAAAACAATGTGCAACATGTATATTATCTGTGAGTTGAGACCACTGGGCAGAAGATCAAGTTTTGCTGAGTGACGGTCAGGGCCATGACGTCATATATGCAGGCGGTTGCTTAATGGGGCTTCCTGTCGGTTCTGAACTAGAAGGCAATACATCATGGGCTCTGAACCTTTCATCTTGTCACATCAAACATCCAGAATATGGGTTTCAACAACTAAATGTTAATGCTTCAGTAAACAGGAAAAGTTGGCTCGGGAATCTTATCTTTCTCAGCGACATGCGTAAGAGATGTATACCAGAAATGTTCTGTTTCAAAGGCCTCGAGGTTTGGTCAGCCTTGAGGCGGTTTTTTTTTTTTTTATCATCCATGTATACAGCTTGAATGAAGAGGCACGATGACCTTTCCGGGAAAAAAAGGGGGAAAAAACTGTAGAATGAAACTGGTACTAACTTATTTAATGTTTCATATTGCCAATTTGAAATGTGTTTATGACTGTTAGATCCTCAGGTTTTGGAAAGATCTGAACATGATCCATTAAGCATACCGTCTCCTGGAAGCTTTTTTTTTTTCATTTTCAAACTGTGGCAGTGACGTTTGGATGGTTTCAGTCTTCACCGAATGGTTTCGAAGGTTTCTTGCGGATAGTCCAGACCTCGGTTATCCGCTTGGATCTCGCTGCGCCGAGGAAGGACAAGGCCGATTCATTGACCTGGAAACCCTTGTCATAGACCTGTAGGCCTGCTGTACCCATGGATCTGGATCAGGCGAGTGTTACTTGCACCGCCTTCTGCCCTTCTGATTGAAACTGATGTAACCGAAGCGAGTGACGAGACGTGCAGCTTTAGTTCTGGCGCCTGGACTAGCTTGTCGGTCACAATACAAAGACGACCCGGTCATCTCACGCTGACTTTCTTCTCTTCTGTCCATTGCCGAAGCACACGCTGCGTGATTTCCACGAAATGCATACCAGACCAGAATGAAAGTTGAGGGTTTGTAACGTGTTCTGCCCTAGCGAAGTTAAAACATGCAGAGAAAAAAACATGACGGTAGACCACAGCATGCCTTTCACCTGTGCTCTGATATCTACTTGACCCATCTTCATCATCATCATCATCATGACCACCACCACCACCATCACCACCACCACTACCACCACCACCACCATCGTCATCATCGTCATCATCATGACCACCACCACCACCATCACGACCACCTCTACCACCACCATCGTCATCATCATCATGATCACCACCACCACCATCACGACCACCACTGCCACCACCACCGCCATCGTCATCATCGTCATCATCATCATCATGACCACCACCACCACCATCACGACCACCACCATCTTCACCACCACCACCACCACCACCATCGTCATCATCACCACCACCACCACCATCGTCATCATCATCATGACCACCACCACCACCATCACGACCACCACCACCACCACCACCACCGTCGTCATCATCATCATCATCATGACCACCACCACCACCACCACCACCATCATCGTCATCATCATCATCATCATCGTCCCTGACGTCAGGTCGTGGGATGAAGATACAGACGCTGGGAGGATTTGGAGATCTCTACATCCGTCTATCTTTAGCCATGCGCAGCTGAACAGAGGGCTCGTAAGCAGTCCTTCACGTTGTCCACCCAGGATTCCCATCGGTCTTCCTCTGGGACGTCCACCCGCCTCTGTGCATCGTCGAATGGTCTTGGACAGGGACTCACGATGGCACACACCTTCCCTCTACCCCCCCCCCCCCCCCCCTCATCCCTCGGAGACCTCACAGTCTGGCTTCGGCTGTCGTTGGGAATGGAAGGGAGGATTCAGCGCCGAGCTGGTTGCAACGTATGGGAGGATCCGTGGAAGAGTCTTGAGACCCTCATGGGGCTGCCATTTACACGACACTAGAGGCCGTGCAAATATTTATCTGTGGTGCCTGCAGACTCTCTCTCTCTCTCTCTCTCTCTCTCTCTCTCTCTCTCTCTCTCTCTCTCTCCTCCTTGCCCGCCTGTCTATCTGTTTTTCTGTTTGTCCGTCCGTCCGTCCGTCTGTCTGTCTGTTTGTCTCTGTCTGTTTGTCTCGTCTGTCTGTCTGTCTGTCTGTCTCTGTCTCTCTCTCTCTCTCTCTCTCTCTCTCTCTCTCTCTCTCTCTCTCTCTCCCCTCTCTCTCTCTCCTGTCTCTCTCTCCTCTCCTCTCCCCCTTCTCTCTCCTCTCTCCCTCTCTCCTCTCTCTCTCCCTCTCCTCTCTCTCTCTCTCCTCTCTCTCCTCTCTCTCTGATGTTGGTTTCTGTATCATTAATATTTCATATTAATCATTCCCCAGTCTCCCCGTCTCTCTCAGTCTCCTCTCTGCCCCCTCTCCCTTTTTCTGTCTTCCTCTCTCGCTTCCCCCCCCCTCCCCCCCCCCCCCCCCTTTCTCTCTCCTGTCTCTGTCGCCTGTATGTATACTCTCTGTGACTCAC
>CM031614.1:14386062-14388562 GCA_018398815.1 Conus ventricosus
TTTTCAATTACGCTTAGGTGTAAAAAGTTAGGAAGGGTATATATTAATGAACCAAAAAGTAATGAAAACAAAAGAAATCAAAACAAACAAAAATAGAAACAGAATTTTGTAAAATATTTCTATTATTCCTGTTAGAAACGCCGCTTCTCTTTTAAATGTGAAAACTAGTCGTTTTCTTTGAGTAGTCGAAGTAAAAGCTAAAGAGTTGATCTGTTTGAAAAATGAAACGAAGAGTTTTCTTTTGTTTGTTCTGTTTTGTTTCGTTTGTTGTTTTTTTGTTTTGTTTTGGGTTTGTTTGTTGTTGTTTTTGTTGAAGAATATAATGAAACACGTAGTTTTTAGTTCACACACATTTTATAACAAATGTTTTATGAAAATCTCAAAAGATGGTGTCAAAACGATTTCACTTTGGTGATTTAAGTAAATCGGGGGAGTTTTCTGAGAAAGACCAAAACGAAATGAAGATGTTTCATGTGGTTAATCAGAGAAATGAAAAAAAAAAAGAACCCGGAGAGCTTGTCCGTAAACAGTCCAGTGAAATGAAGAGATTGCGTTAATTTCCTACAGAATAGTGAAGATCATGGTTTGAAAAAAATAATTGAAATATTTTCTCCAGGTTGATCAGTACATTAATCAGCGATATTTTGAAACACATTTTTCCGTATTATAAAACTGCATGAATGAATAATGGAATTGCATCCAAACGTGCATGTGTCTGCCTTCAATGGCCCTGAGAAGTGACATGGTTTCCTTTATACGGTGAAGGTGTGTGGAAAAGAATGTAACACGCAAGCAGTTGGAACACTCCAGCGGAGCAATTAGTCACTGTGTCTGTTGTGAGAGAGAATGAGGACTGGGGACTGGGAATCGGTGGGGGAGAGGGAAAGGAGAGTATGGGGGGGGGGGGGGGGAGGGGAGGGGGGTCATAAAAGCCTAATGACCTGAAGTATGTGCGTAACACTCAACTACAATTTATAGGTGGGCGAAAAAAATAATCCCTCGCATGCTCTCTTTCGGGGTTGTTACGTCACACCAGCTGGCACATAGGCCGGCGTTGTATAGAAGGGGGGGGGGGGGGGGAGGGGGAACGATGGGGGATGGCAGACAGAGAGACAGACGACAGGCAAGGCAGACGGACGGACCGACAGGTAAGAAGATGGCTCTGTCTGCACCTCAGCGTGTGCTAACCTCCTTGTGCATTGTTCCTGCCATCGTGCCGCGCATTCCCACTTGGGCATAACCCGCCCGACAGCCCACATCCATCCCAGCTTTGTCCTGCCTGCTGTGCCAGCAGGGGAGAGGTCGCGGGGGGGGGGGGGGGGGGGGGGGGGGGGGGAGGTTGGTTGCTCAGTGGGATTGGCCACTAGCCTAGTTCGTTGTTCAGCTAAGCACCTTATTCTACGCGGCTTTTGAATTGTTTTCGTATGCGCGACCATTGCATATTATTTTGCCCGGCTCTTTTCAGCTACTCTCTTTGGGGTGGGGGTGGGGTTAAAGAAAAAAGACACAGGACCTTTTCTGTTTGTCAGATTTACACAGTTCTGTGTTCACCACCTGGAATGTGGTGAAAATGTGTTTTCAGTCTTGATTTGCAAAGACGATTACATCTTCTAAATTTTGAAATGATGGTGGCTCCTACCAGACGGATGAACTAAAAAGCATTGATGGACACTGCAGGTTTGTCTCTGTTGGTAACTGTGTTCACCATTCTGTCGCCTTTCAGAACTTCAGAGTAACCCAGCGGCATGGCTCAGCATTGGTGACATAACACTGACCGTGTGGAATAGGCGTGTGAACTTAACAGTCAGTCTGATCAGTGTTCACAAAAGCAACATACTGACTGTAGGGTTGTTCCCTTGATACTCTTTGGAAGAGAGTACTGAGAGAACAAAAGAAACGCTACTAACTCATCGCACGTTGGGCAACATACAACTTTCAGCCATGTACTGTTTGCAAGCCTCAACATTTAATGGACGAAAAGGGATCCTGACGGCATATGCTTTTTAGTTGTTGTTGTTGTTGTTTTTTTTTTTTTTTTTTTGGGGGGGGGGGGGGGTTAGCACAGTCTCTCTCTCTCTCTCTCTCTCTCTCTCTCTATCTCTCTCTGTAACCCCCCCAAGCGCTACCCAAGTTGTGCTAAAGTCCCACGAAGACAAATTTCGCCGCAGTGGCTGTCAAAATAAAGCTGAGTGGTCTGTTTGGGCTGCCCATGACGTGTTGTCGTTGAGGTGTAGTGTTAGGCCCCGCTGCCCTCACTTTCCTTGTGCCCTAGCTGTTCCCGCGTCTGCCTTATCACCAGAGGTGGTTGTGGACTTTGAACTTGAATGTAAGAAACCAGGAGGGAACTGTTGATAAAAAAACAAGTTTCAGGATATGATAATGATAGTAATAATGACGATGTTTTGCATTCATTTAGCTCCTTATCTGTGGATCTGGCACGCTCATTGTTTGCCACCAGAACAACAACACATTCAGACGAACGGGCGAAAACGCCAAATCT
>CM031614.1:14393562-14398562 GCA_018398815.1 Conus ventricosus
GTTCGTGTAGTTGTTGTGTGACGTCACTGAGAAGTTGTAAGCGCTTGCATTACCAGAACGAAGAGCTCTCAAGAAAGAGTTTAACCAATAACGAAGATGCACACAGACACATCACGCACGCACGCACGCACACACGCACGCATGCACCACTCGCGCGCGCGCGCGCACACACACAACACACACACACAACACACACACACACACACACACACACACACATACGCCAACACATATACATGCACGCGCGCGCGCACACACACTCTCTCTCTCTCTCTCTCTCTCTCACACACACACACACACACACACACACACACACACACACACACACACACACAACCCGTGCGCGCACTCACAGAGTTGTCTGTCCTTGCCTTCGTTTCTGACTGATGATCATTCTCAGATGCAAACATGCTTCTTTTTTTCTTTTTTAACTGCTGATACAACATTTTACTTGCCTCAGAACAAATTCAATTTATTGATAGAAAAATCGATGAGGCTTCCTGTGTGATGCAGAGAATGATGCTCTGTATCCAGATGGTTTGGACCCACCTCTCTCCAGTGTGGTTTGTCATGCACATTTAGGTCTGCTGTCCACAAAGCGTACAAGAAACAACAACGACAACAAAAGAAAAATAAAAAAATAAAAAAAGAAACCAGACAACAACAAAAAAGACACTGTTCTGTAGTCTGTTTATATATGTATGTATATACAGTCCATTGACACATTTATGTTGTAATTGAAATAAATAAACATAGATAATTGATAAACACGTGATGAATCCATAAAGATAGAGGAAAGAGGCTGGATTAAATCAGCATTTTTTTTTAATTGGTGGTTGCATAAGAGGTCAGAGACCACCCTGGCAGTAACTCTTGGAGTCCCAAGTGATGATGAAAACAGACCGTGGTTACCGCTGGTTAGTCACCGACAGATGTGGTTCTTCGTCCGGTGAAAAGCATTCGCAGCACCACTTCCATCTTCTCGCAGAAAGCGTTGGAAGGAAGGAAGAACAGGGGAAATTGCCATTTTTGTTTATTTCCTATAGTCTCTCACAATTACAGATTTCTTTTTTGGTTTTTTTTTTTTTACAAAGCTGTAACTATACATATATACCTTTTTATACCAAGGCACTCAGTGTATTTTTGAGAAGTATTTCTCCATGTACATAGCACACATATCTAAGGCAAAGAACAAAACAAGTGATGAGTTATGTTATATACATAGGACACTTACACAAGATCAGCCAGGATCCAAGTGTCATTTTGCCCTGATCATGAAAACAAAGGTTACCAGACGATGACGTCACACAAAGACAGGGATAGAAAGTGGGAGTCATGGCCGCATATACGTGCATTATGTCTCTGTCTCGTTGGCCTAACAGAGGAAGAACGAGAGAGAGAGAGAGAGAGAGAGAGAGAGAGAGAGAGAGAGAGAGAGAGGCAGAGAGAGAGAGAGAGAGGCGTCACTATGCTAAAGAAACGCAACAACAGTACAAGTTCTAAACACGCTCTTTCCAGTAAAGGACATTTTACTCCCATAACAACATGACGTTTGACTGTCTGTCGTTCCTCCTGCCAGTATATAATGAGGATTGTTGGACATCTACAATGGTAGCTGACTTCTGACAGTCTTACAGTATGAGATGTGACAGGTTTTCCACTGTGATCTTCTGTTGTCAAACAAATGTGAGTTTGGACCCCCGAAAAAAGTGCACGTATCTGTTTTTAAGTCAACAATACGTACCTCTCCTCTCTGTGGTATTGGCAGTTTGCTCTCTTGGCGAACTTCTTCCGCCCAGACATGGAGTTGAATGTCTGCGACTGGCATTAAGTTTACAGTTCAGTACATGATAATGAAGATGATTGCTGTTTGAATCGACGAATATTGAAATAATCTCCTTTGATGATACAGGTGATTGCTATTTGAATACCAGGGCGTTTACATAAGTTGTTTACATGTTGGTAAGTTTAACGGCCAGGGGTGAGAATCCTACTTTCGTGTTCTGTGTTTGGACCAAAGTCAAAACAAATGAACCTGTTGCGTTTCGAAACAAGACTAGATTTTATGGGTCTGTCCCCCACCTCGTTTCATATTACACCAGTGGATGGACGTTAATTTGAAAACGTTAAGTCTTTTGACAGCGGCTGGTCCTGTTCTACAGTGGCAGTGTGCGTACTGGGGATGGTGGTGTTCAAGGCTGTACTCGTCTCCGTGTCTTCACTGCCTCCACATGGCATACAGTGGCAGTCCCTCCACATGGCATACAGTGGCAGTCCCTCCACATGGCATACAGTGGCAGTCCCTCCACATGGCATACAGTGGCAGTCCCTCCACATGGCATACAGTGGCAGTCCCTCCACATGGCATACAGTGGCAGTGTGCGTACTGGGGGATGGTGGTGTTCAAGGCTGTACTCGTGTCCGTGTCTTCACTGCCTCCACATGGCATACTTACTATCATATTGTTACTTCCGCTTGAAAGGGGGTGAAACGGGATCGCCGAGAACACGTACATTTGGCCGAATGCGAGCTTTGTGGAACTCTAAGCATTGAAACCTACACTTTCACTAGAACTGAGCTTCTCTATAGGTTGATATATGTTAGCCGCAGCGAACATTGTGCGGTGACACAGAACGGAGCAGAGAGAGAGAGAAAGGAGGGGTATGTATGGGTGGGGAGAGGGAGAGAGAGAGAGAGAGAGAGAGGGGCTACCAGTAGTTGTTGCAAAATATGATGACTATTCATCGCCACTCTGAGCAGAGAATGGTAACAAAACAGCACAAAACCTAACAAAACAGCGTGGATGATGGCTGTGCAAAATTCATCATGATGTTTACCCACATCGTCAGCAACTCTCGGCTTTCATTCTACAGGTGATCTCATATCGTGCTTCGCACTGAAGGAGACGGCAGAGCCGTAGAGTTACCACTGAAACACAAATCTCTGAACGCAGCGTCCTCTGTGCAGTGGGGACGAAGTGAACTTTGGGGGTGTTGGAAAAGACCCTACTGCCTTAACGCTGTTCCGTTCCGGTTCCGCCAAGGGCGACGTCTGTTGTTGGCGGTGACAGAGCAGTTCGTCAACAGTGACAACGCTGTGCTACGTGACCAGGGTTCCTCACAGCTCGCCATTCTTCTGAAGTGGGCCGAGGGTGAAGCTCTTGACCCGCGTGGCCACAGGAAACGGGAGCACAATCAACCACTTCCTCCGGTGCCGGTGAGGGCCATTTGACCCAGGTCTGCGGTGAACGTCATCACCTTGTTACGCTCAGCGCAGCCCCTTTCCCTGGGAGTGAGCCGTCCACTCCAGTCACAGCCACAGCCCTTGAGAGATTGCACAACACAGCTTGCCCTACAACGCGGTAACTGAGGCGCCAGTGAAACATACGCTGATTGGCTTCTTTGTACACGAGTATTGTATAGAGGAAAACACGAAGTTTCCCGCCCCTCCCTTCCCCCGAGCGTCTTGCATTCCCCATCAGCAGCAAACGGATGCCAGCCACACGCAGTCTGTTGCCCGTGCACCTTCCCTCGGCTGCTGTCTTTCCATAGTCCAGTGGACTTTATCACAGGTTGGGCCAGTACTGGGGAGAAGAACGGCCCGTTTCCCTCCCTGCATCCAAGCGGAGTCAGTCAGCTGCTGTCGCTGGGGCTTCTGGAGGGGTTACGGTATGGACACCCCGCATTCATACCAGGCTGGGGACGGGCGGATGATGTTGAGCAGCTCGGGTCTGGGCTCCTGGCCCCAGTGGGTTCGCACGTAGCCTGGTCAAAGAGGAAAAACAGAACGCAGGTTTAGTGCCAGTCTCTACTGAGAGTTCATCCATTTGACAGCTAATTAAACGGTGTTTACTATGATGATGATGATGATAAGAACCACTAGAAGAGCTCTCGGAGAACGCAAACCCACACCAAGGTCGCACAGTTCACTTAACTCCAGTCGAACTCTACCCGGATCTACTGCATATCTCTTGATACATATCCAGAACTATCACAGATATATAAAAACTGTACCAGATTATATTCTCATTGTCTCAGCCACATTTGGATGGTAGTTGCGGGTTCGTTGTTCTGTTTGTTGCTTTCTTTCTTAATGTGTAGAAAGTGTTTCTTAAAAAACAAAAACAAAAATCCATTGTCCGCTCTGTGATCCAAATCCGCATCAAAATTTAATGAATTTGTCCTTAGGGACACATTCCATGTTGTCATCAAGTTGTGTTAAAATCAGTGGAGTAGTTTCTGCATAATCTTGCAGACAGACAGACAAAGAAACAAGCCGGCGGACACTGGTGAAAAGATCACCTCCGCGGCGAAAACACTAACTGTAGCAAATCTGTTGTCTGCAGAGTCAGATCTGTTCTGAATTGTTGACTGCGCAATACACTTTGCAAGGACGTTATTTATTTTTTGTTTCTCTGCGAATCCCCCCTTCCTCCCCTCCCCCTCCCCGCTGTTTGATATTTGATGGATGTCACTTGTTAAAATCCCTACCGCAAAGCCATCTCCCTTACCCCTTACCCCCCCCCCCCCCCCCCCCCCCACACACACACACACACGCACGTCCTTCTCACCCCTTCATCAAGCACAGAGATACCCATCCCATTTTCAACTGTTAACAGGGAGCATTACAGAAACGAACTAAGAATAATATAAATGAGAGAGAGAGAGAGAGAGAGAGAGAGAGAGAGAGAGAGAGAGAGAGGAAATTAAACAACTAAATGAATCAGAATTACCACGGACACAGTATTTTTTTTCTAATGAGAGAAAAGCCACTCACCAGGCTCTGTTTCTGTGGAAGTCCTGAAAGGGCTGACTTTGACCTTGGACATGCTTCTGGCGTTGACGAACTGGCAGTGGTCCTCGCCCATGCCCGAGTCGTCGCCGATGTTCTTGAAGGTGTCGGACAGGCTCTGGCCCAGGAAGATCTTGTACCGGTACTTGGTGCACAGGACCACGCCCACCAGACGCCCCGTCTTGAAGCCGGACTTCCGGATGTACTGG
>CM031614.1:14403562-14411062 GCA_018398815.1 Conus ventricosus
GATTTCCCAACACTTGTCATGATGAGGGTGATACCGAACATTGTCATGATGAGAGTGATACCCAACACTTGTCATTGTGAGAGTGATACCGAACACTTGTCATGATGAGGGTGATAATGAACACTTGTCATTGTGAGGGTGATACCGAACACTTGTCATGATGAGGGTGATGCCGAACACTTGTCATGATGAGGGTGATACCGAACACTTGTCATTGTGAGAGTGATACCGAACACTTGTCATGATGAGGGTGATACCGAAACTTGTCATGGGGGTGATGCCGAACACTTGTCATGATAGGGTGATACCGAACACTTTCATGATGAGGGTTACCGAAAACTTGTCAATTTTGGGGAGTGATACCGAACACTTTTCATGATGAGGGGGATAATGAACACTTGTCATTGTGAGGTGATATGAAACACTTGTTCATGATGAGGGTGATACCGAACACTGTCATGAGAGGGTGATAATGAACACTTGTCAATTTTGAGGGTGAACGGAAACTTGTCATTGTGAGAGTGGGTACCGAAAAACTTGTCATGATGAGGGTGATATGAAAATTGTCATGATGAGGGTGAACCGAACCTTGTCTGTGGGGTGATACCGAACATTGTCATGTGAGAGTGTACCGAACACCTTGTCATGATGAGGGTATATGAACACTGCATTGTGGGGGGTGATAACGACCACACTTGTCATTGTGAGGGTGATACTGAACACTTGTCATGATGAGGGTGATTACGAACACTTGTCATTGTGAGAGTGATACCCAACACTTGTCATGATGAGGGTGATACCGAAACACTTGTCATTGTGAGGGTGATACCGAACACTTGTCATGATGAGGGTGATAATGAACACTTGTCATTGTGGATTGATACCGAACACTTGTCATTGATGAGGGGTAATGAACACTTGCATTGTGAGGGTGATACTGAACACTTGTCATGATGAGGGTGATCGAACAATTGTCATTGTGAGGGTGATAATGAACACTTGTCATTGTGAGAGTGATACCGAACACTTGTCATGTGAGGGTGATAATGAACACTTGTCATTGTGAGGGTGATACTGAACATTGTCATGATGAGGGTGATACCGAACACTTGTCATTGTGAGGGTGATACCGAACATTGTGATGATGAGGGGGATACCCAACACTTGCATGATGAGGGTGATACCGAAACTTGTCATGATGAGGGTGGGTAATGAACACTTGTCATTGTGAGGGTGATACCCAACACTTGTCATACGAGGGGGATACCCAACACTTGTCATGATGAGGTGATACCCACACACTTGTCATTGTGAGGGTGATACGAACCCCTGTCATGATGAGGGTGATACCGAACACTTGTCATGATGAGGGTGATACCGATCACTTGCCGAACACTTGTCATGATGAGGGTGATACCGACACTTGTCATGATGAGGGTGATCCGAACACTTGTCATGAAAGAGGGTGATACCGAAAACTTGCGAACATTGTCATGATGAGGGTGATACCGAACACTTGTCATGATGAGGTGATGCCGAAAAACTTGTCATGATGAGGGTGATAAGAAACTTGTCATTGTGAGGGTGATACCGAACACTTGTCATGATAAGGTTGATAAGAAACTTGTCATTGTGAGGGGGATACCGAACACTTGTCATGATGAGGGTGATAATGAAAACTTGTCATTGTGAGGGTGATACCCAACACTTGTCATGATGAGGGTGATACCGAAAAACTTGTTATGATGAGGGTGATACCGAACACTTGTCATGTGAGGGTGATACCGAACACTTGTCATGATGAGGGGTTACCGAACACTTGTCATGATGAGGGTGATGCGGAACCACTTGTCATGATGAGGGTTTATGTGGAACACTTGTTATGATGAGGGTGATGCGGAACACTTGTCATGATGAGGGTGATACCGAACACTTGTCATGATGAGGTGATACGAACACTTGTCATGATGAGGGTGATACCGAACACTTGTCATGATGAGGGTGATACGAACACTTGTCATTGTGAGGGTGATGCGGAACACTTATCGTTATGGGGGTAATAAGGATACTCATCATTATGCGGGTGATACGGAACTCTTATCATAATGGAAATGGTATGATTATACCTACATTATGAGAGTGATACGGAATACTTTTCCTAATGGAGATAGTATAGAATACCTATCATTATGAGGGTGATACGGAATATTTATCATTGTGCGGGTGATACGGAGCACTTTCATTACTGGAGATGGTATGAAGTACTTATATTCGTGACGATGATTCGGGACACTTGTCGTTTTGGAGATGCTGAGGAATACCTATCATCATGAAGATGGTATGGAGTACTCATCATAATGAGAGTGATGCCCAGACTTGTCATTAAGCGGGTGATACGGAATATTATCATTCTGAACATGACAGAGAACATTTACTATTAATAAAGATGGCATGGAGTAGTGATTATTATGAGGAGGATGTGGAATATTTGTCAGTCCGAAGGTGACACAAAACACTTATCATGGGATGGTTGCAATGTTTATCATTATGAGGATTGTGTAGAGTAATTGTTGTTGTGAGGATGGTGTGGAGTAATTGTTATAATGAGGATGATTGGACTGCTTTGTTAATGACGATGATAGAGTATACATTTCATAATTACGATAACACAGAACACTTTCATGATGGTGGTGCAAAATACGAATCATAATGACTTGTATACTGAACACTCAGTGACTGCAATAAACACTATGCATAATTCTGATGATAATAAGAACTAGTCACATTGTCGAAGATCATAAGAACGAAGAAAACTCATCATAACGAGGACGATACAGAGTGCTGACCTTCATGAGAATTATACTGAATGCTGATTATAATGAAGATGACACGGAGCGATGTTAATTATGGGAGATCATTTAAAATAGGGATCATTATGAGGATGATTCCGAACGTTTATCGTAACGATAATAATACAGAACATAGATTGTTACGAGGGTGATACAAAATATTGATTATATTGAAGAAGCAGAGTTGTGAAATGCACAAACTCAAAGCAGTAATCATAAGACATTACGCATCCACCTCACATTCTCTCTCTCTCTCTCTCTCTCTCTCTCTCTCTCTCTCTCTCTCTCTCTCTCTCTCTCTCTGTCTCACACACACACACACATGCACGCACGCACACACACACACACACACACACACACACACACACACACACACACACACATACACACACACACACGCACGCACACACACACATTTAATATATATTATATATATATATATATATATATATATATATATATATATATATATATATATATATATGTGTGTGTGTGTATATATATATATATACACGCGCGCGTGCGCTGGCACGCATGTATGTACGCACCAGAAAGGGAAGAGAATAAAGAGAGAGAGGCTGCATAGCTTAGCCATACAAGACCCACCCACCCACCCACCCCACCCCCCCCCCAAAAAAAAAAAATCAGCTGACATACAAGCGTATCTCCAGACAGCGCCGTGGTGTCCAAGGTTAGTGCAGGCAGGTTTACCGCCCATGCATGTCCATCAAAGATGATATTACAGACATGAATAACCGTCAGGACAGCAGGGGTGGGAGGGCGGGGGGGGGGGGGGGGGGGGGGGGGGGGGGGGGTTGTAGAAGGGGAAGCCACTTAAACCATCAGAACGACAACATGTGTTAAGGTGGATAGGTAACCCCCGCCCCCCCCCCCCCCTCTACCCCTCCTTCCCAGCCCCCTCCCTTTTTTCTTTTTTTCTTTTTTTGTTGTCTTTTTTCTTTTTTTGTTGTTGAACTGTGGGGGATTCGAACTGGCAAAGAAGTCTGACAGCTCTGGCTGGCACACTGACCCCAAAACGGAGCACCCAGTTCTCCAAGGAAGCTCCAAAAAGAGTTAAGTAATCCCCACTGCAAGCAGCCCCACCTTACCTTTTTGCCCTGGATTTAATCCCTACTGCAGCCAGCCACCACCTTGTCTTTTTGCCCTGGATTCAACCCCACTGCAGCCAGCCACCACCTTGTCTTTTTGCCCAGGATTTAACCCCCACTGCAGCCAGCCACCACCTTACCTTTTTGCCCTGGATTCAACACCTACTACAGGCAGCCACCACCTTACCTTTTTGCCCTGGATTCAACACCTACTACAGGCAGCCACCACCTTACCTTTTTGCCCTGGATTTAACCCCTACTGCAGCCAGCCACCACCTTACCTTTTTGCCCTGGATTTAACCCCTACTGCAGCCAGCCACCACCTGACCTTTTTGCCCTGGATTTAATCCCTACTGCAGCCAGCCACCACCTTACCTTTTTGCCTGGATTTAACACCCACTGCAGCCAGCCACCACCTTACCTTTTTGCCCTGGATTTAACACCCACTGCAGCCAGCCACCACCTTACCTTTTTGCCTGGATTTAACACCACTGCAGCCAGCCACCACCTTACCTTTTTGCCCTGCTCGTCGAGCAGCGTGGCCAGGAGTCGGGAGCCGCCTCCTGACTCATGTTCTTCTTCATCTCCATGACGGTGTCCTGCAGCTCCTGCACCGTCTCCACGCGGCTGTACAGGGACTGCAGGCCCTGGGACACGGAGCTCATCTCCAGCGTCAGCCCGTTGGCCACCTGTACAGACACACACACACACCGCAACACAGCGCCGCCATCAGCTTCTTCACTTTTTTAGCGTCAGTCAGACACACGGGGGGGGGGGGGGGGGGGGGGGGGGGGGGGGGGGTCGCTCTCTTCTCTCTCTCTCTCTCTCTCTCTGTCGCTCTGTCTCTCTCTCTCTCTCTCTTATATGTACAACACACACCACACCACACACACACACACACACACACACACACACACACACACACATTTGTGCATAGAGTTTTCATTTGCGATTGCTCTCTAAACTTTAAAGTGAATATTAAATGAGTAATAGAAATGCATTATCAAGACACAACATCAGCATCGACATTGGGACTCGTGTCCCATTCAAAGGTACTACATAGTTATGAAGTGAGAGAGTAGACAATCGATTTAACGAGTGGACGAAACGAAAGCAGACGGTTGTTTCAATTGATACGCAGTGAAACAATGAAGATAGGACACGCTCTCCCCTTTTCTCTCGCCACCTTTATGTCTGTGCCCACCTCATTGGAGCTGTCCTTTTAACCCCTCACTCCTTATGCTCATGGCTATAGAGTCACTGTGGGCAATGAAAAGTAGCATTGTCCCAACGGTATTTTGGATTTTAAAAAAACATACGCAACTATTTTGAAATATCCTGTAGGCTTGGAGAGCTAGTAGCGCGCGCGCGCACACACACACACACACACACACACACACACACACACACACACACACACTTACTCGCACACCTCGTGTCTGTCTGTGTGTCTGCCTGGTTGCCTGTCTGTCTGTCTTTCAATCTGTCTGTCTGTATCTCTCCTCCCCTCTGTGTCACTGCCAAACGAAACACCACACACACACACACACACACACACACACACACACACACACACTGGTCCTTTTCACTCATGAAGCCCCACACTCATTTCCAAGCAGCTGGCGAGCGATTTGTTCGACACTTTCAGCAGATTACAGGCCACACCTAGCTTATCACTGGGAGAAGCTCATGTTCGCCCCCCCCCCCCCCCCCCCCCCCCCCCCCCCCCCCCCCCCTACACACACACACCCGCTTGCACGTGCGAGGTACCCAGTTACATCTCTATGGTAATTCCATCACAGACGGCAAACAGTTTGTAGGAGAGGAAAAGTTTGTTTTTCCATCCGCACCCTTAAACCCTCTTCCTCTATGGGAGCATACTCAGTAGCAGCACCCTCAGCCCATAAACATCATCTTCCCTGTGGAAAAAAAAAGTTATTTTCGCTCTAAAAAACGGTAATAATGCCCGTTTTCCCGGGAAATATATATATCACTGCTTTCTCTAATATAATAATTTTCCTCGGAAAAACGCTGATAATAATTTGTTTCCTTATTATCAAGTTTTTTTGTGTGTTTTTTTTCCTTCCTAGGATAATGAATAATTTCCTCTGGAAAGTACTGATTGCAACTTATTTCCCATTGTCACTGCTTCAAGCTCTTGCTTTTATGTCATATGGCAGAGTAGGAATGATGCGTATGCACATCGTAATTTTTTTGCTACACATTGACTGGTTTCATAGCGGAAGTTCATCCGCTAACAATAGAAATACTTTTGTGTTTTAGAGAGAGAGAGAGAGAGAGAGGGGGGGGGGGGAGGAAAACGACACAAACACGAGCTAGAATCTCTGTCAGCGAACAATGTTCAAGCATAAAGCAAATACTCAAGATACATGCTAGGTTTGGTTTTATTGGAACGTTTAAATTTAGAATGATAAATGTCTTTGAGGATTCTCAGAAGATTTTTAAACAAAAAGGAAAACAGAACAAATATCGACAACGTTTCCGTCATTTCCTGTACGTATTTATTTGTTTTTCTTTTCTTTTTATGTCACAAGTCCTGAAGACGGTCTATGACCAAAACGTCGTCGATATTTGTTCTGTTTTCCTTTTCTTTTTCTTTTTTAAAAAATCTTCTGAGAATCCTCAAAGACATTTATTATTCATTTTTACTTGAAGATCTGCGGTCAAAAGTCTGTTTTAAATTTAGAATTTGTTCTTGTTCTTTTTATCTTATTCAGTAAACAAGAACGCGGATCTGATAATTGTTCTTTTGAGTGGTATACAATCACAGGCGAACTGCTTATCGGGACTGGGCAGATTATTTCTCCATTGCTTGCACTCTGCCTTCAACTGCTCTTCCATGGAGGTGGGTTGTCCGGGAGTCATTATTGGTGTGGTGCCTCAGAGACGCTGCCTGGGATGACGACAGAAATCTGTCTCCTAGCACCATTCGCGAAGCAGCGGTATACGCTTTCACTATATCACAGTCGCAGGTGGTTTTTAGGTGAGCGGCCGGGGGAGAAGAGCAGCGTTTTCCCCACAACTTTTACTTGTAGCGAGCCTTCCACTCTTCTCCCGTGCAGGGAATTGGTTGGGGAGTTATCAGTGGCGCCGCCTTCAAATAAACGTTTTGAGAAAACACCCTGACATGAAGAATTTGTGTTAACGGTGAATTTCATTTTTGATTTGTACGCTTTGAAAAAAATCGTTTTCTGTCTTTCTTTGTCTCTTTCTTCTCCCTCCTTAACTACCACTCGGAACAAATCCTAACGGTCTACCACACAAAGCGTTGAAAATGTGATCTATTTTCATTAAAGAACAGAAGTGTTCGACTCCACCTGCTTAAACAAAGTTATGTATTTGTTTATTCACTTATTTAATTCATTTATTTGTTTGTAAACGATCTGTAAGAAATTGACCAGTGTATAGTGATGAAATAATCATCTCGACGATGGGAGATTTCGCTTCGAAAAAGCTAACGTTATAAGTTACTGTTTATGATACTGACATCCCAAAATGTTACCGTGTGGAGTGACTGTCTG
>CM031614.1:14418562-14421062 GCA_018398815.1 Conus ventricosus
AAGTCAGCTGACAACTCATTGTAAGCGGATAGTCAGTGACAATAATTGTACACGGTTGAACATTCCACCCCAGGATCGGCTCTTGGCAAAAACATCCATCAAGTGACGTCTCTGTTTATAGAGCGGAGTCGTACAGCACTTCTTGTGGCTCTGAACACGGCATATGGGTCTAAACAACCAGAGCTGCTGGTCTTTCCGGAGTCTTGGGATTCTTTCCGGCAGAAATCCTGACAACGTTTCCCGAAGCTATTTCCGTCGGTGCTTTGACCTCATTTGGTTGGAAATTACTTTGCGGGTGGATCGACCCAGCCCGCAAAGAAACAAACGGACCGGAAGACTGATCGAAAACAACACACAGCTGCTCGGAATGACCGGGGAATTACGTTCAGCCCAAATTGTCATGAAAACAATCTCGGGGGTAAACTTTATATCAACAACCAACCAACGCGAAAAACCGGCAAAATGACGTTCTTTGCGTTGGTATTAACCATGTCCATGTACGTCCACGAGTGGAGAAGGACGGCTGTAGACTTTCAGAAGCTTTGATGTGACTTGAAGTTGAAAGCATTCGGATGTATTATATAATTCGACTGTATGTATAACTCAGTCGCCGATATCGCACATGGTCCAGCGTGCGAAAAAAGACTGATCATGAAGATGTGTACCCTGATGTTGGATATCTTTCAGCTGTCATCCCTAACGACGTTCGTCGTGAAAATGATAACGAATCTTCTGTTACTCCGCACGCTTTACACAATCTGGAGCTTTTACGGTGTCTGGCTGCAATGAAAAGATATCAGCACCACATAATACATCGCTCGTTGTTGGACGGCTCCCAAACAACCTGTCCAAAATCCACGAAACGATCTCGGCTAGAAGTCGTGGGCGGGGGGCGGGGGGGAGGGGGGGGAGTCTTTAAAATGCGCAGCAGAGTTAAGGATTGGTGGCTCCCAGTGGCCGGCCACTGGCCGATGGAGCGGGTCAACTGGATAACGTTCTACCAGTAGGACCAAGGAAAACCCTGCGCACTTGCAATGCCCTGCACCGCTGCTTTTTGTACGTTTCCAGTTCTTAGAGAACAGGGAGTACTTTACAATGGGAACGAAGAAATGCTGTCTGTGTGACTGTCTGTCTGTCTGTGTGTCTGTCCGTGGTCAAAATGTGTTCCACTCGCTCCAGACAAAACTTCTGGGCCGATCTTTCTGAAAATTTGTACGTATGTTCATTATGGGTCACCGATGAGACCGGTGTTTAAATTTACCGTTATAGCCGTTACTAACGGCTGTAACGGCCCAAAACGGGTTTTCTTCTTTATGGAATATCTCAGAAAGTAATTGTATTCAAGATAAACTGGGAGTACGTTGATATACAGCCTGGCTGGTCACGGTGTCGCTGCACCTTCGGCACGGGCAATCTACAGAGAGCAGTCAGTATCAAGTCGTTATGAGGCAACTCACCACAGGAGACACTGCGCTGCTGCCGTGTCACTTTGATGGTGTTTAGTGGCGTCTGTTCTGATCCCTAGGCCTAATATCTTTGTGAACAATTCAGCAGCGGGAGACTGAGATTGAGGACTATTGAGAGAGAGAGAGAGAGAGAGAAGACCCAGACATGCTCAGGGCGGTGTAGACCATCATAACCTGACCACTGCTGTACTGACTAGATTTGATCTTTACTCGTAGTAAGTAGACTGTTGTGGTGGAAATGGCAAAGACTGCGGAGAAAAGACGCTGGTAGGTACTGTAAAGATGGCCTGTGCTCAGTCACCTTGGTTAAAGCGTTTGCCTGCGGAACTGACGTTCGTGAGGTTGAATGGGGTGGGTGGGGTTTTCACGGCTTGAAGCCTGCTGCTGTGTCCTCTCGGCTGAAGTAAACGGGGAACCTGATTCAGTCCAGGGAAGACTGCAGACGGAGGAAAGAGAGGAGTGGGTTCCGCCTCCCATCGTTCCGTACCCAGACACGGTGAACCTCAGACAGACCGCTGTCCCCACGGCCATGAAGCTATGGACTTCATAAACCTTAACCGTCAGTGATAGTCGGCGTTGTCACAGGAGAAGAAGACGCTGTCGTTGTTACTGTAGTTATAGCCATGTGGAACAACAAGCCGTTCTGTTTACAGAACAGAGGGTGCCTGCATGAAACGGTGAAAGAAATTCAGAGAAAAGGATTAAAGAAAGAACAAAACAAAACATGAATAACACACTGCTGTCTTCAGGATCCTCCTGCTTCTTCTTCTTCCTCTTTAATTAGCCCTGTACGGATCAGTTTTGTACATTTGGCGCTAGTCCGAAAAATGTATTGACTGAACATCTCTCTCTCTCTCTCTCTCTCTCTCTCTCTCTCTCTCTCTCTCTCTCTCTCTCTCTCTCTCGCTCGCTCGCTCACTCGCTCGCTCTTCTGTTATGTTTGTGTGTGGATATTTTCAGTAGTTTTTCGTTTTATGTTTTGGCATTTCAAGAAAATCGCTTTCTTAAACCTGACGAAACACATTTTAATTGCT
>CM031614.1:14423562-14438562 GCA_018398815.1 Conus ventricosus
TAATTCAGAGGTATCAGATAAACGTGATATAAAAGACTTCGGTGTAAGGCAGGCTAATTCAGAGGTATTAGATAAACATGATATAAAGACTTCGGTGTAAGGCAGGCTAATTCAGAGGTATCAGATAAACGTGATATAAAAGACTTCGGTGTAAGGCAGGCTAATTCAGAGGTATTAGATAAACATGATATAAAGACTTCGGTGTAAGGCAGGCTAATTCAGAGGTATCAGATAAACGTGATATAAAAGACTTTGGTGTAAGGCAGGCTAATTCAGAGGTATTAGATAAACGTGATATAAAAGACTTCGGTGTAAGGCAGGCTAATTCAGAGGTATTAGATAAACGTGATATAAAAGACTTCGGTGTAAGGCAGGCTAATTCAGAGGTATTAGATAAACGTGATATAAAAGACTTCGGTGTAAGGCAGGCTAATTCAGAGGTATTAGACAGTAAAGTTACATTAGGGACTGTACATGAGACTTCATTACACACAGTCAGAAGAGTATGAGCTGGAAATCAGACTTTCCAACACTCTGTCGGCGACAGGCGGTGGACTGTGCAGAGAGACAGTGGTGTGTCAATCAGACAGTAAACCACACAGCTGTGAAGGTGACTCGACTCACCTGGCTCAGATGCTTGATGTCGGCGGCCAGTCGTTGCTCCAGCTGACCGAACTTGACCTCCTGGTCGTGCAGTTTGCTGTCCATCATGCTGGTGTGTTTGAACACCAGGCTGACCACCTCGTCCACTTGCTGCTGCAGGATCTTCTGCATCTCCGTCCTCAGAAGCTCCTGTATCCATTCCCCGGCGCTCTGGTCGTGCACCATGCTCTCCTTCCACCCGGACAGGTTGCTGGACGGAATCTCGGGTCTCTCCTCACCGTCGCTGTCAGACTCTTCTGTGGGGTCAGGCAGCTTGTTCAGGTCGGCATTGTAACTCATGCGAGACTTGGCCGAAGCTGTGTCTTTGCTGCTGCTGCTGCTTGACAAGGATTCCGAGTCCGGGTTGGACGGAATGCGGAGGTTCTTCACGGAGCTTCCGTCAGCTGAGTCTGTTTCATTAGCTAAAGGAGTGAAGGGAAGTCTGATGCTGTGGTCACTGGCTGTATCGTTGACGACGTCTCCACTGGAAGCGTCGTTGATGTCCAAAAGCGCGCTGTCTTTGGCCGAGTCACGACTGTTGGGGTGTGGGATGGAAGAAGCAGGGGTTGGGTCGGTGACCTTGGAGGCTGCTGCGCCTTGTGGAGGCTGGTTTGTACTGTTGACGTTGCTCAGCACATTGTGAACGTGGTCTGCCAGCCTCTTGCCTGTCGTGTTCAGCCTGTTTCTGATGCCCTCCAGCTCGTTCAACAGTGCCGCGTCTCTGTCCACAGGCTGCGGAGTGGGTTCACGCTCTACCTGGTTTCTGGGTGGTTTGCCGCCGGGCCACTTGGGTGCTAGGTGGTTGTTGTGGAAAGACTGGTCGGGACGAGGCACCATGTTCATGATCTGGTTGAAGGCCAGGGCCTGGTCCCGCACGTAGCGGCCCACGTAGTGTGTGTAATTGTCAAACAGTTTCTTCACTTCGCTGTGCACCACCGTCTTCACCAGAACTGTGATGGCTTTCTCCTCCTCCTCACGACTGCGACCCACGGGCAGCATACCCAGACCCACACCACGGCCGTGGGGTTTTTCTCCCAGACCAGGGGACTGCAGGGGCTTGGAGGACGAGGCCACCGTGGCTCTGATCTTCCTTAACTCTTCTTCCAAGCTACGGATGCGTTTCTCCACCTGCCCGTCTGCTGCACCGGCTTCGTTTATTGTCATGCGCTCGTGGAGCTCTCCCAGTTTCTCCCTGTAGAACTGGCGCTCCTTGCTCAGCTGTTCCTGGAGCTCCTGCACGTGCTGCTTGTACAGCGTCACCTTGGTTTCCATGGCGTTCAAACGTCGGGTGACGCGCTCCTCCATGTCGCAGGAGGACTTGACCTTGTCCCGCGGCACCACGAAGCTCAGGATGCAGTTCTCCCCCATGCCATGGAAGTCCATGGCCGCTGAAGGCAGGGTGGTGTGAACCACAGTGAGCAGCGTGGTCACCACGCTAACGGTGAACACCGACATGCTTCGCATCATCACCACCATGGCTCCACCACGCCACTGGTCTCGTTCTCTTCTTCCTGCTGGACAATACTGGCACAAGATGTCTGCTGAAGAGACACGTACAGGCTTGCCATCAAGTTAAGGAGTACTGCCCCAGCAGTGTGGGCATTTGTTTCACAAAGTATGCTTCGCGTCTTTTCATCCTGAAAGGATAATGGATTGCCGGCTGCTGCTTTAGGAACACGGCCGCTCTGAAGTTCTGTGTACCTTCTAACTAAACACAATCACTTCGTCCATGGCCAGTTTCTTCACGTGTCAGGTTGATTTATTTTACAAACATTGCACCCTGATAAATGCTCTCTCAAGTCATCCCACTGTGTATTTGTAGAGGGGCTTGACCGTCATAAACAGACACATACAGATGTGACTAGTTGTGTGGCCAGCCTACGGCAGGCGCGGAATGGGAAGAGGAAGGGGTTGCTGTCACATTCAAAATGACGACAGAGGTGCCACAGTTTCACCTTGCTTTCCGGACACCCGCTTCCCGCATCGGGAGTAAACTGGTCAATCAGAAGCAGTGCCCAGCTGGGAAGTACAGTCCCGTGAATCGCCAGAAGTGGTGACGGGAGAGAGGAGTACGGTAGACCAGGAAAGTAATTCCACGGTGGCGGCAGATCTGAGACCCGATGAGGGGTGAAATCTTCCACGGGCCGCTACCTATCACTTCACCGCTCGCCTAGCTCTGAAGCCGACGAGACTGCCAACACCAATAGTCGGTCCGCACACGCGGCCAGCTTGTGGGACCGGCTGAGCAGCTTGGGCGGCAAGCGTTTGTCACAGCAGTGCACGTGAAACACGGCGGGCTGCAGCGTGGTGCCTGGTTGGGAGCGTTACCACCGCTGCTGCCAACGGTCTTCACGCCTCATAGCGCCCACCTCTCAACACTAATCAGCCGGAGACTGCCAGCCTGGTTACATTTCTCTCCGCTCTTCACCCAGCTGAAGCCTCCGTACCGTGCACCTTCCCCTTGATGTCTGGCACCCCGTTCCACGCCCGCTCACACGCGGTAATAGAACAGCGTCCTCGTAATCCCCGCCCCAGATGATCCAGATGACAAGATGGGCGGCAGCGGCTCGCGAAGCAGTCGGTGACAGACACACCCCTCACTTCCAGGCTCCGTCTTGACTGCCCGTGTTCTCCGCTCCACTGAAGAAAAAGAAGCAGACAGCTAGCACGTTAATCATGTCCATATTACCTAGTCTTGAAGATAATGAAGGTATCAATACGTCAGCATTGCATAGTCTCTACGATAGCTAGGGTGTTAATCATGTAAGCATCATCTAATCATGAAAATGCTTATGAGTTGTGTCTGCAGTATGTTATCCTAAGAGACTTAAAGCTTGAAGTCCTAAAGCCTAATGGCTGAAGGGGCAGTGAACTGTGGGAGGTTCACCATGTCTGGGGCATGGTTTGATGGGAGACAGAACCGGCCCCTCCCCTTCCAGTGCCTGTAATCGTCCCTGAGTTGAATCAGATGCCCGTTTACAGGGGGGCGGGCCCGCTATTGCGCGGCCCGCTATTGCGGGGACCCGCTATTGCGAGGCCCGCTATTGCGGGGACCCGCTATTGCGCGGGCCCGCTATTGCGCGGCTAACCCTAACCCTATTCCTAACCCTAACCCTAACCCTATCCCTAACCCTATCCCTAACCCTAACCCTAACCCTAACCCTATCCCTAACCCTAACCCTATCCCTAACCCTAACCCTAACTGTCGCGCAATAGCGGGCCCGCGCAATAGCGGGCCCACCCAATCGCGCAATAGCGGGCCCGCGCAATAGCGGGCCGCGCAATAGCGGGCTGACCCCGTTTACAGCTGGGTGCACAGAAAGGGTTTTCAAGCCGAAAAGATCTGACCCCACAAGTAGTCTGAGCATCTTACCACAGGCTCCTCTCTTGAAGATAGCAAGGTGTGGAGTTAATTATGTCACCGTTGCCTTGTCTTTAAGATAACATGGTATTGATTGTTAGCATTATTAAGACTTGAAGACAATCACAGTGTGAATCATGTCAGCATTAGCTAGTTTTGAAGATAGGGTGGTAATTAATGTCAGCATTACCAAGTCTTGAAAATAATGAAGGTATTAATTGTGTCAGCATTGCCTTGTCGTCTTGAAATAATAAGGCTGTCTATTACGCCAACATTGGTTAGTCTTTAAGATAGAGCATAGATTACAACAGCATTGTCGAATTTTGAAGTTGATGGTAGCTATAAGGTATTAGTTGTTCCAGGATAGTCAGGACGTTCATGGTGCATGATGTGGAAAGGCGAATAATTAAGTCGTTGGTGCATTGTTGGTCAGGCCACCCACGTTCAGAGCTGCAGACAAAGTGTGCATCGCGTTGGCTCTGCTATTGAGAGAACACGAGCCAAGGGAGTCGGCAACTAAAGCGGGCGACTCGGCGCAGACAGGAAGCCGAGGGTAGCTGCTACCAATGGGAAGTCGTCAACTGCAACAGGGGGAGGCAACGCGAGAATAGTCGCCTTATCAGGCACCAATCGCTGGGAAGTTTACAGAATTCAGCCAATCTTGTCAACTGATATGTACAATGGTTGAAAGAGATATACATGCATGCAGGTAATAGAAACTGAACTGAAAAAATTAAAGCGAAGTTTAATTAAACGATCTCTGAATCGGCGTCTTTCGTTTTAAGATCAGTTCAGTCTTCAATACAAACAAGAGAAATGCTTTGTTCAGGGCTGTAACTAACTCGGAGAAGAAATCTGTTCTGTGTGCACTGATTAATTTCCCCATGCGCTATAGGTAGATCCTCTCACTGCGGGACGACTGTATCGGAATTCTCACTCTCACAAGCCAGCTCATCGTTTAAATCTGGGTCATCGGCATCTCTTTCGGTCTCTCTCTCTCTCTCTCTCTGTCTCTGTCTGTCTCTGTCTCTGTCTCTCTCTCTCTCTCTCTCTCTCTCTCCTTTTTTTCCATTCTCTCACACCACCCTTCTTATTTTTGTTTTGTTTTGTTTCAGTATCATTTGAGTGTTGTTCTTGTTTATGTTCGTTAAGTAAGGGGAAGATCCCGAAAAGAGATGTTGACTTCGTCTGTGATTTTGTCTCCATCTGTCACTGTCTGTCTGTCTGCCTGTCTGTCCTCATATCTGCACCAGTAGCCACCGTGTGCAGCAAGATTGAGATGAAAACAACGATTATTTTGTATGTAACGCCGTAAGAGAGAGAGAGAGAGAGAGAGAGAGGAGAGAGACAGACAGACAGGCAGGCAGAGAGAGGAGAGAGAATGGCTGAACTGAACGTCAGCTCATCACTGGATCATGGCCAAAGCACGTGCAGAGTGATACCTTTGACATTGTGAAATGAGTTGCACGCACACAGAGAGAGAGAGAGAGAGAGAGAGAGTCAGATGGTTTATTGTTTACGGCTTAATGTCTCCATTCTTCCCTGTCAGGAGGCCAGTTCGGAAGAGAAGGTTTGACGGTTTTTTTTAGCCTTCAGTTCTGATTGCTCACAGTGGACTCTTGTGAGACAAGTGCTTCGGGACAAAGTCATTCCGGGTCTCACCGCCTGTTTCAAGAGGCTTCGCATAAAGGGTGATTAGGAGATGCTCCAGTGACGCACTCAGAATGTGTTTTTCTTCCCCGAATCCGCCTTGGTGTAATCGCCTCTGGGAGTTGTGTCTAAGGGGTATAATTATGCAGGGAGAAGTGGGAAGAGGGAAGCGTTGTGGGCGGAGGGGAAATGGAGGAGGAGTTGGGGCACTTCACGGACACCACCAGAACGAGAAAGTCTTCTCATTCAGATAGGCGGCGAGGAGGTTAGTCAGCCTCTGCGCTGCTCACACGGGAACTCCCCAACCTCAGCAGAGTGAATCCAGAGCTTTGCGAGCAGAGTTATCGAGAGGCGTGCTAGATGTTGTAACGCGCCAATGAGGTAACTATCTGATACAGTTGGCCCGCGTAGCAAGAGACCATCTAGATTACCGGCTCCGGCGGACTTGTGGAGAAAGATGTTTGTATGTCTATCAGTGGGATTCTTCCCCAGCCCCTCCGCCTCCCACCTCCTCCTTCTCCCTCGCCCCATCCCCAATTCTGCTAGGCTGAATGTTTACGGTTGCGGTCCCCGGGTTCCCCCGGAGCGCAATCTTGCTGTCTGCATCAACAACACGGCCAGAGCCAGAATGAGGTGGAGTCTGGGGGCGACGTTCTGGGCAAGGCCGTTTCAGCCGTCTGTGCCGGCGAGGCAGGTCATGGGAGGGGGGGGGGGGGGGGGAGGCTCAGGTCTCGGCGGTCCTGCACAGCCTAGTGTCTCCTTTCTCTGCACTGGAGTGGGGGTGGGGGGAGGGGGATGGGGGTGGAAGGGGGTGGCGGGAATTACAAGCGAAGGAATCCCTCCAAGAATGTCCGAACTCTGTTCTGGCCAACAACTTAGCTTGACCTGCTGCAAGGTCAAGACCTGCCCACCTGGACGTCGAATAGAAGCGATTTGTACAGTCTAAATTCTGTGGACAAGAAATAAAGGATTTTTAAAAACAGATTCATACTGTCTTAAACTCTGTTGGTGATGAATAACACAGTCTCAGTTTCTGTTGACTTTTTTTTAAAAGAACTTTTAGGCCAGTCTTAATGGTCGTCAAATATGTCGACAGTACAGTTTTAATCCACACTGACAAGGGATAAAGAGCTGTCAAACGAGTTTGTACAATCTTAATCTCTCTTGGCAAGGAATAGGATTTCTAATCCAGACTGAAACAAAAAGGACTACCATCTGCCTGATAATATCCTCTTCAGAGAATCTCAGGGATGGATGGTTATAGTAAAAAAAAAAAATTAAAAAAAAAGAAGCCAGGAGAAAATCAGGAAATGAACAGAGCTCCTGGTGGAAATACCCAGTATCAATGTTGTTCACCTGAGGGATGTTCCATTCCAGTCAGTCAGATCATTGGACAAACCGTCAGAAGGAAGATCAAATCGAAACAAACTGGGGACCTTCTCATCTTAAGGGCAACTAGGAATGTGTTTTGTGGTGTGTTGATGCTGTCCCCTAAAGTAAAGTTTGATTAGTGAAATTAAAATTAAAAAAGAAAACATTGGTATCAGAAGTTCGCGCGCACTGGCCTGCAGCCAAGTACACACATGATGTTCAGTACCCACTTGAGGTCAGACTGGAATTTTCTGAGCGTGAACGCTTTCAAATCTAGACTAATAAAAAAAAAAAAATATGTGTTCATTAATAGAGTCAGCCAATGGGCTACTTGCCACTGACAGCAGAAGGTCATCAGACGGGGTCGTTCGGCGCCCCGCGAGTTCATTGCAGGCTGTCCTTTCAGCCATCAAGCTTGCGCTGAGCAGCGTCACGCTTGCCATCAATGCCGGTTACTTGATGGAACAGGAAGGCGGTGGGGGGAGGGGGGGGGGGATGGGCGTAGCCTAAGTTATTTATCCCAGTAAGAATCAAGGTAGCCTACCCCCTTTTACCCTACCTCTCTCCACAGGAAGGGAGTGAGGAGAAAGGGTGCAATGAGAGAATTGGATTGAGGGACGGGAGAACAATTGGAATAGCTTGAGGTGTCATGGACTGTGGGCAACGAGAGTGCGGACAACATTGTGTGCACTATACCGATAGAACGGAGTCGCAAGACTGGAACGTGGGACAAAGTATGTACGACCGCTAGGGATGGAGAGGGGGCAAGGTTGGAGAGGGAGGGAGATCTGAGGAGGTGATAATAGGAACATCTTGCATCCACCCGCCCTCCCCGTCCCCACTTACCCACCCTTCCCACACGAACATCTACTTAAATAGCACTATCCCGCCAAAACACGAAGGACACACGACTCTTTTTGCCACATGATAGTTCATCATCGCAAGGGGATGAGGAAGAGGAAGGTGTGAGTGTGTAGGGGTGTATGGGTCTGGTATGGAGACTGAGGGCGGAAGAGGAAGGGGGGCAGGGGGTAGGAAAGGGGGGGGGGGGGGGGGCGGGGGGCCGAAGCGCGTGTAAACAGGCAGACCTTGATGTCAGGGCTATCGATAAATCTCTCCCCACTCCCTCCCGGCAGCACACAAGTTAGCTCCGTGTCTGAAAGGTTCCCCTTCCAACTGCCTGCTGACGGGAGGGACTGCAGAGCTTTTTAGGCTCCTCCCCCCCCCCCCCACGCCCCCCCCCCCCACGCCCCCCCTTCCAGCTTATCACCATTCTCATATACCCGTCCGCCCCCCCCCCCCCCCTCCTTCCCTGGCTTTTTGCACCACCCCCCCCCCCCTTTACCACCCCAATGCCTAAAGCCCCTCCCAACACATGCTCCCTCCACCTCACCTCTCTCCATTCCTCCAACTTCCACCCTCATCCCTTCGACCTTGGTTGAAGAGGGCTTGGGGTGAGGGTGAGGGTGCGGAGGAGGTGGAGGGTGGGGGGTTAGGTTGGGAGGGATGGGGAAGAAATGTGACTTGGTGTGCACGTCAGAGCTCGATCACCGTGGTGATAGTGGTGATAGCGATGGTAATGGCTGGTGATACAGATGATAGCGATGGTAGGCGCTTTGGATAGGTCCCTCTTGATATCTCGTCTGGCCACTCGTCCCCCCCCCCCCCCCCCCCCACCCCCCGGCTCCCCTCAGCCCTCCACCCCTACTCCATCTCCCACCCCACCCCTTCTCCCTGCACTGCCCCCTTCCCTCTGCACGTGCAGATCGTGGGTGATCTGACAGTTGTAACGGCCGACATGTGTGGCGGCATCGTTTGTAGACTTCCCAAGCCTACAAACTTCTCGGGGTTACAAGCGGTATTCTCACGGTGTCTTGCTATCTCTGCTTCCCCCCTTTACCCTTCGTCTCCCCCCCCCCCCCTCCCGCCCTCCACCCCTCCCCACCCATGTATTGGTTACCTTCTGGTGTTTGCATTTGTTCATGTCTTATCCGTCCTCCCTCTTTTCATTCGTATTTTCACATCATGCACTTTTTTTTCCCCCTTCCCCTGATGTTGAATGTAGTTCTGTTTGTGTTTAAGAATTGTTTTCAATTAGAGTAACCAGAGTCTCCACATACCCAGCTTGTTAATATATATTTTTTTAACCTTTTGTTTTCTTTTGGTTTTGTGTGTGTGTGTGTGTGTGTGTGTGTGTGTGTGTGTGTGTGTGTGTGTTTGTGTGTGTTTTTTGTTGTTTTTTGTTGTTGGTTTTTTTTTTTTTTTGGGGGGGTGATATTAATGTAATGACTTTATATAAAGTTTTGACTAATGTTTCATTCTGTTTGTCCGATTGCAATCCATCCCCCAACTCCACCCCATCCCACCCCCATCCTTTCTCTCTCTCTCTGTCTTCGTTTGTCTGTCTGTGTGTGTGTGTGTGTGTCCTCTCTCTCTCTCTCTCTCTCTCTCTCTCTCTCTCTCTCTCTTCTCTCTCTCTCTCTCTCTCTATGCCCTTCTTCTTCTTCTTTTTCTTCGCTCTAATCTGTCCTTTTCCTTCTCTCGCACATCAATGGTACTTTTTCCTTTCGCAGACTAGTTTGCTCATGGCTTACCCCCCCCCCCCCCCCCCCCCTCCCAGTCCCACCCCGTCCTGTTCGTAAAGTATCAATCTAAAGTAAAGTGCCAGTTTCAAAACATTGCGACCAGGATCTAAGAGAGAATGTCAGCTGAACCGTACCAGCCAGACAAGGTGCCGAAGAGACACGGAGCGTCATGACGGTTCGTCTTTATTCGTGCACTGCATATAGGAGTGGGCAATAGCCCCAAACAGTTGGCCTTTATTTGGTAGTCATTCATGATGGCCACCTGTTCCCCAGCTGCTAGTCTGGAGTGGGCAATAGCCCCCGACAGTATATCTTTGGTAGTCATGATGGCCAGTCATGATGTTCACCTGTTCCCCAGCTGCTAGTCTGGAGTGGGCAATAGCCCCCGACAGTATATCTTTGGTAGTCATGATGGCCAGTCATGATGTTCACCTGTTCCCCAGCTGCTAGTCTGGAGTGGGCAATAGCCCCCGACAGTATATCTTTGGTATCATGATGGCCAGTCATGATGTTCACTTGTTCCCCAGGATTGGACAGTAACCCAGACACTGGTAGTCACCTGACAACGCCACCTGTAGCGGTATTTGGAACACGGTGATGAAGGATACCCTGACCATGTTTGTCAGAAACACCAACGACGCGCCAAGCAAGACCAAGTTCAACTGTCTATAACAATAGCTCTTTCATTCACGCGACAGGTCCAGTACCATGATTTTCGCACATCCGTTGTGTCGCCATGAAAGATAGAGTTTATCGTCAATAGAAAAACATCCAGGTGTTCCATTTACACTGCCAAATAAATGCACGCTGGCAAACACGTCGACCTTACTCGACTTGAAAGGACAGAAGAGCTCGGTCAAGGGAAGACATCCAGCGGGCATTGGACAGGGGACACTGACCTCCAAGCACCCCAGTGATGGCGGTATGGTCTGTGACGAGTGATCGGAACGGTTGATGAGTGTGGTGTGGCTAGCAGATTTCCAGAGGCAAGAGTGTGGAATGGTGTTCTGCTTTACGTCTGAAAGGGCCATGTCCCTCGTCGGGTTAGGATCAGTTCCATTTTAAACATTTATCAACACTAATAACAGGATACATCTGGTAACGCTCCCTTTGGGTAATTGAGGCTAGCTCACCGCACCCCAAACTGCGGTCATGGAAGAGGACCAAGGAAAAATGTGTGGGTGTTTGTGTGTGGGTGTTTGTGTGTGTGTGTGCATGAGAGAGAGAGAGAGAGAGAGAGAGAGAGAGAGAGAGAAGGGGAGGAGGAGGAAGGAAGGAGCCATTCGGAAGAGAGAGGAAGATGCGGAGTAGAATGCGAAAAAAGAGGGGCTGTAGTATGAAGAGAGGAGTGATTGTGGGTACGTGACGGGAGAAAGAGGTTGGGAACACTAACAAACGATTATCCCGTTTCTTCCCGCCTCTTGTATAAACAAACTGTGCCCATGAGTCCGTGTGAAATGCTCCAGGACCAGGGAGAGAGAGAGAGAGAGAGAGAGATTAGACAGAACGTGTTTTGGCTGCCGAACCTTTACGTGCACTGCGGTGAGTCATTGTGAACCGAAAGATTTTTAATTGGTTTGCATTCACCATCGCAAAACGAGAATGAATCTCTCTCTCTCTCTCTCACTCTCTCTCCTCTCTCTCTCTCACTCTCACACACACACACACACACACACACACATCACACACACACACACACACACACTCTCTCTCTCTCTCTCTCTCACACACACACACACACACACACACAAGTACACGCACATGCTCACACGCTTGTACGCACATGCTTGCGCAACACACACGCGCGCGCGCACACACACACACACACACACACACACACACACACACACACACACACACACACAATGAAGGAGAGAAAGAGGAATCGAAGCCTTCCACTACACAGATGTTCTGGCCTACCGTTTCCTCCCCCCCCCCCCCCCCCCCCCCCCCCCCACGGTCCACTTCTTCTCATGTCTGCTTCCTGTCTCCAGCCCCCGTCTGACATGAGAGTTCAAACAGTGAAAAAGAATCGACTGCAGACATCTCATAAAGCATCTTAATGTTCCTGTAGTTCAGCTCCATTGAAATAAGTGAAGCTCAGAACAGACAGACCATGCCCCATAAGTCGGGCTGGGGGGGGGGGGGGTGGGGGGGGTGGGCGGGAGAATCGGTTAAGGTATTATTGGTGACTTGTTTTCACTTTTCCCCAGCATTCTTCTTCCCACCTCTCCTTCCATTTTCTCTGTCTTTCTCTGTGAAAAATTAGATCTGTATGATTAGTCCTCGCTCGCACGCGCTCGTGTGTGTGGTGTGTGTGTGTGTGTTCTTAGGTGCTAAATACCCTTGCAGCCTTTTCTGATTGGTTCTCTGAGTAGTGACTTAAAATTAATAACGCTCACTACTCATGCCATGTACAGTTCGCCATATTGTGTATGAGAATATTTTCCTATGGTTTTGACGTCCTTTGCCGATCGTTGTATGTGAAAATATCACATTGTTCTATGTTATTTTCTAAATGTAAATTGTGTTTCAAATGGAGATGGACCCTTCATTCCAAGGACAAAAAGAATTCTACGATTAGTTTGGTTGACTATGATTGCAACGATGCTTTGAACATGTTTAATGAATGTATTAGAAAGCAAGCACGCTGGTTGTGTGAAAAAGAATATTTATTTGTCAAAGCGTGATAAAAGACTGGTACGATAAGGAAAGCAGAGTAAGCAAGATTAGAGCAAACGGTTTGCTCTCAGTATCGAGGAAAAGAAGGGATGAAAATGACAGTACTGTATTGCAAGAAGGGAATATATGAATATGCTGAAAGAAAAGACAAACAGTGTGATGATATGTTGTTGGAGAAACTCGTTTCTTCAGTAAACAGTCGAAGAGAGTTTTGGGAAACTTTTCCTAAAATATACTTCAAAACGTAAACAAGTTCATCATCATTTAACTGTTGATGACTGGTTTCTGCATTTCAAAGACTTACTTGAGTTTGAATATGCTATTGAGAACAGGATGAAATGAGAGCTATGAATCGCCCCATATCAAGGGAAGAAGTAATGTTAGCAATAAGAAAATTGAAAAATGGTAAAGCTCCAGGGCTAGATGGGATTATTGGGTAAATGCTGAAATATGCGGGGGGGGGGGGGGGGGGGGGGTCGGACGCTTGACTTTTTAGGGGGTATCTTTTTAATGCATTAGTTAACAAGGTATTTTCCCAGACAATTGGACAGATTATATCGTACTTCCTTTATTTGAAAAGGGTGATGTAAATAATCCTAGCAATTATAGGGGCATACCTTTGTGTGACATCAGGGGTAAAATCTATAGTACAGTTATAAATAACAGACTCCAAGAATGGATAGCAGAATGTAATCTGACAAGCGAATACCAAGCAGGATTTAAAAGAGGCTATTCTACAGTTGACAATCATGTTTACTTTGTTAGCATTGACACAAAAACAGTTTTGTTTCATCCGCAAACTGTACGTTGCTTTCGTCGATTCTGAAAAGGCGTTTGATTCTATAGAAAGGAACTTGTTAGGGCCTTTTGAAAAAACGGGATTAAAGGCAAGTTGTGCAAATGTGTTCGTAGCATGTAGGCCCTACAAAATTGTAAAGGCAAGGGTCAAGTGTGGGGCAAAATTGACCGAATACAGTGATTGTAACCGTGGGATGAAACAAGGTGTTGTTTGCAGCCCGATCTTGTTCTCTTTATTTATCAGTGAAATGGGGAAGTGGGGAGAGCGTCCGCCCTTGGCCGAATCTTGGAGATTAACGACCTGATAATTAACCCTTCGTCTCCTCTACAACGTCGTGTTTTACGTCACACATTGGTCAGTTGCCAAACTGGACGTACTACCCTTGGAGGGTGTGGGAGAGGGACCCAGGTAACACTACACAGGTACCACCAGGACGACAACAAATTCAGATGGATAGCAAGCAGGGGAAGATTGTAAGAGGGTTCTAGGGGTCCCAGACCCCCCCTCCCTTTAAAAAACAAAACAAAACAAACAAAAGCTCACAAATGCTTAATGGATAGATACTTGTTGTGTGGTAGGAGAGACCTCCAGTGCGCCTTAGTGACTACAGTGGAAGCTCCCCCACCCCCACCCCTCCTATTCCTCTTTAAACAAAATCTGCATCCTGTTCACCCTTCCTTCCTTTACGAACTCTTCTGCAAGGTTATTGAGCCCTGTCCTCAGTTTGGACACCTACTTCCATTCTCACTCCCCACTCCCTCAGTGCTTGTCTTCTGCAAGGTTATTGAGCCCTGTCCTCAGTTTGGACACCTACTTCCATTCTCACTCCCCACTCCCTCAGTGCTTGATTCGCCGCTGGCAAGATATCCCAAGTTTTCTGTTGGGCGCATGATGGTTCATGACTGCGTCAGTGCCCCGGTTCGGTGTTTCAGCCGTCTAGTTCTGGCATCCATTGTGGTGATCACTTTTAGTTACATTCAGATTCAACGCCAAGCATGGTTTCACAGACAGGGATATCCATCGTGTCAGGAGAAAGGAGAGAGGATGGAGAGGACATGAGAAGGGATGGAGAGGACACACCTTATACTTCAGAGTAGTACAAACAGAACGACAACACGTTAAAAAAAAAAGAAGTGGCTAGTACCGTAACCAGCCGAGCGAACCAGGCACGCACACGTGGTGGTCTCCAAGAAGGCCAGACCTACACCACACCAGCATTTCCACCCTGGCATCTCTCCACCCCCATTCCCTTCTTCCAAAGACAACCCCTTCTTCTCCATTCCCCCCCCCCCCCCCCCCCCCCACCCACACACACACACACACACACATCCTAGATCGCTGTACATCTGGACCTCCTGGCTAGTTGGCCAAGCGCCGCTTTGCTCCGTTATGTCACATAACCACGAAAGAAGCGGAACCGAACTGAACAGAAACACAAGTCGATTCCATGTGCTTGATGCCTCTTCTGCAGGCAAGAAGCGGTTGTGAGCTTTCGTGGAGAGAGGAAGAGGGGCGTGGGAGAAGGGGACAGGAAGCGGGGCGGGGAGGGCGGGAGGGTATCACGGTTGCACGATATTATATCATAATCACTGTTGTTCCATGAGCGAATTAATTCCGGATTCTGCGGTTACGTTGTCCCGCAATCAAAACGGGGGTAACACGCATTTCACTTCCAATGGTTTGATGAACAAAATCTGAAAGTAAGCCTTAAAGTTAGGATGAGTTCCAATGATAATGAAGTGTTTGGTCAGATTAAAAGTGGATTGCGTAGGCGCAGACGTCTATGGGTTCAGTAAGAGATTTGACACCTCCTCTAATACAGCAGTCTTATCCACTTCACATCTTCGTTCTTCCTCCTCCTGAGAGAGAGAGAGAGAGAGAGAGAGAGAGAGAGAGAGAGAGAGAGAGAG
>CM031614.1:14461062-14463562 GCA_018398815.1 Conus ventricosus
AGTGTGATGTGACTTCAGGCAGAAGGGGGTAAAGGGATGGGGTTGGGTGGTCTTCTTTGTCTTCTTCATTTCTTCTTCTTCTTCTTTTCCTCTTCTTCTCCTTCTTCTTCCAGCCCTGATGTGGCCCTTTACGGTCGGCTGGGCTATAAGCAACATTATCTTATCTTCTCCTTCTTCTTCTTCTCCTTCTTCTTCTTCGTCTTCCTCTTCTTCTTCTTTTTCTTCTTCTTCTTCTTCTCATCATCATCATCATCTTCTTCTTCTTCTTCTTCTTCTTCTTCTTCTTCTTCTTCTTCTTCTTCTTCTTCTTCTTTTCAACTTCTTTTCTTTGTCTTCTCCTTCTTCTTCTCCTTCCTCTTCTTCTTCTTCTCCTCCTCCTTCTTCTTCCTCTTCTTCTTCTTCTTCTCTGTCTGTCTGTCTGTCTGTCTTTTCTCTTCATCCTCCTTTCCATCTCCTTCCAAGGGAACACTGGCAAAATGATCTCTCCTTTGCACGTATAGATGATGTGATGCATACCTGCTTGTGTGTACCTTACTGCAAACGCACCACAGGGATGACAACATTATCAAGATGAAAGGTCAGAAAAACAACTTTGACTGTGGCTGACAGCGAGTTTTGAGTTACTTTGATCACAGAAGCAGGTACTCTCCTAATGAGCTAGGGCACTGGGGATTATTTTCAAAAGATCAGTGAAGCAATGCTAGTTAGTCATTTTGTCAGGGAATGGGGGGGGGGGGGTATGTCTGGTCAAATAGATCCCTGGACCGGGGCATCATCTGTCAAACAGCAGCAAGACCCTGTGAAACAGATGACAGACATAGGTGACATGTGACTACAGAGCTGAAGGACTTTCCTAGGTGTGGAAAATGGTGACCATGGTGGGTCATGATGTGGATGTGTTGAGGGATATAGATGATGATGGTTCGGGAAAATGGTGACCATGGTGGGTCATGATGTGGATGTGTTGAGGGATATAGATGATGATGGTTCGGGTGACTTGTTCTTCCTTTCTTTCTGTGTACGCAGGCTGAGTTTGTGTGCATGACCCTTTTTTATCCCGCCGTTAAGGCAGCCATACTCCATCTTCAGGGAAGGTGCATGCTATGTGTAACGTGTCATCCATACAACGGCCAAACTGGCCTTCTCTTCCGAAAGTTGGTGATGGGATTTTACATGTGTGCAAGATGTTGTGCATATGTTCACACACGGAACCTCGGTTTATAGTCTCATTCGAAGGACTGTATGGGGAATGAAGTCAGAACCAATGTTAACTCCGAGGGAAAAATCCCCCTGTACCAAAATTTGAACCCGCAATCCCAGGATCACGAGTCTGGCGCTCTACCAACTGAGCTATTCCAGCCCCAATTCGGATGACAAGATGAAGGTTCAGGTGAAACTAAGTTACACCAGTAATGATATGATGCTGCTGATGACATGCGCGATGATGATGTGGCTGTTTCAGGTGATTGTGGAGGGATATAGATGATGATGACATGCGCGATGATGATGTGGCTGTTTCAGGTGATTGTGGAGGGATATAGATGATGATGACATGTGCGATGATGATGTGGCTGTTTCAGGTGATTGTGGAGGGATATAGATGATGATGACATGTGCAATGATGATGTGGCTGTTTCAGGTGATTGTGGAGGGATATAGATGATGATGACATGTGCGATGATGATGTGGCTGTTTCAGGTGATTGTGGAGGGATATAGATGATGATGACATGTGCGATGATGATGTGGCTGTTTCAGGTGATTGTGAGGGATATAGATGATGATGACATGTGCGATGATGATGGCTGTTTCAGGTGATTGTGGAGGGATATAGATGATGATGACATGTGCGATGATGATGTGGCTGTTTCAGGTGATTGTGGAGGGATATAGATGATGATGACATGTGCGATGATGATGTGGCTGTTTCAGGTGATTGTGGAGGGATATAGATGATGATGACATGTGCGATGATGATGTGGCTGTTTCAGGTGATTGTGGAGGGATATAGATGATGATGACATGTGCGATGATGATGTGGCTGTTTCAGGTGATTGTGGAGGGATATAGATGATGAGGATTTGGGTGACAAGATGAAGGTTCAGGTGAAACTGTTACACCGGTAATGATGTGATACTGCTGATGACATGGGTGATGATGATGATGATGATGATGTGGCTGTTGCAGGTGATTGTGGATGATGTGGACATGGGCACAGTGTTTGAGTTCCCCTGCTGTCGGTGGCTGGCCATGGACGAGGACGACGGCCAGATCTCCAGGAGCTTGTCCACGACGTGGGGCCAATGGACTCCTCACCAGGTGTGGTAAACATCATCCAAGACACACACACACACACACACACACACACACACACACACACACACACACACACACACACACACACACACACACACACACACAGAGCTCTGTTTATCCTGGATGTTCTTGCTTCATAGTTTGTATAACAGCACGCACTGCGGTTGAATGGTTTGAAAGCAGAT
>CM031614.1:14468562-14478562 GCA_018398815.1 Conus ventricosus
GAATCATCAGTGTAATTCTAAGGTAATGTAGGGCAGGACATGACGATAACACTGGGACTGAATCATCAGTGTAATTCTAAGGTAATGTAGGGCAGGACATGACGATAACACTGGGACTGAATCATCAGTGTAATTCTAAGGTAATGTAGGGCAGGACATGACGATAACACTGGGACTGAATCATCAGTGTAATTCTAAGGTAATGTAGGGCAGGACAAGACGATAACACTGGGACTGAATCATCAGTGTAATTCTAAGGTAATGTAGGGCAGGACATGACGATAACACTGGGACTGAATCATCAGTGTAATTCTAAGGTAATGTAGGGCAGGACATGACGATAACACTGGGACTGAATCATCAGTGTAATTCTAAGGTAATGTAGGGCAGGACATGACGATAACACTGGGACTGAATCATCAGTGTAATTCTAAGGTAATGTAGGGCAGGACATGACGATAACACTGGGACTGAATCATCAGTGTAATTCTAAGGTAATGTAGGGCAGGACATGACGATAACACTGGGACTGAATCATCAGTGTAATTCTAAGGTAATGTAGGGCAGGACATGACGATAACACTGGGACTGAATCATCAGTGTAATTCTAAGGTAATGTAGGGCAGGACATGACGATAACACTGGGACTGAATCATCAGTGTAATTCTAAGGTAATGTAGGGCAGGACATGACGATAACACTGGGACTGAATCATCAGTGTAATTCTAAGGTAATGTAGGGCAGGACATGACGATAACACTGGGACTGAATCATCAGTGTAATTCTAAGGTAATGTAGGGCAGGACATGACGATAACACTGGGACTGAATCATCAGTGTAATTCTAAGGTAATGTAGGGCAGGACATGACGATAACACTGGGACTGAATCATCAGTGTAATTCTAAGGTAATGTAGGGCAGGACATGACGATAACACTGGGACTGAATCATCAGTGTAATTCTAAGGTATTGTAGGGCAGGACATGACGATAAGAAAATGCATCACATCCTCTCCAGCTAGCATGCACAAATGAGTCACGCTTCAGGTAAATCTAGTTAAAAAGAGAAAAAAAAATCTAGGGAAAAGCATTCCAGAAAAACCAAGCTTTTCATAGGGGGAGTCTCATGTAGAGAGTGTATTTTACAATGTGTTAGTGTTTTATTACTATTATAATTATTTTTATTATATCTGACCTGTTATCCTTCTGTCCTACACTCTGTCATCTGTTTAACCCTCTGACTAGTTGCTTATTATTATTGTTGTTGTTGTTATATATGTTTTAAACATTTGTCATCGCAATATTCAAAATTCAAGTTATCAAACTCTAGAAACACAAAAAGTGAAGCAGAATATTAATTGAATGTGATGGTATGAACACAAGGAAGTGTTAGTTAAGCAACAAAAGCAGGTGTTTATTTAACAATTTACCCTCTAGCTTTCAAAGAGCACACGTTTATTATTTACACTTTAAAGGCGTAAGGTATGATCATTGAGGGCTCATGAAACCTTGAGGTTATGGCCGAGGACCTTGTACAGGTCCTGGTAAATCTATTTAATCCCTTTCTTAAAATCTGATTCTGATTCTGAATACTATTGATAACTTTATGGGTATATGTATCCATCTTTTATTCTTTGTGTGTGCATGTGCCTTTTTTGGGGGGGTGGGGACGGGGTTGGGTGGATGTGTAATTTCATGGGCAGGACTGTTTTCTGGTTGCAGGTTTGTGTGTGTACTTTTGTTTGTTTTTGTTTTTTTACTGATCTCAATGAAGAGTCTGTTTATTAATTTTGTTTGTTTCTATGATCTTGTTGAAGAGTCTAGCACATAGACTACAAACTGAGCTGAACAGAAATGATGAGAAAAAGAGAAAAAAATGTATCCTGTGGAAAATTTGAACTGTGCATCTATTATATCATTTCTTTAATTAGCATCTTACCCACTAGGCCACTTTACTTTTGTGTGCATGTGTGTGTGCACGCGCGCGCGCGTATGTGTGTGTGTGTGTGTGTGTGTGTGTGTGTGTGTGTGTGTGTGTGTGTAGATAACTGTTAGCCCCTCTGTATGTGTATTCATTTCTTTCTTTCTTTCTTGAAAAATTGTTTTGTAACATGAAGTCTCTGCAGTATCATATGTATGGTATGTCTGTTTTGATGTACACTGGTGTATGTCCTTTGTTTTATTTTCTTTCATTCTGTATTTATTTGTTGGCATTCAGCAAGTATCAAACAAGGAAGGTACCTTTTGCTCCCATGATGACAGAGATACAGACACATAGCCCCATGTTTGTGGCAGACATTAGGTTAGAGTTGTGTCAGTGGCATAGGAACTGGTTGGTGAGGGGGGGGGGGGGGGGGGGGGGGGGGGGGGGGGGGAGGGAAGGCATTATGGAGGGTAGCAGCTCCCTCTGACTTTGATAAGAAAGGCAGGCATGTCATTCTGCGCCCCCCCCCCCCCCCCCCCCCCATTGATTCCACCTCTTCCCCCTCCCCTCCCCCCACCAGTAAAAGAAATATATATCGCACGCACGCAGGCACACAGGCATGCACACGCACACACACACACACACACACACACACACACACACACACACAAGCACCCGCGCATGCACACGCACGCACACACACACACACACACACACACACACACACACACACACACACACACACACACAAAGAGCTTAGGTTTTGGAATTGTGAGAACAGTGGTGGTCTGGCTGCTTCTGCACAAACGCATTTCCCAAGACATCCTTGCAAATTTACCTGTAGCCTCCACCCCCCCCCCCCCCCCCAACCTCTCAACTGCCTTTATATGCTTTTTTCCCCACTGTCTTCCTGGCTTTGCCAGCCCCCACCCTCCCCCCTCCACCTCCCTCTTTCAGCCTTTCCATCTCCTTTTCCTTCAGTTTTTATTGTCATTGTCACATGTTTCCCTTCTACCCCCTCCTCTCCTCTGTCTCTGAGTACTCATAGCTGTAGAGTCTTTACCGTCATCACATCATCCCTGACCAATCCTACCCCCAACTCCCCTCCCCTGACCCTCCCGTCTTCCTACAGTACTGTATGTGAATGTAATTGTCACATTCCCAAGCAGCAGGTGTTTTATTGCATGTCATTGTGTCAGCATAGCAGTAGAAGTCGTCTTACTCCTTTTTATTTACTTTGTATATCTCCCCGTCTATTTTGATTTTCAGTCACTGGAAACTGTTATGACCACAGTGTGTTTTGCCTGTCTATGATATTATTGAGACTTTTGGTAAGATAACTTTGATTATAAAGGAGGTTTGATGATATGGCCGATGGCTGTTTTAGAGTCCAAACTGGTGTGATTTATCAGCACGACGGCTACTTACTCCCTCCAAAATGTGGTCATTATGTTTCTATATCCCTTATTGTTTTAGAGTCCAAACTGGTGTGATTTATCAGCACGACAGCTACTTACTCCCTCCAAAATGTGGTCATTATGTTTCTATATCCCTTATTTTCTGCATGCCCATCCATATTGATGTATGAGTTACATCATTTACATCTTATGATTTTTTTTTTTTAATCCAGATACATTTATGCATGCTATTTTTTTTTTCAGAATTAGTTGTTTTTTTGTGTGATGACATTCGGTCATATTTTTGTAGAGTTACTAGAAGTGGTCCCATGTTGCTGTGTGTGGCATACTCTGATTTACCTGCCCTTTTAACACGTGGTGGTAGAGACCTGGTTTTGCTGACATCTATTTACAGATTTCTTGGCACATCTTGGGACTGAAGAGATTTTGTTATCTATTGTTGTTTGAAACACTGATTTTTTTTTTTTTTTTTTTTTTTTTGTGGTCACTGTTTTCACCTTTTTTGTGGTTTGTTTGGGTTTTGTTTTTAAATCACAATTGAGAGGGGGTGGGAGTGTCAGTGGTGGAAGGGGGTGGGAGTGTCAGTGGTGGAAGGGGGGTGGGAGTGTCAGTGGTGGAAGGGGGTGGGGGTGTCGGTGGTGGAAGGGGGTGGGAGTGTCAGTGGTGGAAGGGGGTGGGAGTGTCAGTGGTGGAAGGGGGTGGGAGTGTCAGTGGTGGAAGGGGGTGGGAGTGTCGGTGGTGGAAGGGGGTGGGAGTGTCGGTGGTGGAAGGGGGTGGGAGTGTCAGTGGTGGAAGGGGGTGGGAGTGTCAGTGGTGGAAGGGGGTGGGAGTGTCGGTGGTGGAAGGGGGTGGGAGTGTCGGTGGTGGAAGGGGGTGGGAGTGTCAGTGGTGGAAGGGGGTGGGAGTGTCAGTGGTGGAAGGGGGTGGGAGTGTCAGTGGTGGAAGGGGGTGGGAGTGTCGGTGGTGGAAGGGGGTGGGAGTGTCGGTGGTGGAAGGGGGTGGGAGTGTCGGTGGTGGAAGGGGGTGGGAGTGTCGGTGGTGGAAGGGGGTGGGAGTGTCGGTGGTGGAAGGGGGTGGGAGTGTCGGTGGTGGAAGGGGGTGGGAGTGTCGGTGGTGGAAGGGGGTGGGAGTGTCAGTGGTGGAAGGGGGTGGGAGTGTCGGTGGTGGAAGGGGGTGGGAGTGTCAGTGGTGGAAGGGGGTGGGAGTGTCGGTGGTGGAAGGGGGTGGGAGTGTCAGTGGTGGAAGGGGTGGGAGTGTCGGTGGTGGAAGGGGGTGGGAGTGTCGGTGGTGGAAGGGGGTGGGAGTGTCAGTGGTGGAAGGGGGTGGGAGTGTCAGTGGTGGAAGGGGGTGGGAGTGTCGGTGGTGGAAGGGGGTGGGAGTGTCGGTGGTGGAAGGGGGTGGGAGTGTCGGTGGTGGAAGGGGGTGGGAGTGTCGGTGGTGGAAGGGGGTGGGAGTGTCGGTGGTGGAAGGGGGTGGGAGTGTCGGTGGTGGAAGGGGGTGGGAGTGTCGGTGGTGGAAGGGGGTGGGAGTGTCGGTGGTGGAAGGGGGTGGGAGTGTCGGTGGTGGAAGGGGGTGGGAGTGTCGGTGGTGGAAGGGGGTGGGAGTGTCGGTGGTGGAAGGGGGTGGGAGTGTCGGTGGTGGAAGGGGGTGGGATGGGTGGGGGAGAAAAAAAAGGGTGAGTAAAAGGATTTGAAACATTAAAAAAAAACATTATAACAGTAAAGAGCTAGATCAGGAAAAGTACAAATCTCTCTCTCTCTCTCTCTCTCTCTCTCTCTCTCTCTCTCTCAATCTCTCTCTCTCTCTCTCTCTGTCTGTCTGTCTGTCTGTCTGTCTGTCTGTCTGTCTGTCTCTCTCTCTCTCTCTCTCTCTCTCTCTCTCTCTCTCTCTCTCTCTCTCTCTCTCTCTCACCCTGAGACAGTCAGTCCATCTATCTGAGAGAGAGAGAGAGAGAGAGAGGAGAGAGAGAGAGAGAGAGAGAGAGAGAGAGAGAGAGCATGTGTGTGTGTAGACTATGTGAGTATACAAAAGTTGTTATCGTTTTATTGCCGGTAGATATATGTACTCCTTTTTTTTTCTAAATCTCTCCTTTTCACTGTTGTAAATCAGAACTTTAATCATTATATTTTTCTATAAGGATCATGCAAATTTTAAAGAGTAAGCTTGTCAAAAATAATGCAAAATTTAACTTTTTTTAAAGTTTGACATGGTAAAACTGTTGTGATGAGAATGGCACAAGCAACAAAGAGTACAAACGACAGAAATACATAATGCTTTGCCTATTGTATGTATATGACACTTTTGTTTGTATAATTTATCCCAACTCGCCATCATGATTCTTCCTTTCTGTCTCTGTCTCCAGGCCTGTCTCTGTATATCACTCTGTCTCGATCTCAGTTTTTGTCTGTCTGCCTATCTCTGTCTCTCTGTCTCTATCCCTGTCTGTCTGTCTGTCTGTCTGTCTGTCTGTCTCTCTCTCTCTCTCTCTCTCTCTCTCTCTCTCTCTCTCTCTCTCTCTCTCTATCTATCTATCTATCTATCTATCTATCTATCTATCTGTCTGTCTCTCTGTCTGTCTCTTACTCTCTCACTCTGTCTCTCTTGCAGTCTCTCTGTCAAAAAAAAAAGAAGATAAGGCAATAATGCAATAAACTAAATCAATAAAAAGATGGAGGGAGAGGGGGAGTGTTTTGTTAGTCCTCACCCACCTCAATCCCATTCCTTTCCCATTTATCCTCCTCACATCTTTCACATCACACGCATGCACACACACACATGCACACACACACGCATGCACATGTATGCACGCATGCATGCACGCATGCACGCAGACACACTCACACACACACACAGATGCATGGATATGTACCATCAGACTCTTACAGCCAGACACACTGTAGTTATAAAACCACACACTGTAAATGGTAGACACAGAGAAATGCACCAGTTGCCTTTGAAGAAGGGAAGCTCGCACAGCGTTTGTCTCTTTCGTCGTGGTGGCATTTCTTTGAGCTTGGTTCTCAGTATGCATTGTGTGACTGACTGCCAAGAGTGTTCATCACAGGCATCCCCTACATCATCACGGTGAGCACGGGAGACGTGCAGACGCGGGCACGGACTCCGGGTCTACGTCATCCTCCACGGCGGGGGAAAGGGGAGGAGACCAGCGGCAAGATCTGGCTGGAGACGGGCAAGTTCCAGCGCGGCATGACGGACATCTTCAACGTGGACGTGCTCAAGATGCTGTCCCCGCTGTCCCAATCGACGTGGGGCACGACAACAAAGGGGTGGCCTCGGGCTGGTTCCTGGACAGCGTGACGGTTTGTACTGCCCATGGCGGGCCTGGAGCAGGTGTTCCTGTGCAACAAGTGGCTGGCCACCAGCGAGGGCGACGGCCTGATCAGCGCACCCTGCACGAACAGACAGGACTGCGCAAGAAGAAGGAGAAGAGTAAGTGCACACTGGTGTTGTTTGGGTGTTTTTTTTCACTCCTAAAGGTTCTTGACTTACAATAAAAGAATGTTAAAAAAGGATGATCTTTAATGGTGTACTGGTTGGTTCAGTTGTTTCTGTGGCTGGAAGTTGATATTGCACGTTGTCAGTCATGTTGCAGACTTTGGGGATTGTGTGTGTCTTCCTGTGTTTGTGTTTTTACGTATTGACAATGATTTTATAAAAGAGAGAATACCTGGGATAAAATTCTTGGTGAAGAAATGCGTGATAGCCCGGGGTATTTTCTTTATGATAGAAAACTGCTCACGATTTATGTGGAATACATAGAAATACAAAATCAATTGTTATAAAATTCCAAACTATGGGATGAAATTCTAAATAACTCTTTATGATAGAAACTGCTCACGATTTATGTGTGTGATGGTGTGGAGGGGTAAGGGGTGTGCAGGTGAAGACAGGCAGATGGTGAGAAGTGCAGGAACCAAGGGACAACAGCCAGTCAAGAAGACGCAGTGGACGACGTGGAGTTTTTCTTGTCTTTATTTCTCTCCCATGGCTAGGAGCTCAAACCAGGAACGCAGCCTGGGAACTCTCTCGCTCTCAGCACTCAGCGCACTGAGCGCGCCCTCTCTCTGCCTCCTCACGCCAGTCGCTCACATCATGGAACTCTAGGGGAACACTCTCTGTTCTCACACAACGCTCGACTTTTATAAGCATGTACCGAGCCGCAAAGCCAGTACCACGGTGCCGAAGACAAAACGAGCCTCGCGAGGCCGAACCAACAGAATTTTGTGTTTTCTATGGCAGCTTCCGTGTTGTCTGGCTCGCTGTCCGTTCAAACTATTAACACATATTTACTATCGATGAAAACCTCAGAACACAAGGAATAAAATGCAGTAAGTCACATTTGACAATTTTGTTCCTGTACTAAATCATTGCTGATTAATGTCCCAGAGTGAAGCCACTTTTAACAAGCTTACGTCATATTTTCCTTTATTTCGATGAAAGATACTAAACAGCGTGAAATAATTTTGTAATGAATAAAAAGCTGGCATCTCGCTCTTTTCATACATATAAACTTCATTTTCCGAGACAGTGTCTAAGTGGAGAACTTTGCGTTTAAAGTTTGATAGAAAACACAGCTGACTTTTCACCTCGCTGGGCCGTCGGCACCCACTTCTGACACAATTTTCGACTGAAAAATACTCTGTTGAAACGGTCTGTTAAATAATAAATTCTACACATTTTCAGTTGTATTCATAACAAAAATGGAGTCATTAGCAAGATTTCGATCGGGAAGTCCGAATTTCGTAGAATGATAATTTGGATCAAAACTCCGACAGTAAACAAAGAAGCGACTCGCTAAAGGGACCGGCGCTGTCAGTCATTTCGTATAGTCGCAAGCTTGTACAGAAAAGATCATAGGCATGCGATATACGAAATGAAAGCTTATGGACTTTACTTTTAACATGCATCTTCAGATTCTTCGGTTTTCCTCTTACTTTTTGTAAAATCAAGAATTATTCGATATTCATTCGACAGACAATTGAAAATGGCGCCAAGATTGCTCGTGCGAAATACCAGTTTAGAGAAAATATGGGCTTCTCAACCCAGTACGGTTGTAATGAATCAAATACATTAATTTTTGTGACTTCATCGACGTACATACAACTATGTAGGTTCTGAGGCATTCATGATTTAAAGAATTTACACAATAAAAAAAGGAGATTCGACCAAGGGAGGTAAGGGGAAGATAACTTCTCGAACAAAGCATTTTCATCCACGAAAGGTAACCAAAAGAAATATATACACTGTTAGCACCGGTACATGTGGAATACATAGAAATACAAAATCAATTATTATAAAATTCAAACTATGGGATGAAATTCTAAATAAAGAAATGCATGAGACCCAGGGTGTTTTCTTTATGAAAAGACTGCTCACGATCATGTGGAAGACATAGAAAATCAGTTGTTATAAAATTCAAAACTATTATAAATTAAAAAAATAAGAAAAAGCTGCGGCTGATGCGACATGAAATAGCATCTTGCTCAAATAACATCAGGGATAAGTTTCGTGCCGTGAGTTTTCAACCGTTGTCTTTGGAGGTACTGACACTCAAAGTATGCAGCAAGGGACTGCAGATGTGATGTGGATAGATACTTGCAGGTGTTTCTCATGCACTACACTGTGTACAGTTCAACCACGAGAACAGACCGTTTCGGTTTTGTCTGCTCCGCCCTCTCCAATACTTCACCAGACTTCTTGTAGGTCACTGTCCAACATGAATTATGTCTCAGGTTAAAATTTCGTTTTCATTTTATTTGATCCTTTTCTTTTTCATTTTGTGAAAATTATTTGAACAAAAAATTGTTTGCCTTTATAAACACATCACATTTCAACTTGGTTCAATATTATTAATACCGATGAACCGTCTATCCTCTTATGAAAAGGGAGCATGTAAAATATGCATCTTTCCACAGGAACATCATAAGGGAGGGGGTGTGCAGAATTAGTTCTGCACAGATAACTGGTGTGTGTGCTAGGTGAATGGATACTGTAGCTGACATTAGGTTTGAGTTTTAAAACATGTGATCATTTCACATTTACTGCATCTGTTTTCCCGTCTCACTGGAGATTTTTTTTCACACATTGCTGTGTATTGAAGTTACGACTATTGCTTTTTCGTTCATACATGTGTTCTCATCAATGATAATGAACATATAGTATGTGCCATCTTCAGTAAATTTTGATACGTTCAGGTGTTGCACTGTTGTAGCTGCATGCATATGTCAGCTCAAGGGATGCAAAGGGCTGGCTGAGGACTTTCATTTTGGGAGAAGTGTCTGTGTTCTGTAGGCTTTCTGTGTGCCAGATGAATGTGTACTGCATGCGTCCATGGTGCAGGGTTGTATGGTGTGTGATTGCTTCACCATGGGAGTAAAAGCGGCATTTCTTGTTTATTTGTTCACAGTGAGAAAACATGAACAAAAATAATGAACGAGACTTGTTTATTATTCACATTTGTTATTTACCGGTTTGACAGTCCACATGATGTAATTTAGAGGGGAGGCAGGGGACAGGCAGGGGGGGAGTTTTCTTACACAACAGAGGTCATCACTACACATGGGTGATAGTCATACCACTGAGATTTCTGATTTTTTTTTTCTTTTTTTTTTTTGCGTACGCAGACTGATACTTCTGCG
>CM031614.1:14483562-14498562 GCA_018398815.1 Conus ventricosus
AGGAGAACAGATCGATGTTGATAGTCACTGTTCCATCTTAACCGGGGTTCGACCTCATACTTGGCCAGCGCCACTTTCATCGGCAGTCCAACCTGACCAACGCCAGCAGTCCAGCCTGACCGGTGCCAGCAGTCTAACTTGACCAGTGCCAGCAGTTGTGTCGTGTGTGAAAGTGACAGTGAAAAGAGAAAAAAAAAGGAAAAGAAAAAGACAGTGATTCGTGAATAGTTAAGATCACCTGGCCAGGTAAAGTAGAAATCTATTTATACCCGGGTTAGTTAATGATGTTTTAGATAAATGATTTGTGAAGTTCAGGAAAGAGAGAATGTTTTATTTTGTTTGATTCCATATGCATTGATGTTTCGTTCTATGATCATGTGTAGTAAAGTTATAGACTTTACTAGTGGTTTGATGTGACGAATGCATGATATATGAATGAGATTGTAAGCAAGCTGTGAGTGTGTTTGGGCTGTGCGCTAGTCCTTCCTCCACTGACATCACCCGAGGTTGACAATTTATTGGCGAGCCTGCCAGGATATTCTGGCCCATTTATTATAATTGTTCAACTTCTCAGAGAGGAAGCTGGGTGGGATTCAAGTATTGTAATCCTAAGACAAGGGGTTGTCTACTGTATGTTCCCAAGATAGTTAATACTAGGCTTGGCATTTCAGCCCCAGAGTATTTATTTCGCACAGATTGCCTATAATTCGCTCTCATAGTTGGGTCAGGCGCTGGGCGTCTTATAAAAACTAATTACGTTGTCCCAAGCTAATATTATCATTCATAGGATTGTGCTATTACGTCACTCGTGTCGGTAACCACCAGTTTGGCTGTCGTAGTAGTAAAATCTTGTTCAAAAAAAAAAAAAAAAGGAGATATAATGGCGGACGAAAAGAACACCCCTATTGAACAACTTGTGAGTGTCGCTCGTGATTTAGGCTATTCGGGAGAAGAGTTGCGAGCATTCGTTGAAAACCAGCAAAGATGGAAAGGGATGAACGCGCGGAAAGACACCGTGTCGCAGTAGAAATAGCATTAGCAGAGCAGGAAAGGACTAAAACTAGCGAAACGCAGGAAACAGAAAGAATAAGGCAGGCGCAAGAGACAGAAAGAATGAGGCAGGAAACAGAAAGATTAAGGATTCAGGCTAATGATAATCAGGCTAGGGAAGAAACAGAAAGATTAAAGGTTCATTAGAGTTAGAGAAAGTGAGAATGCAAAGGGAGACCACCGAGGATGGGAGTTCAGTCTCCAGTGACTCTGTGCGCAGTTACGCCCCCCGACCAAAGTTGCCCAAATTCTCTGAAGGAACCGATTCGATTGATGCATACATCAGTCGTTTCGAAACGTTTGCGACCAGTCAGGGTTGGCCTCCAGAAGAGTGGGCAGTCTTTTGTCAGCGCTATTGACGGGTAAGGCATTGCAGATTTTCACTGCGTTACCAGCAGAACAAACAGTCTGATTTTGGTGCTGTGAAGGAGTCTTTAATGAAGGGATTTGACCTCACAGAGGAAGGATTCAGAAAGAAATTTCGTTCAGCTAGATTGCAAGCAGGGGAAACGTACACTCAGTTTGGTGCACGTCTAGATCACTATTTTGAGAAATGGTTAGAGTTGAGGGGTTTACGAAGAAGGAGTTCGCTGAATTGAAAGAGCTAGTTATGAAAGAACAGATTTTGTCAGGTTGCGGCCTGAGTTAACCATACATTTAAAAAGAGAGACAGCCAGAGACAGCAGGGGAGTTGTTGAAGTTCGCAGAGGTGTATAGAGAGGCACGTTTGGGCACGAAGGTGCAGGAGAAACAGGTGCTAGGCACAGGTGAGAAGAGTGCAAGGAGACCAGGGGAGTTTTCTGCAAAGTCTGCAAACCCAGTGGTGGGGGAGAAGGAAGGGCAAAGGGACATTAGGTGTTTCATTTGTCACAAGAAGGGACATGTGGCGAGGGATTGTCGCATGAGGTTTCCAGAAGGCAGCAGCCTTGCAGGAGGTGGATAAGGGCGTCAAGGGAAACGACCTGCCAGTGGAACCAACAGGGATTCAGTCTGAAGAGGGGGGAGTGCAGCCTATGGCTAGCACTGGACAGCAGTCAGTGTCCAGGGATGGAGGGCACTAGGCTGAGTGGTTCGTTACCAGTGGAAGAAGGGTGGATTGGCCAGCAGAGGGGGAAAGTGTTACGAGACACTGGTTGTTCATGCGGTGTAGTACGAACAACGCTGGTCGAGAAGGGGATTTGACAGGCAAATCCAGACCTGTACTCTAATCGATGGCACTGTGAGGGAGTTTCCAGTTGCTAAGATAGAAGTATGTACCCCTTACTTCTCAGGCGAGTTGTCTGCGTTGGTGATGGAGAAACCCCTTCACGATTTGATCATTGGAAATATTCCAGGTGCAAGGGATCCAGGGATCCTGAGTTGTTGACTGCTACAGGGGCAGCAGTTCAAACACGGAGCAAGAAGGAGGGAAAGGTTGATAAACCGTTAGTCGTTCCGGCAAGGAAGTCAGGCATAGATGTGTCGCCTGATGAGTTTAGGGCCAGCGCAGGAACAAGACCCTTTGCTCGTGAAGTCTTGGGAGTTGGCAAGAGGTGGAGAGAAACAGAGGTTAGAGGAGGTGAGACAGAATTTCTTGTGAAAGGCGGCTGTTGTACCGAGTGTTCACCAAGGGGAAGACAGGTAAGGTGACCACTCAGTTAGAGGTACCAGCAGGTTATCGTGACACTGTCATGCGGGTGGGTCACGAGTCGCTCATGGCGGTCATCTCGGCACCAGCAAAACGGCTGACCGAATCTTTGATGACTTTCATTGGCCAGGAGCAATGGCAGACATCAAGCGTTTCTGTATGTCATGTAACGTGTGTCAAAGATCAGCCACAAGAGGGGTGAAGAGGAAGGCACCTCTAAACAGCCTCCTTTAATTGACACACAATTCAGGATTGTGGCTGTTGGTCTGATTGGCCCAATCTCGCCCTGTTCCAAAGGTGGGCACAGGTATGAACGGGTAAGTTGCAAAGGAAAGTTTGCAGAGGCTAGGTCTTTCAGAAGAAGCAATAGGACAGGAAGGTAAGGAAGCAATCCTCAAGGCGGAGATCAAGTCCTGTACTGCTTCCCACGGGTCACAACAAGCTGCTGATGCATTGGAAAGGACCATTCACCATCACTGAAAAGGTCGGTCGGGATTACCGAATTGATGTGAATGGAAACCAAAACTTTTCCATGCGAATTTTCTCCGCAAATATATTCAGCGTGAGACTCAGCACATAGGCGCAGCAGCAATCATTGACGAGGTGAAAGAGACTCAGCAAAGAAGGGGAGATTTTGTTGCCTAAGTTTCCAGAAGAGTCATACAGGGATGTGTCACTGTATGAAGGGCTAGACAGTAGGAGTTCCTAGGTTTTGTTGTCGGAGGCGACACAAAGCAGCCGGAAAGAGGAAAGGTGGAAAGATGATGAATTCAGAGAGACCAAAGACCAAAACAGAAGTCAGGAGTCTGCTAGGTTTTATTGGTTTCTATAGGGAGTTTGTTCCAAATTCGCAGCAATCACGAGTCCTCTCAGTGATTTGGTCAAGGCAGGGAAACCGCAGTGGTCGAGTGGTCAGACGCTGCAGAGCAAGCACTGCAGACGGTGCTGGAAAGACTAGGTTCCCGTCCCATCTTGAAGCTACCAGATATGTCAAAACCATTTTGTTGCGGACAGATGCATCAGGCGGTGGGATAGGTGCAGTATTGTTGCAGGAGCATGAAGGAGTCGAGTTCCCTGTGAGGTGTGCTAGCAGGAAGTTGACAAAGTGTGAAGAAGGGTACGCAACTGTAGAGAAGGAGTGTTTAGCTGTCGTGTGGGCCGTGCAGAAGTTCCACAAATACTTGTATGGGAAAGAGTTCGTGATAGAGACAGATCATCAACCACTCAAATTCCTGCAGGAGGCACAGCTGAAAAACAGCAGGGTTCTGCGTTGGGCAATGGCACTGCAGCCCTACAGGTATCGAGTGCAGTACATTCCAGGTCGACAGAATGTCGGAGCTGACTATTTAAGCCGTGTAGTCTAGCAAGCTGCAACTCAGAGGAAGTCAGTCATATCCGGGGTGCTTTGTTGATAATATGTGTTGATTACAGTTATGTTGATTGGATATGGGTTCATTCCCAGTTGGCTATGGTTCATATTTTTTTTTGTGTGAGACTTGTTCATATTTTCTTTGTGAGACTTGTTCATGTGAATGTAGTTATGCTCGGAGCATACAGTCGCTTGTGTAGTGATGCATTATTTGCAATAAGTGAGGATGGAGATTCCTCAGTGAAGTGTCATGGATCGTGATCATATTATATTGTGCTTTTCATAAGAATTGTGAAGAGAAGATATGGCAAATCCGCAGGTAGGGGGATTGCATAGGTGCGCACAGAGGTCGTATAAAATGGGTCGAAATAACGCAAGAGCGCACATCAATGATAACTCATTGGGGCGGTATTCACTAATGATATATCCTATAATTTATAAACTGTTTGTTGTGAAGTATTTTTCAAACTTTGCACGTGTAGCTGTGTGTCAGCAAATTCGGTCGTTGTTTTTTTTTGTACCGTTGTTTTGAGACAATGCGGTGCATAGTCTTTTGCAAGGGGGAAATTGTCACGGTCCAAAAATAAACACAAGCAGAGTCGTGGTCAGTCGCCGGCCACTTCAACTGGACATAAGTCCAAACGCAGACATCTTGGCGCCAAGCAGACGGCTCCATGCGCCGCATCCAGCCAATTTAGCACAGCGAGGAGACAGCAGACAGTCTGAGTGGCTGGACCGACAGGTCTCGATAGGTCTGGTCAGACATCTGGGCGCCCACCTAGACTCATCTAGCCAATTTACACTGACCAGTGCCCACACGTTAAGCCACACGGCGCCAGTTAAGTAGGGAAGGGGGGAAGGTAGTGCGTGGTGGGGGTGAAATCTAGCTAATCAATTAAATGACCAATTGACCACCACAGAGAGTAAGGCGTGTAGGCGTGACTGTCATGATTTGAATAGCCAATGGAATTAGAGGGAGATAACTTTGGTATCAGGGGTAAAAATACTGACCAATGGTACTCGCCCTTTTTGACAGATCAGAACGGGATAAGAAGGATGTGAGAGTGGGAGAACGAGAGAACGAAGGAGAGAAGGGCAGAGAGAGAGAGATGAGGAGAGAGGAGGGAACCAAGCATTTAGCACCATAGATAGTCTGCTGAGGAAGGACTAAAGAGAGATATGGAGAGAGGAGTTGCTAACTAATGAAGAGGAAAAGAAAGAAAAGAAAAAAAAAGAAAAGAAAAGCAACCATGTCCATTTGAGAGCAGACTAGAAGAGAGAGAGAGAGTGCAATGCGTTAATGCAGGAAGAAAGAAAGGAGAACAGATCGATGTTGATAGTCACTGTTCCATCTTAACCGGGGTTCGACCTCATACTTGGCCAGCGCCACTTTCATCGGCAGTCCAACCTGACCAACGCCAGCAGTCCAGCCTGACCGGTGCCAGCAGTCTAACTTGACCAGTGCCAGCAGTTGTGTCGTGTTGTGAAAGTGACAGTGAAAAGAGAAAAAAAAAGGAAAAGAAAAAGACAGTGATTCGTGAATAGTTAAGATCACCTGGCCAGGTAAAGTAGAAATCTATTTATACCCGGGTTAGTTAATGATGTTTTAGATAAATGATTTGTGAAGTTCAGGAAAGAGAGAATGTTTTATTTTGTTTGATTCCATATGCATTGATGTTTCGTTCTATGATCATGTGTAGTAAAGTTATAGACTTTACCAGTGGTTTGATGTGACGAATGCATGATATATGAATGAGATTGTAAGCAAGCTGTGAGTGTGTTTGGGCTGTGCGCTAGTCCTTCCTCCACTGACATCACCCGAGGTTGACACACACACACACACACTTACACACACTTACACACACTTACACACACACACACAAGCACACACACACACACACACACACACACACACACACACACACACACACACACACACACACACACACACACACACACACACACACACACACAAATGGTGCAAGACCGAAACAACTGGCAAGAGATTTTCTTGCTCTGTAAGTGAATGTGTTATCCAGTGGGCCACCACATTGCTATGAAATGAATAATGAACACACCACAGCTGTAGGTTATCCTGTGTGCCATTACAACACTATAATGAATACACTGTGTGTTGTTCCGTGGGCCTTTACATCATTGTAAAATTATAAAGATATCACAGTTGTGGGTTGTCAAGTGAGCCAACATGTATCAAAATATGAATATGCCACTGCTGTATGGTATTTAGTGTTCAACGACATTACTAAATCTTGATGAATATGCCACTGCTGTATGGTATTTAGTGTTCAACGACATTACTAAATCTTGATGAATATGCCACTGCTGTATGGTATTTAGTGTTCAACGACATTACTAAATCTTGATGAATATGCCACTGCTGTATGGTATTTAGTGTTCAACGACATTACTAAATCTTGATGAATATGCCACTGCTGTATGGTATTTAGTGTTCAACGACATTACTAAATCTTGATGAATATGCCACTGCTGTATGGTATTTAGTGTTCAACGACATTACTAAATCTTGATGAATATGCCACTGCTGTATGGTATTTAGTGTTCAACGACATTACTAAAGCTTGATGAATATGCCACTGATGTATGGTATTTAGTGTTCAACGACATTACTAAATCTTGATGAATATGCCACTGCTGTATGGTATTTAGTGTTCAACGACATTACTAAATCTTGATGAATATGCCACTGCTGTATGGTATTTAGTGTTCAACGACATTACTAAATCTTGATGAATATGCCACTGCTGTATGGTATTTAGTGTTCAACGACATTACTAAATCTTGATGAAAAATGCCACTGCTGTATGGTATTTAGTGTTCAACGACATTACTAAATCTTGATGAATATGCCACTGCTGTATGGTATTTAGTGTTCAACGACATTACTAAATCTTGATGAATATGCCACTGCTGTATGGTATTTAGTGTTCAACGACATTACTAAAGCTTGATGAATATGCCACTGCTGTATGGTATTTAGTGTTCAACGACATTACTAAAGCTTGATGAATATGCCACTGCTGTATGGTATTTAGTGTTCAACGACATTACTAAAGCTTGATGAATATGCCACTGCTGTATGGTATTTAGTGTTCAACGACATTACTAAAGCTTGATGAATATGCCACGCTGTATGGTATTTAGTGTTCAACGACATTACTAAAGCTTGATGAATATGCCACTGCTGTATGGTATTTAGTGTTCAACGACATTACTAAATCTTGATGAATATGCCACTGCTGTATGGTATTTAGTGTTCAACGACATTACTAAAGCTTGATGAATATGCCACTGCTGTATGGTATTTAGTGTTCAACGACATTACTAAAGCTTGATGAATATGCCACTGCTGTATGGTATTTAGTTTTTCAACGACATTACTAAATCTTGATGAATATGGCCACTGCTGTATGGTATTTAGTGTTCAACGACATTACTAAATCTTGATGAATATGCCACTGCTGTAGGTATTTAGTGTTCAACGACATTACTAAAGCTTGATGAATATGCCACTGCTGTATGGTATTTAGTGTTCAACGACATTACTAATCTTGATGAATATGCCACTGCTGTATGGTATTTAGTGTTCAACACGACATTACTAAATCTTGATGAATATGCCACAGCCGTGGGATATTCAGTGGATATCATTTATAACATGATACATATACCACAGCTATAGGTTATTCATTGGGCCCTTTTACATCGCTATGAAATAATGGAGATGCCACAACTTTTGATTATTCAGTGGGCCCTTACATCACTGTCAACCTCGTGTAATGTCAGTGGGGGAAGGACTAGCGCACAGCCCAAACACACTCACAGCTTGCTTACAATCTCATTCATATATCATGCATTCGTCACATCAAACCACTAGTAAAGTCTATAACTTTACTATACATGATCATAGAAAGAACATCAATGCATTATAGAATCAAACAAAATAAAACATTCTCTCTTTCCTTGAATTCCACAAAATCATTTATCTAAAACATCATTAACTAACCCGGGTATAAATAGATTTCTACTTTACCTGGCCAGGTGATCTTAACTATTCACGAATCACTGTCTTTTCTTTCTTTTCTTTTCTTTTCACTGTCACTTTCACAACACGACACAACTGCCGGCACTGGTGTTGGTCTGATGGCGCCTGGTCAGGTGAGACTGTTGGCGTTGGTCTGTGGTTCTGCTTGGCGAAGTGACGCTGCCAGGTATGAGGTCGAACCCCGGTTAGGGTAGAACAGTGACTATCAACATCGATCTGTTCTCCTTTCTTTCTTCCTACATTAACGCATTGCACTATCTCTCTCTCTCTCTCTCTTCTAGTCTGCTCTTATCAAATGGACATGGTTGCTTTTCTTTTCTTTTTTTTTTTTCTTTCTTTTCTTCTTCATAAATTAGCAACTCTCTCTCTCTCTCCACATCTCTCCTCAGTCCTTCCTCTGCAGACTATCTCATGCTAATCTCTCAACTTGGTTCTCTTCTCTCCTCCCCTCATCTCTCTGCTTTTCTCTCAAGCAGACCTAGAACCTCTCCCTCTCTCTGTCTCTCTGTTCGTTCTTCCCCTCGTTCCCCTCCTCTCTTCATCTCTCTGCCTTTTCCCTCGTGCAGAGACTACACCTAAAACCTCCTCATCTCTCTGTCTCTGTTCGTTCTCATCTCCCTGCCTTCCTGTAGGCGAGAGCCTACTCTCCCGACTCCTCTCTCTCTCTCCCTGTCTGTTCGTTTCCTCCTTCCTCCCTCTAATTCCATTGGACGTTCAAATCATGACAGTCCCGTCTACACGCCTTACTCTCTGTGGTGGTCAATTGGTCATTTATTGATTAGCTAGATTTCACCCCCACCACACACTACCTTTCCCCCCTTCCCTACTTCACTGGCGCGGTGTTGGCTTAAGTGGTGGACACTGGTCAATCTAAATTGGCCAGCTGAGTCTGGGTAGGCACCACGACGTCCGAGTAACAATGACGTTGGTTCCACAAAGTGGCTAGATGAGCTTGAGCTCGGCTCTGCGACTCGTCTCGCTAGACATCGAGGCGTCGGTCAAAGCTGCTTAGCCCGTATAGCCGGACAGACCGTCTTCCTGAAGCCTCTCCGCTAAGCTTAATTGGCCGGACCCGCCCCATGGGCCCGTCTTTCTGACGCCTAGAATGTTTGATTTTGGACTTAGGTCCGAACAAATGACTGGCGACTCCCCAAGTTAGGTTTTTCCCCCCCAAGTTAGGTTGTTTCCCCCCAAGTTAGGTTGTTTCATTTTTTTGTCCGTGACAATTTTCCCCCTTGCAAAAGACCATGCTCCGCATTGTCTCAAAACAACGGTACAAAAAAGACAACAACCGAATTTGCTGACACACAGCTACACGCGCAAAGTTTGGAAAATACTTTACAACCAAGGGTTTTATAAATTATAAAATATACCATTAGTGAATACCACTCCAATGAGTTATCATTGACGTGCGCTCTTGCGTTATTTCAACTCATTCTATAACGACCTCTGTGCGCACTTATGCAATTCCCCTACCTGCGGATTTGCCATCTCTCCTTTCACAATTCTTATGAAAAGCACAATATAATATGATCGCGATCCATGACACTTCACTGAGGAATCTCCATCCTCGCTTATTGCAAATAATGCATCACTACACAAGCGACTGTATGCTCCAAGCATAACTACATCCACATGAACAAGTCTCACAAAGAAAATATGACAAGTCTCACACAAAAAAAAAATATGAACCATAGCCAACTGGGAATGAACCCAAATCCAATCAACATAACTGTCATCAACACATATTTCAACAAAGCACCCCCGGGTATGACTGACTTCCTCTGAGTTGCAGCTTGCTAGACTACACGACTTAAATAGTCACTCCGACATTCTGTCGACCTGGAATGTACTGCACTCGATACCTGTAGGCTGCAGTGCCATTGCCCAACGCAGAACCCTGCTGTTTTTCAGCTGTGCCTCCTGCAGGAATTTGAGTGGTTGGTGATCCGTCCCCGATCACGAAACTCTTTCCCATACAAGTATTTGTGGAATTTCTGCACGGCCCAACGACAGCTAAACACTCCTTCTCTACAGTTGCGTACCCTTCTTCACACTTTGTCAACTTCCTGCTAGCGTATCTCACAGGAAACTCGACTCCTTCATGCTCCTGTAACATACTGCACCTATCCCACCACCTGATGCATCTGTCCGCAACAAAAATGGTTTGGACATATCTGGTAGCTTCAAGATGGGGCGGGAACCTAGTCTTTCCAACACCGTCTGCAGTGCTTGCTCCCGCAGCGTCTGACCATTCGACCACTGCCCGGTTTCCCTGCCTTGACCAAATCACTGAGAGGACTCGTGATTGCAGCAAAGTTGGGACAAACTCCCTATAGAAACCAATAAAACCTAGCAACTCCTGACTTCTGTTTTGGCCTTTGGTCCCTCTGAATTCATCATCTTCTCCACCTTTTCCCTTTCTGGCTGCTTTGTGTCGCCTCCGACAACAAAACCTAGGAACTCCTACTGTCTAGCCCTTTATACAGTGACACATCCCTGTATGACTCTTCTGGAAACTTAGGCAACAAAATCTCCCCTTCTTCTGCTGGGTCTCTTTCACCTCATCAATGATTGCTGCTGCGCCTATGTGCTGAGTCTCACTCCTCTAACCTCCTGTTTCTCTCCACCCCTTGCCAACTCCCAAGACTTTACGAGCGAAGGGTTCTTGTTCCTGCGCTGCCCTAAACTCATCAGGCGACACATCTATGCCCGACTTCCTTCCTGGAACAACTAACGGTTTAACAACCTTTTCCTCCTTCTTGCTCCGTGTCTGAACTGCTGCCCCTGTAGCAGTCAACAACTCAGGATCCCCTGGATCCCTTGCACCTGGAATATTTCCAATGATCAAATCATGAAGGGGTTTGTCCATCACCAACGCAGACAACTCGCCTGAGAAGTAAGGGTACGTACTTCTATCTTAGCAACTGGAAACTCCCTCACAGTGCCATCGATTAGAGTACAGGTCTGGATTTGCCCTGTCAAATCCCTTTCTCGACCAGCGTTGTTCGTACTACACCGCATGAACAACCAGTGTCTCGTAACACTTTCACCCTCTGCTGGCCAATCCACCCTTCTTCCACTGGTAACGAACCACTCAGCCTAGTGCCCTCCATCCCTGACACTGACTGCTGTCCAGTGCTAGCCACAGGCTGCACTCCACCCTCTTCAGACTGAATCCCTTTTGGTTCCACTGCTGGTCGTTCCCTTGACGACCCTTATCCACCTCTTGCAAGGCTGCTGCCTTCTGGAACCTCATGCGACAATCCCTCGCCACATGTCCCTTCTTGTGACAAATGAAACACCTAATTTCCCTTTGCCCTTCCTTCTGCCCCACCACTGGGTTTGCAGACTTTGCAGAAAACTCCCCTGGTCTCCTTGCACTCTTCTCACCTGTGTCTAGCACCTGTTTCTCCTGACCTTAGTGCCCAAACGTGCCTCTCTATACACCTCTGCGAACTTCAACAACTCTCCTGCTGTCTCTGGCTGTCTCTCTTTCAAATGTAATGGTTAACTCAGGGCCGCAACCTGACAAAATCTGTTCTTTCATAACTAGCTCTTTCAATTCGGCGAACTCCTTTTTCGTACCACTCAACTCTAACCACTTTTCAAAATAGTGATCCAAACGTGCACCAAACTGAGTGTACGTCTCACCTGCTTGTAATTTAGCGGAACGAAATTTCTTTCTGAATCCTTCCTCTGTGAGGTCAAATCCCTTCATCAATGATTCCTTCACAGCACCAAAATCGGACTGTTGTTCTGCTGGTAACGCAGTGAAAATCTGCAATGCCTTACCCGTCAATAGCGCTGACAAAATGACTGCCCACTCTTCCGGAGGCCAACCCTGACTGGTCGCAAACGTTTCGAAACGACTGATGTATGCATCAATCGAATCGGTTTCCTTCCGAGAATTTTGGCAACTTGGGTCGGGGGCATAGCTGCGCACAGAGTCACTGGAAACTGAACTCCCATCCTCGGTGGTCTCCCTTTGTATTCTCACTTTCTCTAGTTCTAAATTTAACCTTTAATCTTTCCGTTTCCTGCTTTCGCTAGTCTGAATCCTTAATCTTTCTGTTCCTGCGTTTGCTTCATTCTTTCTGTTTCCTGCGTTTGCTTCATTCTTTCTGTTTCCCGCTCTGCTATTTCTCCTGCGATACGTCGTCTTTCCGCGCGTTCATCCTTTCCATCTTTTGCTGGTTTTCAACAAATGCTCGCAACTCTTCTCCTGAGTAACCTAGATCACGAGCGACGCTCACAAGTTGTTCAATAGGGGTGTTCTTTTCTTCCGCCATTATATCTTCTTTTTTTTTTTTTGAACAAGATTTTATGACAACGACAGCCAAACTGGTGGTTACCGACACGAGTGACGTGATAGCACAATCCTATGAATGATAATATTAGCTTGGGACAACGTAGTTAGTTTTTATAAGACGCCCAGCGCCTGACCCAACTATGAGAGCGAATTATAGGAAATCTGTGCGAAATGAGTACTCTGGGGCTGAAATGCCAAGCCTAGTATTAACTATCTTGGAAGCAATGCCAAGCCTAGTATTTAACTATCTTGGGAACATACAGTAAGACAACCCCTTGTCTTAGGATTACAATACTTGAATCCCACCCAGCTTCCTCTCTGAGAAGTTGAACAATTATAATAAATGGCCAGAATATCCTGGCAAGCTCGCCAATAAATTGTCAACCTCGGTGTAATGTCAGTGGAGGAAGGACTAGCGCACAGCCCAAACACACTCACAGCTTGCTTACAATCTCATTCATATATCATGCATTCGTCACATCAAACCACTAGTAAAGTCTATAACTTTACTATACATGATCATAGAAAGAACATCAATGCATATAGAATCAAACAAAATAAAACATTCTCTCTTTCCTTGAATTCCACAAAATCATTTATCTAAAACATCATTAACTAACCCGGGTATAAATAGATTTCTACTTTACCTGGCCAGGTGATCTTAACTATTCACGAATCACTGTCTTTTCTTTTCTTTTCTTTTCTTTTCACTGTCACTTTCACAACACGACACAACTGCCGGCACTGGTGTTGGTCTGATGGCGCCTGGTCAGGTGAGACTGTTGGCGTTGGTCTGTGGTTCTGCTTGGCGAAGTGACGCTGCCAGGTATGAGGTCGAACCCCCGGTTAGGGTAGAACAGTGACTATCAACATCGATCTGTTCTCCTTTCTTTCTTCCTACATTAACGCATTGCACTATCTCTCTCTCTCTCTCTTCTAGTCTGCTCTTATCAAATGGACATGGTTGCTTTTCTTTTCTTTTTTTCTTTTCTTTCTTTTCTTCTTCATAAATTAGCAACTCTCTCTCTCTCTCTCCACATCTCTCCTCAGTCCTTCCTCTGCAGACTATCTCATGCTAATCTCTCAACTTGGTTCTCTTCTCTCCTCCCCTCATCTCTCTGCTTTTCTCTCAAGCAGACCTAGAACCTCTCCCTCTCTCTGTCTCTCTGTTCGTTCTTCCCCTCGTTCTCTCCTCTCTTCATCTCTCTGCCTTTTCCCTCGTGCAGAGACTACACCTAAAACCTCCTCATCTCTCTGTCTCTGTTCGTTCTCATCTCCCTGCCTTCCTGTAGGCGAGAGCCTACTCTCCCGAACTCCTCTCTCTCTCTCCCTGTCTGTTCGTTTTCCTCCTTCCTCCCTCTAATTCCATTGGACGTTCAAATCATGACAGTCCCGTCTACACGCCTTACTCTCTGTGGTGGTCAATTGGTCATTTAATTGATTAGCTAGATTTCACCCCCACCACACACTACCTTCCCCCCTTCCCTACTTCACTGGCGCGGTGTGGCTTAAGTGGTGGACACTGGTCAATCTAAATTGGCCAGCTGAGTCTGGGTAGGCACCACGACGTCCGAGTAACAATGACGTTGGTTCCACAAAGTGGCTAGATGAGCTTGAGCTCGGCTCTGCGACTCGTCTCGCTAGACATCGGGCGTCGGTCAAAGCTGCTTAGCCCGTATAGCCGGACAGACCGTCTTCCTGAAGCCTCTCCGCTAAGCTTAATTGGCCGGACCCGACCCATGGGCCCGTCTTTCTGACGCCTAGAATGTTTGAGTTTGGACTTAGGTCCGAACAAATTGACTGGCGACTCCCCAAGTTAGGTTGTTCCCCCCAAGTTAGGTTGTTTCCCCCAAGTTAGGTTGTTTCATTTTTTTTGTCCGTGACAATCACTATAAAATGATGAATATTCCACAACTGTTGATTATTCAGTGAGTCTCTAAATCATTATAAAATAATACATGTGCCACGTATGTATGTTATCCAGTGGCAATCACATCACTGTAAAATGAAGCATATGCTACAACTACATCACTATAAAGTAATACATATGCCACAGCTGTGAGGTTATCTACTGAATCATCCTATGACTGTAAAATATTAGACACACCACCATTGTAAACATGTTTTAGAGTCGGGAATGTTCTCTCAATCTCCATGCTTGGGGTGAGTTTGCATCAAAACCACCGGTGTTTGGAAGTTCATGGAAACTGTTGTTGGACGGATGGATGTGGTGGCACCGTGCAGAAACGAGGACGCTCACTTACGTTAAGGTCTGTGATTAAGCAGTTGTCATCAGTAGGGACCAGTGACATGAATGTACTGGATCAGAACAGGCCACCACTGAACATCACCCAAGTCACTCGGCTGTCTTTGTGGTGTCTCCTCTGGTCAGTTGTCCCACGGCAGCCTGATATGGATCATTCTGTATGGACTGTCAGTGCTGAGATTTTGACGGGCAGGTAAGAAAAAAAAAGGGAAAAAAAAAAGATTGCTATGAAAAGGGGAAGAAGGTAGCTTTTGTGGTTATACATCCCCAGAGTGTGTGTGTGTGTGTGTGT
>CM031614.1:14503562-14519237 GCA_018398815.1 Conus ventricosus
TGGTCAGATTCTGCAGGGTTGTGGGTGTTTAGAAATGATAGCACTACTTTAAGTCTTTGGGCACTAAACTGGCAAAGTTCCAAAGAAAAGAAAGAAAAGACTGTGTGGCAGATATTTATGGCATTGTGTAAATTGTTAGTTGAGCTAGTACCCGAAGGTGGGTCAGTTTGATCTCTTGGTGTGCCAGAATTGTCAAGGGAAAGCTCTTCATATAGTATGTCCTCATGTGCCTGAATTGTGAGGGGAAAGTGTGTTGGACACTTCATATAGTATGTCTTCATGTGCCAGAATTGTGAGGGGAAAGTGTGTTGGACTCTTCATATAGTATGTCTTCATGTGCCAGAATTGTGAGGGGAAAGTGTGTTGGACTCTTCATATAGTATGTCTTCATGTGCCAGAATTGTGGGGGAAAGTGTGTTGGACTCTTCATATAGTATGTCTTCATGTGCCAGAGTTGTGAGGGGAAAGTCTGTTGGACTCTTCATATAGTATGTCTTCATGTGCCAGAGTTGTGAGGGGAAAGTCTGTTGGACTCTTCATATAGTATGTCTTTATGTGCCAGAGTTGTGAGGGGAAAGTCTGTTGGACACTTCAAATAGTATGTCTTCATGTGCCAGAATTGTGAGGGGAAAGTCTGTTGGACACTTCATATAGTATGTCTTCATGTGTCAGAGTTGTCTTCATGTGCCAGAATTGTGAGGGGAAAGTCTGTTGGACTCTTCATATAGTATGTCTTCATGTGCCAGAATTGTGAGAGGAAAGTCTGTTGGACACTTCATATAGTATGTCTTCATGTGCCTGAATTGTGAGGGGAAAGTCTGTTGGACACTTCATATAGTATGTCTTCATGTGTCAGAGTTGTCTTCATGTGCCAGAATTGTGAGGGGAAAGTGTGTTGGACTCTTCATATAGTATGTCTTCATGTGCCAGAACTGTGAGGGGAAAGTCTGTTGGACTCTTCATATAGTATGTCTTCATGTGTCAGAGTTGTCTTCATGTGCCAGTTGTGAGGGGAAAGTCGTTTGGACTCTTCATATAGTATGTCTTCATGTGCCAGAGTTGTGAGGGGAAAGTCTGTTGGACACTTCATATAGTATGTCTTCATGTGCCAGAATTGTGAGGGGAAAGTCTGTTGGACTCTTCATATAGTATGTCTTCATGTGCCAGAATTGTGAGAGGAAAGTCTGTTGGACACTTCATATAGTATGTCTTCATGTGCCTGAATTGTGAGGGGAAAGTCTGTTGGACACTTCATATAGTATGTCTTCATGTGTCAGAGTTGTCTTCATGTGCCAGAATTGTGAGGGGAAAGTGTGTTGGACTCTTCATATAGTATGTCTTCATGTGCCAGAACTGTGAGGGGAAAGTCTGTTGGACTCTTCATATAGTATGTCTTCATGTGTCAGAGTTGTCTTCATGTGCCAGTTGTGAGGGGAAAGTCTGTTGGACTCTTCATATAGTATGTCTTCATGTGCCAGAGTTGTGAGGGGAAAGTCTGTTGGACTCTTCATATAGTATGTCTTCATGTGCCAGAGTTGTCTTCATGTGCCAGAGTTGTCTTCATGTGCCAGAATTGTGAGGGGAAAGTGTGTTGGACTCTTCATATAGTATGTCTTCATGTGCCAGAGTTGTGAGGGGAAAGTCTGTTGGACTCTTCATATAGTATGTCTTCATGTGCCAGAGTTGTGAGGGGAAAGTCTGTTGGACACTTCAAATAGTATGTCTTCATGTGTCAGAGTTGTCTTCATGTGCCAGAATTGTGAGGGGAAAGTCTGTTGGACTCTTCATATAGTATGTCTTCATGTGCCAGAATTGTGAGGGGAAAGTCTGTTGGACACTTCATATAGTATGTCTTCATGTGTCAGAGTTGTCTTCATGTGCCAGAATTGTGAGGGGAAAGTCTGTTGGACTCTTCATATAGTATGTCTTCATGTGCCAGAGTTGTGAGGGGAAAGTCTGTTGGACTCTTCATATAGTATGTCTTCATGTGCCTGAATTGTGAGGGGAAAGTCTGTTGGACACTTCATATAGTATGTCTTCATGTGTCAGAGTTGTCTTCATGTGCCAGAATTGTGAGGGAAAGTCTGTTGGACACTTCATGTAGTATGTCTTCATGTGCCAGAATTGTGAGGGAAAAGTCTGTTGGACACTTCATGTAGTATGTCTTCATGTGCCAGAATTATGAGGGAAAAGTCTGTTGGACACTTCATGTAGTATGTCTTCATGTGCCAGAATTATGAGGGAAAAGTCTGTTGGACACTTCATGTAGTATGTCTTCATGTGCCAGAATTATGAGGGAAAAGTCTGTTGGACACTTCATGTAGTATGTCTTCATGTGTGCAGTGGGGGTTGCCCGGTTTGCTTCGTCCTTTGGAACACTGCATTCATGTGCTGTTGTTGTTGATTGTGATGCAAGTCTTTTTTCAGAAATATAAGATTTATGGATCATGGTAGTTTGATTCTGATGAAGGTTATATCTTGTTGATCATGGAGACGTATACTTTAATTGTCATGAGAACTCTCAGGGTCTGTTAACACAACTTGACAGTAATAGAAATCAAGACAGACCATGCATTGTGTCTGAACCGTCATTTTGTATGGTCCTGTATATGGTTTCATTATTGTCTTTTTGTATGCTTTCAGTCATGCACATATTTTGCAAAGTAGATTCGTAAATCATCATGGTAGGGTGTCACGACCGACCCTGGAGGTCTGCCCTGACAGGATCGGTCTAGGTGGGAGTGAAGGGAGTGACTGACCTCACACGCTCCGCAAGAGACCACACAATAAAGATTACGATACAACACCCCATTTATTCACACCAGCAAAATAAACATTCAACACACGCACCATGCACGATCACAATAAAGCACTCCAACGCACACAACATGCACAATCACGATCAAGCACTCCAACGCACACAACATGCACAATCACGATCAAGCGCTCCAACGCGCACAACATGCACAATCACAATCAAGCACTCCCCACACCCACAACATGCACGATTATAAATAAATTATTTCGCCATACGACGTACACGATCACAATTACAGCATTCCAGCACATATGACATATACACAATTATAAAGGAATATTCCCAGTATCAATCCTTTCTCACACCATGGAGCGCGTCCACATCCCTGCCCCTGTCAAGTCCGCAGGGAGCACCCTGTCGCACTAGGTGCTCCGAGCCGGGTTGGTTCTCGCAGGGAGTCGCCCAAAGCCGACACCCTCGACTCCCAAGCGGCAGTGAAGAGCGTGTCCCGGGGGGGGGGGGGGGGGGGGGGGGGGGGGGGGGGGGGGGGGGGGGGGACGTAGCTGTTATGGAGGTCCTGGACGGGGGTCCAGGCCGGCCAGTCGAGACGGCGGGCTCCCCTAGCAGTCACGGTCCCGACCAAGGCGTGGGGCTCCGACCAGCGCGTGGCACCATCTCGTCCGTGGTCTCAGCCAGAACGTGGCCTCGACCAGCACGTGGCACCATCCAGTTCGTGCTCCAGGTGAAGCCCCCGGGAGGGGGGAGGACGTAGCTGGGAGGGAGAGTCGGGAGGAGGAAAAGAAGAAGGAAGGAGGAAGGAAAAAGGGTACTGGAACCTGCCGTCAGTACCGTCTGACCATTGCTGTCAAGTCTTAACAGCCACTCGCATGATGGGCGAGGGGAAGTGTGTTAAATGCACACAGTAAACCCATTGAATCAAGTCTTCTCACACGATGCAGGTAAAAGACTGCATTAAATCAACAGGTTATAAAAAATATGAGTTATCTTCACCCTTCTCTCACTCACGCTTAACGTTTTCCTTCCTTAGGAAATAAATCAACACAGCGACCATCGCTTAATAACTGCCACCCCATTTGCAAATAGTAATTCAATGGCACAACTGTCACATTTTATAAACACATTTCAAAATAACACAAATCTCCAACCACGCATCCGAACGACAAATCATGCGTACGCACGCTCGTGAACATAAAACTCGTTCTCCTTGCACACACAAACAGACGGTGGCGAGGATAAAAGCCGGCGAATGTGACAGGGGCGGAGGCGAGACCAAAAAAAGTTCCAAACCCCGAATCACCAGGTTTTCCCCCTCCCCCCGACACGCTCACCAGATCATAAAACAGGAGAAAGTTTTGGAAAAATTTAGAAGGCCAGGTTAAAGATGGAATTAACCGAGAAAGGTTTTCCACAATATTTTTTTTACTTTTCAAAAACGAAAAATTGCGCAAAAGCGAAGATTTAAGCCGGCTAACAACAAAAAATCAAAACAAACAGACCACGAAATGATGCTTACCAGCCCCCGGGGTGACCCCGAAGAGGCGGGTCAAAGGATTTCTTCCCTTGTCAGTCGGAGGCGAGGCGAAATGCGGAAACAGAAAAAATGGGTCCCTTCCACAGGCCGACGCAGGAATTAAAGTACTGACTGTACTTCGATGTAAGGAAAGACCCGGACTGGGCGGGCCCCCCCCCAGAGACATCTTCCGCTCGAGTGAAAGCAAACCCTCCCTCAGCAATGGCGGCCAACATGCCTGCTGGTACAGAGTGAGCATACTTCAAACAAAAGAAACAAAGCACGTTGCGAAGTAAAAAAGCGGGCGAGGGCCGATAGACAGAAAGTTCGAGAGAAGGTCCCGGGCCCCACCTGAACTTGCAGGATGAATAGCAGGGCGGGGAAATTAGAGAGAGAGAGAGAAAAGAAAACCGAAGTTGAGTAAACCCACACCAAGGTGCAAGCACCAAACCCACCAAGGGAGGATACCGACCGCAACGCAATAAAAAAATAAGAAATTTCCGCCCCCCTAGGTGGGTCGAACGTCGTAGGCCTGGGAAAAACTCGTGAAAAACCCCCCTTCTAAAAGCATCTGTTTCTCTGAGATACAGTGCCCCTTTGAACTTGTGATGTGCAATTCACAAAAAGGGGACCAAACCCCCCAACTCTCTGTGATCGCCCGAGACGTGAATCCAATACAAACACCCACGATTAGAATCACAGGGGAATACATAATATACTTTTATCAAACAACAAAGCAACCTTCCAACCCTTGGAAAAAACAATCCAAACCTTTGGGTGATTCACTACCTTTAAACCCTCATGAAGTGACAACGTCATACACCTGATCAGAGACAAAAAAAAAGTAAAACCCCTTTGGGGGGAGGTGTCCCTTGTGTTTTTCCAAATTCTAATACGGAGCTCGGCTAGATAGTCAGCATCCGTATTACGGGAAAAACCCTTGATATGAGGAAAAGTGACGCTGACTCTGGCCCACTCCCTAACTCTGAGTCGACGACTGACTGCCGGATCCGGCCCGGGACTGGAAAGGATGTGATCGCTCCCCGACAAACTTCCCGGCCGTATTTCTTTTGGGCCGCCGGGTGCGCGCCCAAAATTTGCCTGAGAGATTTGCAACAGTAGGGATCGTAGTCCTAAGGGGGACAGCCTTGGGATCGACTGCAGATTTCCCATACCGAAAGTGTGCGGTGCCCGCGATCGGATGGGGTTTAATGGGTTTCCCCCCAGGCGCCCCCAAACCTTGCTGAATGCCCCCAACCCCGTGGCACTGACCCTAGGGGAACCGCTTAAAGCGCCCCTTAGGCGTTGTCCGTTGGCAGACATGCAACTGCGGCAGTATGCCAAACCCTGGGGTTTCCCCCCGGGCCCAAAAAGAAGTTTTGTTTACCGTCGAGAGTCTGTTTGGACCCCATTGACCTCCCCTGGGGGAATCGGGGGGCCTCCCGGAGCACAGATTTCCCCAAAGCTTTGGGAACAACTATTTGCTTGGCCCACCGATCTGTGAGTAAAAACCCCCTAAAGAGGACCCCCTTGGGGCTAAAGCTCCCCTTGGCGTGTCGGGCCCCGACTGAGGGGGCGATCACAATTTGTGTAGGCTTTTGGAATCCAAGCCCCTCCCCTGAGGGATAAGCTAGCAGGATCGGCTTTTGCCGAACCTCGTAGAGATCGGCTGAAAACGGGACGAAATTCCTTTTTCTGCTTTTAGCTTTGGGCGTGTGGTGACTCCCACACACCCCGTAGGGGGCAGACCCGTAGACAAGACTGACTGCGCCCGTCTGCGAAGGGTGTAGTTTCCCTTGTAAGGGAATACAGAGGTCGCTCCACCGGATGCCCTACTTCGCCCAAAAGAGGGGGGGGGGAATAGAAAGGGGTTGAAGGACGGGGGGAAAAAAACAGCTCCAACCCCCCACAATCTAACTAGCGCCCCCCGGGCCCTCGGGGGAAAACCAAAATCTTATCCACAAAGATCGTTGTGCCCCCAATCCTGATGGTGTGACCAGGAGGAACCAACAACAGAGAGAAAACTGGGATCTAAATCCCCAAAAAGCTTGGGGGAAACCCCAGTTAGCCGAGGCACGAGGTGGGAAAGGACTGCCCTGATACCAGCGGCTTTTGGGGCAATTTTTCCTAAAGGGCCCAGGAGCCACAAAGAAAAAAAAATCGAGGTGCGGGCCCCCGTGGATCCCTCCCTTATTCGACCGCTAGCAGTTGTCGGCCCTTTTTGCTATTAATCCTGTGGAGGGCTTCCTCCCGTATCTGGGCGATCCCCATAACCCCCTACGGTTTCAGCAAAACCTCAGCTGTGGAAATCGCAGCCGCGAAATCCTGGGGTCCCCGTGGGGCTACCCGGATCCTCAACTCTGGGCACAGTGTTGGTGAGTGTTCAATGGGGCCCCTCCAGCTCCAACTTGCTAATGACCAGTACCAGCGTTTTGCGCGCCTATCACCAAACGCACAAAGGTTCTCTTATTCTTTTCATGGACAAACTTCCCTTTTGGTCTTGGGGTAAGGGGAAAGTTTTGCGACCCAATTTGCATGTCTGCATAAGCGCACCTTCTTTAGGTGAGCACACACCCCTTGCGCCCAATAATCCAGAAAAAAGGTGCTTAGCCTTTTGCCCCCGACAATTGTTGAAAAAAGCAACCTTGTCGAAAAAGCTCTAAAAACATATCAATGTCCTCATGGTCTGACTCTGGAGCTTTAACTTTGGGCCTTAACCTTTGCCCGGTGATTAACCCCGATTACAGAAAGCGGGAGACCCCGAAAAGTTTTTCCATTCCTCCCTACGCAGGCCTCCCTCCTTTTGTTCTTTTCCCTTTCGGAGGGGCCCCTTCCCAGCTGGCCTCCCGTCAGCGCCTCTCCCCACGTGAGCAGCTTTTCCTTTCGAAGGGCCCGGCGGGCAGCCTCTTTCTGGCAGCTAGCCTTTCCCTATGATAATCTCCTGTCATCGTTCCTCTTGCGAGAGCCTCCTGTCAGCGGCCTCCCCTTAGCCTTCCAGAAGAGTTCCGCCTAGCAACCTTTTCCCCACGTTGGGCCTATCTCCCGTCGTGTCGCTTAGAAAATCGGACGGGAAATGATTCCCGGGCGGGGTTTTACACTCCGACCGGGGGATGATCCGTCTGGACCCCTCCCCTTGGGGCTCGATTTCCCATAAGGAAAGTCTTCTGGGCATGCCCCCTTGAGGGGGAAAACCCGGAGGGAAAGGTTTCGGTCTTGCGAATCAACAGAAGCCCCCAGTTTTTTCGCTATATTGACGCTTCCCAGGGAAGTGCCCGTCGGGGGCTCGCAGGGGGCCCCCAGCGAAGAGGTAGTAAAGTACTCATGGACTCCTGTACAGCAGGATAGGTGAAATTACCCTTTGTCGAAGTACTGGTATAATAGTAGGGACTACAGTAACATTTTGAAAACCCCTTTTTCTTCGACGCCCGCGTCGCCACACCCAGCGCCGACGTCGCCATGCAAAAATTCCTACAGTTTTAAATACAGGGGGAAAAACAATTCCACTAGCAAAAAAAAAAAACAAAAATTTTTTGGGGGGTGTATATGTGTGTATGTGTGTGTGTGCGTGTGTGCGGACAAAATTCCGGCTGCTCCACCTGGCAAAAACCCATCTCAGCACGGCAACAGTGGGTGGGGCTCACCGAAAAAAAAAAAAAAAAAAAATATGTCGGCTGCCCCCCTCTGGCAAACCGCGCTTACAGCCCGACAACAGTGCGGTGGGGTGGCCCGGGAAAAAAAAAAAAACAAAAACCAGAACGAAAAACCGGAGGAGAAAAAAAAAAAAAACCAGGTCCCTACAACCCCCTTTCTCAAAACCCCGGTAGAGAAAAAAAAAAACAAAAAATAGTAAATACAAAACGGTGGAAGACTGAGCGGCAAAAGAAGGCAAAACTTAGGCCGTACCTGGTGGGTACCCGGGGGGAAAGGGGGTTGGAAGCGGTCGATCCCCCTGTCTCACCTGCCCCCGAGTCACCCGGTGTTCCCCAGGCCACCCAAAAAAACTCCCTCACTCTGAGTCCCCCCCCAAACCCACCAAACCAACCCGGGCAAACTGATAAAAATATACAAAAAGACAAAATAAACAGGTACTCTCGAAAAGAGAGAGAGACAGCCAGAGCCCTTCCTCCCGGACGGCCCCACAAATTTTCCGACCGACCCCCGGAGGTTGCCCTGCAGGCGGGTTTGGGGAGTGAAGGGGTGTGACCTCACACGTCCGCAAGAACCAACTGTTCGATACAACACCCATTTTTTACACCCCCCCCCCAAAAAAACTTCAAAAACCGCACCTGGGCCCACACAATAAAGCCTCCAACGCAACAACTGCCAATCACGATCAAGCACCCAAGCACACAAATGCACAACACATCAAGCGCTCCAAAGGCACAACAGCACAATACAACAAGCACTCCCACCCCACAAAATGCCCATTATAAATAATTTTTTGCCCCACGACGTCACGCACAATTACGCTTCCAGACCTATGACATATACACAATTTAAAGGAATATTCCGTACAATCCTTTCTCCACCTGGAGGCGTCCACATCCCCGCCCTGTCAAGTCGCAGGGGCACCCTGTCGACTGGTGCTCAGCCCGGGGTTGGTTTTTGAGGGAGTCGCCAAAGCGACCCTCGACCCCCAAACGGGCAGTGAAAAACGTGTTCCCGGGGGGGGGGGGGGGGGGGGGGGGGGGGGGGGGGCGTATTTTTACTGGAGTCCCGGACGGGGGTCCGGCCGGCCGGAGCCCCGGGGGGCTCCCCTAGCGTCCCGGTCCCGCCCCAAGGGTGGGCCTCGCCAGGCGTGGCACCATCTCGTCCGGGTCTCAGCCAGAAAGTGGCCCCGACCCGACGTGGCACCCTCCCGTTTGTGCTCGTGAAGCCCCCGGGGGGGGGGAGGACGTAGCTGGGAAGGAGAGTCGGGGGGGAAAAAAAGAAAGGGGAGGAAAGGGAAAAGGGTAGGAAACCCCGCGTCAGACCGTCTGACCTTGCTGTCAAGTCTTACAGCCTCGCATGAGGGCGAGGGGAAGGTGTTAATGCACCAGTAAAAACCCTTGAATCGTCTTCTACACGTAGGTTTAAAGATGATTTAAACAAAGGTTATAAAAAAAAATTTATTTTTTTCCCTTCTCTCACTCACGTTTTTGTTTTCCTTTCCCTTTGGAAATAAATAACACAGCGGCATCGCTTATAACTGCACACATTTTCAAATGTAATTCAAAGGGACAAGTCACATTTTATAAAAAACATTTCAAAAAACAAATTCCAAACCCGCTTTCCCCGAACGCAAATCATCGTACGCACGCCGTGAAATAAAAACTCGTTCTCTTGCACACACAAAAAGAGGGTGGGCCGAAAGGGTAAAAGTCCGGCGAATGTGACAGGGGCGGCGAGCGAGACCAAGCAAGTTCCAACCCTGAATCACCCGGTTCTCTCCCTTCCCCCCGACTACCGATCACCAGATCATAAACAGGAGAAAGAATTTTGGAAAAAATTTTTGAATGGCCCGGTTAAGATGGAATTAAACCCGAGAAAAAGGGCTCCACAATATTTCTTTACAAATTTTGAAAACAAAAGAAATTGCGCAAAGCGAAGACTAGCCGGTAAAAAAACAACAAATCAAAACAAAAGACCAGAAAAAAGTGCTTTCCAGTACCGTGGGGGCCCCGAAGAGGCGGGTCAAAGGACTCTTTTTACCTCTGTCCAGTCGAGAGGACAGAGGCGAAGATGCGGAAACAGAAGAAATGATGTCCCTCTCCTACAGGCCGACTGCAGGAATTGAAAGTACTGACTGTACTCTCGATGATAAGGTAAAGAACCAGGACTGGAGCAGGCGCCCCCAGAGACATCTTCCGCTCGATGAAGAGCTAACCTCCCTCAGCAATGGCGGCCAACATGCCATGCTGCGTCACAGAGTGAGCATACTTCAAACTAAAAGAAACGAAGCACGTGCGACAGGTAAAAAGACAGGCGAGAGGCCGATAGACAGAAAGTTCGAGAGAAAGGTACCGGCCACCCGTGAACTTGCAGGATGAATAGCACGGGCGGTGGAATTAGAGAGAGAGAGAGAGAAAGCAAACCGAAGTTGAGCTGAACCACACCAAGGTGCAACTGCACCACAAGCCACCCTAAGGGACGGATACACGACAACAGCAACGACAATAAACAAATTAAGTAATTCCGCCACCCTAGGTGGGTCGAACGTCGTAGGCCTCGCGACAAACTCGTGACATAGGGTATGTTAATAGTCACGCTGACAGCATGTTGATTGTGATGAAGATCACTTCTGATAGATCATGGTGGATTGGTTGATCCCAAGATGTTGATTCTGATAAAGTTAGTGATCATGGATCACAGTCACTTTTAACTTCTTTTTCTTTTACTGTGGATCATTCCTCGTTGATTTGTTGACCACAACATTGTTTGCCTTGTGTCCTAGCTATTCCCTATGAGGTGACGGTGTGGACCACTGATGTCAGGGGGGCAGGAACCGATGCTAATGTCTTTCTCCAAATGTATGGGGAAGACGGCAAGACAGAAGAGTTCAACTACGCAACAAAACTGACAACTTTGAGAGAGCTGCGGTTGATAAGTTCAAGGTGGTGTACTTTGTGAGCATGTGCGTACTTTGTGTGTATGTGTGTGTGTGTGTCTGTGTGGTGGGACGGTGTGTGTGTGTGTGTGTGTGTGGCGGGGCAGAGTGTGTGTGTGTGTGTGTTGTGTGTGTGTGTGTGTGTGTGTGATGTGTGTGTGTGTGTGTGTGTGTGTGTGTGTGTGTGTGTGTGTGTGTGTGTGTGTGTGTGTGTGTGTTGCGTGTGTGTGTGTGTGTTGTGTGTGTGTGCACGCACGCGCACACCCAGGTACATGATGGACGCTTGAGTTGCTGTCTGTGTATTTACATGGCGTTGTTTTACCAGCCTTTACATTGTAGCGATAACTTATAAGTATAGCCCCTGATGTGACCTCTGTGGTTGGCTTGGCTGAAAACAGCTGGACATATATATGTGAAATGTTTCTCAGTTATGCCATTTGAAAACATAGTTTGGTGTCAACAGATGGCTAGTAACATCATCCTGATCTTAAGTTTCCTCTTCTGAAATTGAAGTTGCAATATAGATTCACAAAGTGCCCCAGATGTTAACAACCGAATGAAGCGGAAAAAAAATATGAATAATGTTGACAGAAAGAGTTGTAATCTTTGTACTTTCACAATGTCATACTGTTGTAGAATCTTGCTGAAAATAATTTTTATTATAGGAAGGAAATGTATGTGTGCAGCAGAAGAAGAGGGAGAGGAGGAGAGAGAGAGAGAGAGAGAGAGAGAGAGAGAGAGAGAGAGAGAGAGAGAGAATATATGTAATATCATAAATGGCTGTTAATGATTAAAGAGATATATGTATGTGTTAATCTGTGTGTGTTGATAGCTACTTACCTCACCAGCATTTGGACTCTGCATTAACAATAGTGAAAAACAGTGTCTGACTACTATAACACATGAGTTGCTTTCCCAAAGGAGAATGCAGGACCGAAGTACAGCTCACCCTTTTTCATCTTTTTTTTGTTTAACCTGCTGGCATACGTTTCTGTACTTACTGAAGCGGGTGTTTGTAAAAAGAAATTGACAGTGGCCAGCTCTCTTGCTGCTGTGAGTTGTTTAACCAGGGCAAGTCCTGTGACTGTAATCAGTGCTGTTGATCACTATGGACGGAGAGATCAGAGACCTCAGTGGTGTTGACAGGTGGAGGCGGCCGACGTGGGGAGGCTGCAGAAGATCAGGATCGGCCATGATGGGGCTGGCAGATTTGCAGGATGGCACCTGGAGAAGGTGAGACTGAAAACATGGGTGATTTCTCCTTCTCCTCTTCTTTCTTGTTCTGTCTCATCTTCATTGTCTGTTCACGGGCGTTACTCTCCCATGTTCATTCAAGGCTCTTTCACAGCCGAGAGGTTGGGATGGGGGGTGGATGGACCTGATGGAACAGCCTTAACAGTGACTATGTGTGAAACTAAACAGGGTTGTCAGGCCCGGGATAATGAGGTGAAGAAGATCACAGTCTGGCGTGAGGTCATAGAGACGCAGTGGAGTGAAGCATCAAGGTGTTCTTTCAGTGACTGCTTTGAGCTGAGGGTGTGCCAGTGTGGAGAGGGAGGAATAATCATCTGTCTGTGACCAGCCTACATGCCGGGACAAGGTTTCTGGCTGTGGTCATGAAAGGTTACGTTTCTGGAAACAAGGCTGGAAACTGTCTCTTCAACATGGCAGAGGGAGGGAGGTGTTGATTCTGAAGAAAAGAAAAAGAAAATTTAATGTTACTTCAAAAACAAACATTTGCTTGGGATATGCTTGATATCATTCTGTTCGTAAAGCTTGTTTCCATGAAAACAAATGTCTCTTTGAGATGTATGTCATTCTGTCCTGGTGTTTCATGTTCAAAGGATTTTTTACGTTCTTTTAAACATATTACCCAGATCTCTTCTGAAAATTTTTATCTTATTGTTTTAAAGCTGAATGCATTATTAAAAACTATTGTATGTTGTTTATAAAGGCGAGCTATGTTCTGTTTTTGTGTGTGTGTGTGTGTGGTGTGTGTGTGTGTGTGTGTGTGTGTGTGTGTGTGTGTGTTGTTGTGTTGTTGTTTTTTACTGTATGATGATGAGTTTTGCACCTTTGTTGACTCAGTGTGGAAGAGAAAAATGATGACACACCGTTTATTCCCTTCATCATGAGTTATGATCTAGCCCTGTCCCTGTGCAGGTAAAGCAGAGATGACACACCGTTTATTCCCTTCATCATGAGTTATGATCTAGCCCTGTCCCTGTGCAGGTAAAGCAGAGATGACACACCGTTTATTCCCTTCATCATGAGTTATGATCTAGCCCTGTCCCTGTGCAGGTAAAGCAGAGATGACACACCGTTTATTCCCTTCATCATGAGTTATGATCTAGCCCTGTCCCTGTGCAGGTAAAGCAGAGATGACACACCGTTTGTTCCCTTCATCATGAGTTATGATCTAGCCCTGTCCCTGTGCAGGTAAAGCAGAGATGACACACCGTTTATTCCCTTCATCATGAGTTATGATCTAGCCCTGTCCCTGTGCAGGTAAAGCAGAGATGACACACCGTTTATTCCCTTCATCATGAGTTATGATCTAGCCCTGTCCCTGTGCAGGTAAAGCAGAGATGACACACTGTTTATTCCCTTCATCATGAGTTATGATCTAGCCCTGTCCCTGTGCAGGTAAAGCAGAGATGACACACCGTTTATTCCCTTCATCATGAGTTATGATCTAGCCCTGTCCCTGTGCAGGTAAAGCAGAGATGACACACCGTTTATTCCCTTCATCATGAGTTATGATCTAGCCCTGTACCTGTGCAGGTAAAGCAGAGATGACACACCATTTATTCCCTTCATCATGAGTTATGATCTAGCCCTGTCCCTGTGCAGGTAAAGCAGAGGGATGGGAAGATAAGGGGGAGGTGGGGCAAAACGGCATGCCAAACCTACACGCAATATTCTGTTCCATTCGTTTCATTCTTACTAATTTCAACAGAATTTGAAGGAGATCAGTAAAATGTTGTACAAGGAGTGAGAAAAACAGTATGATCAAGGATCGCAAGATTACCAAAGACCTCTCTTTCAGCAGAAGATTTCTAGTCCATGCGTTGAAGAATGCATGGATGATTTCAGAGGTGAGAAAAGGTTTTTTCCGTTGTCTCACAGCTGCTGATCCAGCGTCATCCGCTAGACCTAGAAACGGACAAGAGGAAGCAGAAGCGGAAGATGTCAGAAGTGGACCGCCGCAAATCCCTGCTCAGCATCCACCGCCACTCAGAGGACGAGGAGTCTGACACCTCCAGCCCTACCTCCTCACCTCGAAGAGGACGTAGGAAAATGCAGTACAGGGGGGCCTCCAAGCTGGATGCGGTGATGGAGGAGGATGAAGGGGATGAGGATACGGAGGACTGCTGGTTCTTTGTCAACCAGTGGTTTGCCCGTGGCGAAGGGGATGGGGAGATTGTGCGAGAGTTCATCCCCACTGACGAGAATGGCAAGCCACTCAAGGGACGGCTGGAAGGTGTGTGTGTGTGTGTGTATGTGTGTGTGTGTGAAAGGGAGTGTGCATTGTCTTGTTTTGCTTTGTTTCAGGGAGGGGTTGTGGTAATGTAGGTTTGAATCTAGGGAGCCTGGTACAAGCAGGGAAAATGGCAATCAGGGGTCTTGTGTGCTGATGCTAAGGATAGGAAGACAGTTGAAGAATTATCGTGGACTGTTTTTTGTGTGTTTTGATTCTCTCAGAAAGGCAGCATTTTAATGTTTAAAGCCTCTTTGTTTTCTTTCTTTTTTTGCTCTTCGGCTAAAAGTCTGAGATTTTTTATGGGCATGATTTTTACGTATGTAACCACTCTTTTATGCATGTGTTCACACACATGATCTCAATAAGTCTCATTCGAAGAACTGGGAGACAATTGGAGATGTACCCAAGGAGAAAAATTGTTTCCGACCTGGCTTTCAAGTGAGAATCGAACTACAAACCATAGAACAAGACTCTTTTATCTTGCTCACAAGCCAGCCAGGTCCCTGTTTCTGCTGAGGAGCAGCTTTGGCTAAGGCTGTCAAATGGTTAAGTGGCAGGGATTTTATTGAAGGGTTCGTCTGTGATTATTGATGGTATGAAAAACAGTTTGAATCTCTGTGTGTGTGTGTGTGTGTGTGTGTAACAGAGGTAGATTACACGGTGCACGTGTTGACGGGGGATGAGTTTGGCGCGGGGACAGACTCCAACGTGTTCGTCACATTGTACGGAGAGAAAGGTGACACCGGGGAGAGGCAGCTGAAGGAGTCCAACAATCGCAACAAATTTGAACGAAAGCAGGTGAGGTGAACTAATGTTCTTTCCTGGTCTCTGGGCACAGAGCATCTCAGTCCCTTCTCACCTGATTATCTTTTCTTTGATGAATGGGTGACAGAATGCATAGAAAAGGCTCAAAAGTAGCAGGATGTGCTGGTCTTTAACAGTTCCAGGTCTGAGATCCACGTTTCGAGGGGGTGTGACAGTGAAGGTTTTCATATTCAGATCCTATATATTCAGGAAACCGCTTAAAACCAAACTCTTTGTCTCCGCGTCTGGACACTTACTGCAAGGCAGACAGGTGAAACCGAAAATGTGTAGCACAGTCTTTAGTTTCTTCATGAGTTTCTACATGAAAATGTGTTGCACAGTCTTTAGTTTCTTCATAAGTTTCTACATGAAAATGTGTAGCACAGTCTTTAGTTTCTTCATGAGTTTCTACATGAAAATGTGTAGCACAGTCTTTAGTTTCTTCATGAGTTTCTACATGAAAATGTGTAGCACAGTCTTTAGTTTCTTCATGAGTTTCTACATGAAAGTTT
>CM031614.1:14519337-14526837 GCA_018398815.1 Conus ventricosus
CAGGTTCAGCAGGGGTTCAGACTGCCATTTTTGTGGAGATTTCGCTGTTACCAACGGAAGCCTGTACCCCGAGTGTCCAGCGCAGGCCCAGCTTTGCGAGATAAAATCCATCGGGGGGGGGGCGGATAAAAACGGTTTCCCCCTTTTTCTGCTAAAAACCCCGTGATTCACTTCCATAATTTCCGTCAGTTTTTTCCAGATCCGAACTTCAAGTAGGGAAATTTCCCATTCCAGCTGTTAAAGAGGCCAAATTTCTGGGAGTCATTTTTGACCAAAAAACTTAACTTTCTCAGCCATATTAAAAACCTCAAAACTGCTTGCCAAAAGGCACTGAATATTCTGCGGGTCGTAGCACACACCGACTGGGGCGCTGATAAGAAAACTTTGTTGCACCTCTACAGAGCCCTGGTCCGTTCTAAACTGGACTATGGTTGTGCTGTCTACGGCTCCGCAAGACCCTCTTACCTCAAACTTTTGGACCCTATCCACCATCAAGGGCTTCGTCTCTGTCTTGGAGCGTTCCGCACCACCCCTGTGTACAGCCTGTACGCAGAAGCGGGCGAACCTTCGTTGTCCAACCGCAGGCTGAAACTGTCTTTGAATTATTGCATCCGACTGTTCTCAGAACCGCAGAATCCTGCCTATGACTGTGTTTTGACCCTCCGTTCCAAAGTAAGTTTGAAACAAACCCGAAATGTATTCCGCCGTTTGGGCTTCGTATGCAGCCTCACGTGCGGAATGCAGGTATAGACCTGGGAGTAGTTTCCGATTTTTCCAAGTTTCCGGATCAACCTCCATGGACCTTTTTCACACCAGAGATTCGTTTTGATCTCGCAGCTTTCCGTAAGGAGTCTTCTACCAGCTCTCTGGCGTACAAGGCTTTGTATGCCGAGCTCTGTTCCAAATTCCCATCCTATCAAAAAGTTTTCACTGATGGTTCCAAGTCTGAGGATGGAGTGGCCTGTGCAGCCTACTGCCCTGGGGCTCCTTCTCAGATATTGTTGGAACATATACATTCAGATGCTTCTGTCTATTCTGCTGAACTTACTGCTCTAGTACTGGCTTTGAAGATAATCTCCCATTCTTCGAGGAGGGACTTTCTGGTTCTGTCGGATTCGCTGTCAGCTTTGGAGGCCATAGCTGGCCGCAACCTTCAGCATCCAGAACTTTTACTTTTTTTTGAACTTTTTAGCAAGCTGAAGGCGGACGGTTACAACATTACTCTTGCTTGGGTTCCTGGCCATGTTGGCATCGGCGGGAACGAAATGGTTGATCGTTTAGCCAAGAACGCCACAAGAGAGAAACTGTCCAACATTTATATCCCCTGTTCAGATGTGAAACCCAAAATTAACGATTATGTGAGAGACCTCTGGCAGGAGGATTGGACACACAGACGAGTAACAAACTCTTTCAGATCCGTCCAAACCTTAAGGACTTCCTCCCATCCACTCGGGAGGTCGTAAAGAGGAAACGGTTCTGTGCCGGCTGCACACCGGCCATTCGTATTTTACCCATGCTTACCTTTTAAAGAGTGAAGAAGCTCCGTGGTGCATTCCATGTCATGCGCCACTCACAATGAAACATGTTCTTTTAGAGTGTTGGGATTTGCACGATGTGAGACACAAACATTTTACAGCGGAGTCCATGAAGATCCTGTTCAGGATGTCCCGCCTGATGTGATCCTTGAGTTTTGAGAGAGATTAACATTTTTCATCTGATTTAAGATTTTACGGAAGAAAGATTTTTAACAAAGTTTCTGGTGCGTTTGTAGACGATGTCATTTAATGAGATGTATGAAAGTGTTTTTTTTTTTTTTTTTTTTTTTTTTTTTTTTTTTTAAATGACTGGTGAGTTGATTTTAAACGTGGTGACAGCCCTGATGTGGCCCTTTGCGGTCGGCTGGGCTATAAGCAACATTATCTTATCTTATCTCCTAGATGTTGTTTATTATCTGGAGGAGCTGGGCCAAAATAGAGAGGTCAGGAGCCTCGGTGATGCCTCTTTGTTTGAGCGTGCTTGGCTACGTTCTTTCTGTCTATGTACATGATATCTTAGGTGTAACTTGTCAACTGTAGTCATTCGTCACTGACGTCATTTTTTTTTTGCTGCTGAAACCTGTGTGTGTATGCTCATCTACAGTGGCACATGGATGAGAATGCTTATAATGTGTCATTAATTTGTAGGCTATGCAAAATGTACTTAATAGTAGGCAGGTAAATAGGTAGATAACTAGATTTGGGGGAAGGTGGGGAGGGCAGGAGGAGGGAGAGATGCATGCTTGAAAGAAAAACTTGTTAACATCAAGGGCAGGACTGCTCATCTGTATGTACAAGACTCTGATACCACCAGAACAACAAGTAAACTGGGTTGCCAGGATGTCCATTTTTAAGCTGGGTGCCAGGGAGTCCAAGTCATAACCTGATGACCACAGCTGAGCTGTTCAGGAAGGTGTTGACCTCACTGCATGTTGTGGGGTTTCAGCCAAAAAAGTACAACGGTGGAGGTGTTCACTGGGGACGTGTCCGGGGCAGGCACTGACGCCAATGTCTTCCTCATCGTTTTCGGGACAAGGGAGACTCTGGGGAGAGGAAAGCTGCACCAGTCGGAAACCAACAAGGACAAATTTGAGCGTGGCAAGGTCAGTGAAGCTCTGTGTGGTGTGTGTGTGTCTGTGTGTATGTTTGTGTGTGTGTGTTTATCAGTTTTCTGTCTGTCTGTGTCTGATTTATGTCTGTCTGGTGTCAGTTTGACTGTGTCAGTGTGTGTGACTTACAAACATGAGATTTAATTTTCCAAAACATTTTTTTTCTTTGAACCTCACCTTTTCTTTATTCGTAAACAAATGCAGCATCCCTTTGGATGAAGACAGCATGTAACAGAAACTTGTAACGATTTCGAAGGTATGTTATGAAGCAGCTAAGGGGTTCCACTCCCACAGAAAAAGACATCGCAGATATAGGCACCAAGCTCTGGGGGCTTGTCAGTAAGCTTCACCTCTCAGAAATGAATATTGCACACACTGGCACAAACTCTGTTGGTGAGTCAAAATCTTCAGAGCATGACAGATTTTCTCGCAGCCACTACACTGATTATTAAATGTGACCAGGTAAACTGAATGAAGAAAAAGATTTGCAGAGCTGGTAGCTGCGTATTTTGGTACAGCAAACTAATCTGGGGTGTACGGAAGGCACAAGTACTATCGTTTTCAAACTGTGCTTTGTTTGCATCATTCTTTTCTATTTTGTTTGTATCATTCTTGGCAAAGTGTGTCATGTTAGTGTTAATCTTTTCAAACTGTGTTTGGTCTGTATTGTATTTATTAGACTGTACAGCCAGACAAGTTCTGCACATCCACATACCTAAATTTTCGGCAGCAGACTTTGTTCTGCCTGTTTTGAAACTAACATAACCTTTTCTGACACAAAATGACAATAATTTCTAAGACACAGTGAACAGTGCATAGTGAAAGTGAAGGAATGACACATTTGTAAATTGAAACTGACTTACATTTTCACAAATTGTAATGTTCAGACTGTAGGCAGTATTTGTACCTACCCAGATGTTTTGGCCCACTGGTACACATGATCTGCAGTCAGTTTAGTGTCTGTAGTGTTAACACATCTCAAAGCATTGATCATTCAGTGTGCACATCAGTCCAGAACAGGGCATACTTCTGCTCCAGGTTCTCATGTATGTATGGTCACATTGGAATGTGGTTGTCTTAAAGGCATACATGTGTGCACAGTTTTAGTGAGATCAACCCTAAGATAAAACCTCTGCAAGCTTTTTAATCATGACAGTAGCGCTGACAGTTGCAGTACCAAAGTGCATTGGCTGTATGGAATTCAAATCAAGGCAATAGGAAAAATAAGTAGCTGCCAAAAAGCTACTTGTGATAAATGAATGTTTCATACATAACAAAATTAGTGTGGCCTTCTTTCCAAGTACTTCATTTATAGATGAAATGGTTAACAATATAAAAAAAGATTAAGGGATTACCGAGTGTTTGAAAGCATCTCATGAAAAAACCCGTTAGATTACATTTTATCAGTTGCTTATTTTATTACTTCTGTCCTTGGTTCAGATGGATCGTTTTGTTCTGGAGGCTGTGGACTTGGGAAACATTTACAAGATCAAAATCCGTCATGACAACTCCATGTTCAGCCCCGCCTGGTTCCTGGACCGGGTGGAGATCACAGACCCCACTGACGGCCAGAAGTACGTCTTCCACTGCGAGCGCTGGCTGGGCAAGAACAAGGAGGACGGCAAGATAGAGAGGTCACTCTATGTCAAGGTCAGTGCAGCGGTAGCAGTGGTATGTTTCATAGTAAAAGCTGCTTTCAGTAATGGCTGTAAGCACTTTCAGTTGGCTGCAGAACATTTTGCTGCATGCAAGGGAAAAATGTGGCTAGGCCAGCAGCTTGTGTGATCTTGTTGCAGATTATATGTATTTGATGACGGCAGTGCAGACACATTGTGAAATGAAAGAAAGGCCAACAATTTGGCAATAGAATATGGTGTGCTTTGTTTTTTGCAACAAAGTAAAAGGAAATTTAAAAAAAATAAAACCAGCCGCCATGGCAAATGTGAATTGCGGACTCCCAGCTGGGAGGTCATGGGTTCAACTCCCATCAGAGTCATGTGGGATTTTTCTGCCCAGACCGGCTCCTACCCAGAATTGAGTTTGCTACGGGCTCATTTGGGAAGACTGGGACCACACAGTCGAGTTTCATCCACTTAATGGATGCGTTTCTGAGAGTGTTGCTCAAATTTTCTGACCAACACTGCAGGTGCCTGTATCTCTCGGGCCTGGTTGACGCCGGGATATATTATGAAAGGAGGCGTAGAGTACAGTCCTGTCATGCAGTCTCAGACTGGAATGGAAATCCATAGCATCATCTTCATAGTCCTCATTCTCATCGATCAGCATAGAAAAAAAAGAAAAGTCACAAATTCTGTGCCCTTTCATGTCATGCTCTCATATGACCTGTTTCGATGTCTTCACGTCTGTGGCCTTGGTTTGATTCTGTCAGGGTCATCAGTATTGGCGAGTGCATAGGGGCTGTCGTTGGATAGACGTGGTTGAGCCCTCTGGAGGGAGAGCTCACTCACACCGGCTCCACGACTAAGCAATTATTGTCGTCAGTAGAGGGCTTAGTAGGTGGTGTCCTGTATATGTTGGATCAGAACAGGCGCCACTGAACACCACCAAAATGACTTGGCAGCAGTGCAGTGTCTCCTCCAATGTGTTGCCTCTTGACGACTTGACATTGTCTGCTCCCTGTGGACTGCCCGTGCCAGGGATGCAGCAGGACTGACTGGCTGTGGACAGGGTGTTGGAATGAGCAGCATGGGTGCACTGCCACTGAGATGGGACAGCAAAAAAGAAAAAAAAAGGGAAAGAAAGAAAAAAAAAAAAAAAATGGAGAAAGATGAAAATAAAGTTTGTTTTCAAGCATGCATTGCAAGGGAATGTGATTGTTTGAAAAGACTGCATATTACTTCCTAGCGTCTCAGCTTTCCCTCTCTCACACTCTCTCTTCTGGTAATAAAGAGACTAGCAAACTAAATTTGGACTTAAAATTTTAAAAAAATAAAGTACCTGCATCTGCATAGTTAAAACTATTTGTTTGATGTCTGTTGTGAACATTGAGCTCAGCATTGAAGAATGAGCCATCATGGAACAGAAACCATGCAATTACATCACTCAGTTGCTTCAGGGGTGAGCGTGCGCCATGCCTCCCTTGAAAAGGCTGGCAGCAGTTTCCCACAAGCACCTAGGTCTCCACTGTTGTGCAGTCCCAGCAGCCAACCTGCTGCCAGCTGCTTTTTTAAATGGAACATACAGCAGGTTACTGTAGATAGAGTCAGTCTTCTGCAGACATTATTGTTCAGATATATAGATGCATGCCATGAAAAATGTTTTAGAAAATGTTGATAGGAAACAGATTCAGATTTGGAAAAAAAAAATCCTGGTATTGTTTTATGTATGCTATAATTTTGAAACGCTTCTGAACTTTGAAAAAGAGACTGATTTATCCTTGGAAGTTATTGACTGGTAATTCATTTATGTACATTTTTGAAAGAAATGGTTGCATCCTCTTTTGTTGCATGATTTGTGTTTTCAAGAACTTAATCAAATTCCTGTCATCAAATTGGTACTCTTGTTGAAGCTCATCCTTTAAGTTGAAATGGTTGTTGACTTCCAGTTAGAAATCAGAATACATTTGTTTTCATAATGATGTTCATCATTGTCTCTGTTTCATCTTATTCTTGTGTTTAGGGTTACGATGGAGAGATGTCCAGCACGGGCACCCTGCGATCCACCAAGTACGGCTCTGTGTCCAGTCTGGACTCTATGCGTGACCCCTTCTCCAAGACGCCCCGCATGACCCGCAAACAGCTGCAGCAGTCCTTGGAGGACGTGGCTGAAGGCCCTCGTAAGTCTGTGATCATTCCAGGCTGGATCATGCTCAGTTTGACCCGCAGGGGGTCAGGACTCAATCTGCTCCGCAAAGTCATGGATTCCAATAACATGAATATAAACATGAAGATGAGGATCCATGGGGGAAAAATATTTTAACAAAAAAATAGTTGTGTTTTTGGTATGGTAACAGATGACTCAGATGTCATGAAAATTTCTTGTAAACTTCTTTGTGAAAATGGGCAGTGACCATTTTTGCTTGCCCGGATGAAAGCAAAATCATGTCATGCTCTGACTCTGTGCATGAACAAGACGCTGCAAAATGCAAAGACACTGACAACAGTTCTGTGAATGTATGATCCTGGTTGTGGTGGGTGAAAAAAAAAATGGATGATACACCACTCATGGCTCAGGTTTGTGTCAGGTTGCACTGATTTTAAAACAAGTTTCAATTCTTTTTTTTTTAGAGGAGAGTGAGCATGCCTGCCAGACCTCCCTTTCAACTTCGGTGATCTTCTTTTTGTCTTTTTCTCCGTGGGAGCCCTGTGTGGGTATTGACACCAAACCTATGCCTACAAACCAGGCTGTTTGACACAGACCTGTCCTCAGCTCCTCTCAACACCTCTCTGCATTAGTGCAGTGTCTCCTCTGCTGGCATTGTTAACAGACGACCTGAGATTGATGTCAGATCTGTGGGCTGCTGGCACTGGGACTGTGACAGGGGGAGCCTGGCTGGGTGTGGCTGTGTGGGGGAAAATGGGGGTGGGGAGGCTGAGAGCAATGCCACACAGAGGGCGGGTAAAATGAGACAGGGGGAAAAAGTCCTGCGTCAGTGTGAGGTCCATCACTACTGTTGGGTTATTTGTGTTGGAATGCAGAAACTTTTTTGGTTTTATTTTTCATTGTCCTAGCCAGTCAGACCTTGATAAAGAACATAAACGTTAGCAAGGCCTCTCAGTGGAAATCGTCCGAGCTGAGAAAAGCTCAAAGACAAGTTGAAATTAGCTCAGACTTGCTGAGAAAATCTTGAAAAGTCATTGAGCACACTGCAAAGACTGGATGAAAGAAGTAAAGAG
>CM031614.1:14529337-14559190 GCA_018398815.1 Conus ventricosus
TTATTCCCTGTACAGATAGGACATGATGACACGTCTCTATTCCCTGTACAGATAGGACATGATGACATGTCTTTATTCCCTGTACAGATAGGACATGATGACATGTCTCTATTCCCTATACAGATAGGTTATGATGACATGTCTTTATTCCCTGTACAGATAGGTCATGATGACATGTCTTTATTCCCTGTACAGATAGGTCATGGTGACATGTCTTTATTCCCTGTACAGATAGGACATGACGGCACGGCACCGGGTACAGGCTGGTTCCTCAAAGAAATGGACGTGGATCTGCCCACCAAGGGAAAGCATTATCACTTTGACTGCCGCCAGTGGCTGGCCCGGGATCACTCTGACGGCAAGACCACACGCATGTTCAGTGTGGATGACGGCACCAGTTCCGTCACTTCCTACAGACCTTGTGAGTGGTGTCACTTGCTGCTCCAGCAGTGGGTCTCATAGGTTTTGTTTGTTTTCTTGGGTTGGCTTATGAATCAGCGTATTGTTTGTTTGATCATCGGGATGAAGAGTGACCGCTGCAGCAGACAGTCACTCTGTAATTATTTGCCCTACAGTGGAACCTGTCTTTATTTACATAACAATTGTCATGAAAGTTCAGTCTGTGCAGAGAGGGGTCTTTACAGGGAGGTAGGTCATGAATGGTCATTTTCAACACATCAGAGTGCTCAGAACTTTCCATGTCTGTGTAGAGAGGGGTCTTTACAGGGAGGTAGGTCATGAATGGTCATTCTCAACACATCAGAGTGCTCAGAACTTTCCATGTCTGTGTAGAGAGGGGTCTTTACAGGGAGGTAGGTCGTGAATGGTCATTCTCAACACATCAGAGTGCTCAGAACTTTCCATGTCTGTGTAGAGAGGGGTCTTTACAGGGAGGTAGGTCGTGAATGGTCATTCTCAACACATCAGAGTGCTCAGAACTTTCCATGTCTGTGTAGAGAGGGGTCTTTACAGGGAGGTAGGTCGTGAATGGTCATTCTCAACACATCAGAGTGCTCAGAACTTTCCATGTCTGTGTAGAGAGGGGTCTTTACAGGGAGGTAGGTCGTGAATGGTCATTCTCAACACATCAGAGTGCTCAGAACTTTCCATGTCTGTGTAGAGAGGGGTCTTTACAGGGAGGTAGGTCATGAATGGTCATTCTCAACACATCAGAGTGCTCAGAACTTTCCATGTCTGTGTAGAGAGGGATCTTTACAGGGAGGTAGGTCATGAATGGTCATTCTCAACACATCAGAGTGCTCAGAACTTTCCATGTCTGTGTAGAGAGGGGTCTTTACAGGGGGGTAGGTCGTGAATGGTCATTCTCAACACATCAGAGTGCTCAGAACTTTCCATGTCTGTGTAGAGAGGGGTCTTTACAGGGGGGTAGGTCATGAATGGTCATTCTCAACACATCAGAGTGCTCAGAACATTCCATGTCTGTGTAGAGAGGGGTCTTTACAGGGGGGTAGGTCATGAATGGTCATTCTCAACACATCAAAGTGCTCAGAACATTCCATGTCTGTGCACAGACAGAAGATCAAGTTTCCCATTCACTTTACCTCTCACAAAGGTCAAGCGTCATGTTACGTACAGAAAAAAATACCAAAACTTTCTTCGTCAGTCTTGCTAGACTGCATACTCCAGGAAAACAAAAACGGTCAAAGTGGAAATCAGAAAGCTCTCAAAGCACGGGGTAGAGAAGCTGATGGCAATTTTCTTCTCTTTTTTTTTCAACAATTCAGCACACACAAATTGTTACAGACTAAAAACAGGCTGGTGGTTAGTTGAAATATGGAAGGTTCATTCTTCAGAAGTGAAAAATAACATTGAAGTGTATGATGAATGATCCGTTACAGACTTTTCACTGGTCGTGAGTAAAGAGTTATTATACTAAGGCTGGTTTAAAGGAGTTCCAGTGGATACATTTGATGTGTCTTGGCAGTGGTGCGCTATGTCTGTACAGTGATATGTCTGTGTATGTGCACAGTGGTCTGTTGCGTCTGCACCATGGTCTGTGGTGTCTATGCTGTGGTCTGGTATGTCTGTTGTGGCTGTATAGTAGTCTGGTATGTCTGTTGTGGCTGTATAGTAGTCTGGTATGTCTGTTGTGGCTGTATAGTAGTCTGGTATGTCTGTGCAGTGACGTTTTATCTGTACGGTGGTACAGTATGTGCATGTCGTGTCTGTACCATGGTCTTTTGAACTGTATAGAGGTCTCGTATGTCTGTGGTGTCTATAGAGTTGTCTGATCATTGGGTGTGTGCAGAGATATATTTGGTGTGTCAAGACCATGGCATTTTAGTCTGTATGGTGATCTAGTCTGTATGTTGTTTTGTCTGCACCGTGGCATGTGTGCTGTGTCTGTGTGGTATGTGTCCAGATAGTGGTGTTGTGCTGTGTCTGTGTGGTATGTGTCCAGATAGTGGTGTTGTGTTGTGTCTGTGTGGTATGTGTCCAGATAGTGGTGTTGTGCTGTGTCTGTGTGGTATGTGTCCAGATAGTGGTGTTGTGTTGTGTCTGTGTGGTATGTGTCTAGATAGTGGTGTTGTGCTGTGTCTGTGTGGTATGTGTCTAGATAGTGGTGTTGTGCTGTGTCTGTGTGGTATGTGTCCAGATAGTGGTGTTGTGTTGTGTCTGTGCTGTGGTATGTGTCTAGATAGTGGTGTTGTGTTGTGTCTGTGTGGTATGTGTCCAGATAGTGGTGTTGTGTTGTGTCTGTGTGGTATGTGTCTAGATAGTGGTGTTGTGCTGTGTCTGTGTGGTATGTGTCCAGATAGTGGTGTTGTGCTGTGTCTGTGTGGTATGTGTCCAGATAGTGGTGTTGTGCTGTGTCTGTGTGGTATGTGTCTAGATAGTGGTGTTGTGCTGTGTCTGTGTGGTATGTGTCCAGATAGTGGTGTTGTGCTGTGTCTGTGTGGTATGTGTCCAGATAGTGGTGTTGTGTTGTGTCTGTGCTGTGGTAGGAGAAAAAGAAGAAGAATTATTTCATAGCCATAAAACTGGTATATGTGTTATGTTTGTACGGTGATATGTATTAGGTCTGTACATTGGTAGGATTCTTATGACTGTACAGTGGTTTATGTGTTGTGTCTGCATATGTGCTGTATATGTACAGTGATGTGTGTGTTATGTCTGTACGGTATGTGTACAGTTGTATGTGTGTCTTATAAGTACAGTGGTGTGTGTGTCATGTTAGTGCAGTGGAAAGAAAGTGTGTTGTGTCTGTACAGTGGTGGCCTATGAGGTGACAGTGACAACAGGCGACGTGCCAGAAGCAGGAACTGACGCCAAGATCTTCATCACTGTCTTTGGCACCAAGGGGTCCAGCGCCCCCATAGAGCTGGAGAAGAATGAGGATCGCTTTGAACGAGCCCACACTGACACCATCAAGGTAGGGAAGGCTTTGGAACACACTGACACCATCAAGGTAGGGAAGGCTTTGGAACACACTGACACCATCAAGGTAGGGAAGGCTTTGGAACACACTGACACCATCAAGGTAGGGAAGGCTTTGGAACACACTGACACCATCAAGGTAGGGAAGGCTTTGGAACACACTGACACCATCAAGGTAGGGAAGGCTTTGGAACACACTGACACCATCAAGGTAGGGAAGGCTTTGGAACACACTGACACTTCAAGCTGTGCTAAGCTTGGAACACACGTACACCTCCAGCAAAGCTTTCAAGAAGTCTTCATTGATACTGTCAACAACTTGTAGTTTAGTGTCTCGGGTTGATAGGGATGCAAATTGCACCTACAGTCATCAAGAGAGGGACAGCACTGCAGTGGAAGTTTTGCTTAGGTTGTGCACTGTGACTTGCCTGTCAGCAGTCTAGCAGAAATCGTATATAACTGTGTTCCGTTTCACAAGTTTGGGTCAAATTCAGTTTGTCCATCTAATCGAGCATGCTTAACCTTGGTAAGCCATATACATTGTGCAGGCTGAGAGAGAAAGCATTTAAACATAAACAGCTAGCCATTAGCTGAGTTTAGAGATTATGTATTGAAATTCAGTGTGAAAAACTCTTTGTGTATGTGTGTGTGTGTGTGTATGTGTGTGTGTGTGTGTGTGTGTGTGTGTGTGTGTGTTGTGTGTGTGTGTGTGTGAGCGCGCATGTCAGTGTGTACTTGAAAGAGTAAACTGTCACTTTGAGAAAAGAGTTGAGGCAGCGCACTCTGTGAGGTTTGCCATGTGGTTGATGGTGTTTGCTGTTACATGGGCAGATGGAGATTGATGATGTGGCCCCTTTGAAGAAGCTGCGCGTGGCCCTGGAGACTAAGGGGCGTACTCGTAAATCCTGGTATCTGGAAAAGGTAGGTGTGTTCTCGAAATGCTCTGGATCATTCTTAATTTTCACCGTCTTCGCCAAAGTTCTTGGCTTCATTTTTTGATACCATGTTGTTCTGTGTCTTCAACCATCCTTTGACTTATGTGGTGAATGTTTGATCATGTATTTGGTGTGAGAGGGAAGGCAAAGAGCAGGGTGGATCGGTGCATGGGTGTATGAATGAATTGTGTGTGACTGGCTGCATGCATGTGGGTGGGTGTAAGCACACTTGGATATATATGCATACACATTAGCACAGAGTGTGTACAGTAACACTTGTTTTCACCTGTAGCGTAGGCGTGCACTGAACTGTTTGCGTCCTTGATTTTGTTTCAACTCATGGATGACATTCCTTTTCTGCCTGGCGGTGTGCCCAGATTGAACTGCGCAACAACGACACCGGCACCCTGTCGGTGTTCAAGTATGACGGCTGGCTAGGCAAAGGGAAGGAGGGTGCTCAGAAAACCGTGGACATCCCAGCCATGGAACGGGGCAAGAAAGTCATTGACAGTAAGCTGTTGTTTGTTTCACATTTACCTCCTAGGCTATGTACATTGTTGTTTGTGTGTGTGTATATATATGTAGGTGTGTGTGTGTGTGGTGTGTGTGTGTGTGTGTGTGTGCGTGTGTGCATGAATGTGTGTGTGCATGCATGTGTGCAGGGATATGCAATGACATTATTCTTTGTGTTGTTGTTTCTTTTTTAAGAAGTGTACTGCATGCTAAAAGTTGAAAGTATGTCGGCAACTTTCCTCTTTATCAAGCTTGATTGATTCAACAGGCTTTTATTGTCATCAGGTCTTTTTACACTGTTGATAGCTCATTCTTGTCTTTTTACACTGTTGATAGCTCATTCTTGTCTGTTTACACTGTTGATAGCTCATTCTTGTCTGTTTACACTGTTGATAGCTCATTCTTGTCTTTTTACACTGTTGATAGCTCATTCTTGTCTGTTTACACTGTTGATAGCTCATTCATGTCTGTTTACACTGTTGATAGCTCATTCTTGTCTGTTTACACTGTTGATAGCTCATTCCCTTCTGTTTACACTGTTGATAGCTCATTCTTGTCTGTTTACACTGTTGATAGCTCATTCTTGTCTGTTTACACTGTTGATAGCTCATTCTTGTCTGTTTACACTGTTGATAGCTCATTCTTGTCTGTTTACACTGTTGATAGCTCATTCTTGTCTGTTTACACTGTTGATAGCTCATTCTTGTCTGTTTACACTGTTGATAGCTCATTCCCTTCTGTTTACACTGTTGATAGCTCATTCTTGTCTTTTTACACTGTTGACAGCTCATTCTTGTCTGTTTACACTGTTGATAGCTCATTCGTAGCGAGTGTAGTATTTGCTGAACCATTTGTCTTGTCCTTTGTGCCTAAATCCCAGGGGAATGGCATGTTTTTGATATCTATATTTGGGAGCCATTTCCAGTATAGAACTCGGCTTGCTGTTGCAGGAACAAGCTATAAGGTCAGGGTCAAGACTTCCGACGTGAGAGGAGCAGGAACTGATGCCAATGTCTTCATTGTTCTGTTTGGAATCAATGGGGACTCGGGAGAAATTCACCTCAAGGACTCGCAGACCAACAAGACTCCCTTCCAGAATGGGCAGGTGGATGAGTTCACCATCAAAGATATCCTCAGTCTAGGCGAGCTGAGCAAGCTGCGTGTTTGGCATGACAATAAAGGTGCGTGTCTTCAAATGTGTATGTGTGTGTGTTTATATGTGTGTGTGTGTGGGGGGGGGGGGGGGGGGGGGGGGGGGGGGGGGGGGGGGGGGGTGGGGGGGGGGGGGGGGGGGGGGGGGGGGGGGGGGGGGTGGGGGGGGGGGGGGGGGTGGTGTGTGTGTGGGGTGGTGTGTGTGTGTGTGTGTGTGTGTGGTGTTGTGTGTGTGTGTGTGGTGTGTGTGTTGTGTGTGTGTGTGGTGTGTGTGTGTGTTGTGTGTGTGTGTGTGGGTATGTTGTGGTGTGCGTGTGTGTGTGTGGTGTGTGTGTGTTGTGTGGTGTGTGGTGTGTGTGTGTGGTGTGTGGGGGTGGGTGCGTTGCATGTATTGATTTATGTATATGTGTGTGTGTGAGAAATGCAAGATGCGCCACACAGTCTGGACCAACAATTTTGTTTACTGTTTCCTATACGTTGCTGAGACATGTGTGCGAAGCATATTTTCATGCCAATTTGCTTATACTGTTTGTGTATCGCAGATTGTCAATGGTCTGTAACATAATTTGTCATGTGCAAGCATGTTTGCCTGTAGAGTGAAGGTTGGCCAGCGCCCGAACATGTGGCTGGGAGTAGGTTCTCAGTGAGATGAAAACTGAAATCTCTATGTCTTTGCATTTAGGAAAGTTAAACAAGTTAAGCAACAATCACACAAGGCTCTGGGAAATTTTTGTAAAGAACTTTACTATTGACAGGTATACAATACATATTCACAATGGAGAAGAAAAAAATAATAGATAAAGGAAGGTAGAATCCTAAAAGTTTGGTCAGCAGCATGAATTTCATATGAGAAATCTGTTATGACTCTAAAATGTTAATAATCAGTTGCAGTGTACTGCAGTATAGTATAGCTATATCATGCAATGTAATGCTACACAATACAATACAATACAGAGAAATATGATGCTGTTCAGTAGAGTTCAATGCAATGCAATGTAATGCAAATAATGCAGTACAGTAAAATTCTGTCAAATTGAATGCAACACAACTTACCACAATAAAACACAACACAATAAAATGCAGCTGTGATTTGCAGTACATTACAAAACAGGATGCAGTACAGCAGATACAATACAATACACAAAATGCAATAAAACAAAATACAATGCAACAGTGCAAAACAGTGCAATCCAATATATTACAGTGAAATGCAGTACAATACAACAGTGCTCTGCAGTTACGTAATACAGTCAAACCTCTATTATAAGACCTTCAAAATGTCCAGAAAATTTGGTCGTAACTTGGAGGGGTCTTATAATGGAGGTAGGCACCGACAATTGTAGAAACAAACACTTTCTCACAGATGAATTCTCCAAGCACAAAAAGTCTCAAGAACACTGAATGCATACTGAATTTTTGAATCTGGGTCTTGCCAACTTCATAACTTAGAGCAATCGATATTGCAGTTTCACCTCCACGACTTCTTTTAATCACCTCCACCCTCTCTTCTAAGTTCAGTGGCTGTCTCTTTCGCGTTCCGCATGTTTTGCCTACAATCTCAGCCATCTTTCTTTTAGCAAGGGAAGCGACTCTTGATTGGGGCAGGTCTGCATTTTTTCCCTTGACTCGTGGTCGTATACGAATGCAGCGATGGTCGTAAATTTCAACAAAACAGAGGTCGCAAGTCGCGTTTTAGAGTAAGTCGCTTAAGAGGGGTCGTTTTAATAGTAAATCCATCCGTGCAAAAATATTCAGTCATAAATGAGAGGAGGTCTCTAACAGAGGGTCTTATAATAGAGGTTTGACTGTACAGCAGTGCAAAGCAATAGGTAAGGTGAGGTAATGTCGCTTGTAGCTCAGCCTATTGCAAAGGGCCATATCAGGGCTGTCACCGCATTGGTACAATGCAAGACAACACAGTACATCAATGCAGGGCAGCATGATGGAATACAATACAACACAACCATGCAGCAGAGCATTCCAGAACCCTTCAGCCTCTGAGCAGTGCCCTGTCCTTGTTCCCAGGGTTTGGAGCTTCCTGGCACCTGTCCAACATCGAAGTGGTGGACCTGACCACCAACAAGGTGCATGTCTTCCACTGTGACCGCTGGCTGTCCAAGAGCGAGGACGACAAACAGATCCTGCGGGAACTGACCTGCGCCACTGCCGCCCGACCCAGCCGGGAGGGGGCAAGGAGAAAGTCGGTGAGTGAGGGGGAAGGTCTGGGAGCGGTGGAAGTAGAGATGTTGAAAGAAACTGGGTTGGTTGGATTGTAAGAAAAGATAAGATAAGATAAGATAATGTTGCTTATAGCCCAGCCGACCACAAAGGGCCACATCAGGGCTTGTAAGAAAAGCAGAACTTTATAACTGTCAAATATTTTGAGCGAACGTTCCCTTAACTACCAGTTTTCTTTTCAAGAGCACTGAACAGTTCCCGAGAAACAGTCAGCAAGTCAGAATCACATCAGATTTTGTGTTCATCTATCAATAGAAGCAAGCGGATGTGCATGTGTGAGTTAAAGTGTTGCTATGTTTATGAGATGCCATTGTATCATTCACCTCTATTGCAATGGTCCGGCTCATCCATGACGACTCATCACACCAGGCTCATGTGAGTCATCATCATACACAGTCATGGAAGTTTAGGTCATCCTCTGTCACATTCATATAGTCTACACAAATGTCTGGGTCACCATCATCAAAACCACAGGCCAGGGCCATGTTAGTTCACAGTCATGCTGTTGTCCAGTTACTGATTGTTGTCTGTCACATGTAACGCAAGGTGAACAGATGTGTTAGAAGTCATCAAACATATTGTGAATGCAGTGAAAATGACTGACACATCTTAATGCTCAACTGTTCTCAGTTAACCAGTGTGGTAACAGAAGGTAGCTTGACAAGTGGAACCATGCAAAACAAATAAAGAAACTGTTCTTCCCCGAAGATGGAGTATGGCTGCCTTAATGGCGGGATAAAAAAGGGTCATACACACAAAACTCCACTGCCTGGCTATACAGGGAGTGTCCGCAGGAGTATCAGCCTGCGTACGCAGAAAGAAAGAAAAAAAAGAAACTGTTGGTATTGCTCTGAGTCACATGTCGTCTCATACGGGGAATGAACATTACTCTATTTGCTGATCATTTGTTTTAAACTTCAGTTAAACTTGGTCACATTTTATTTGTTTTGAGAACAACAATTCCAGTAATGTGACCAGTTCACTGAAATAGCAGAAATATGACTGCATGCTCATTATGTCATAACTTTTGCACCTGAAGTTGAGACATAGAGGAAGGTAGCTCTTCCCGACAGTGGGAACAAGGGGAGAGAACCGAAGCATATCAGATGAAAGGGAATAGGTGGAACAGAAAGACTGCAGGACCTTTGATTTTCATTGCATGTGGCTCCCGATGCGCTGAGTGTCCTTTTTCATTCTAACTCCAGTGACAGATAGGTGGACAGAAGTGGCAGGTTACAAGATTTGTTGTAACAACCTGTAGGTACAACGTTCTCACTGCTGTTTTCTCTCTTAAGCTTGACATGTAGCTTATGGAGTACTGGATGTTTGAGCCTTCTCAAAGTTGCTATTCTACATGTGTGTGTGTGTGTGTGTGTGTGTGTGTGTGTGTGTGTGTGTGTGTGTGTGTGTGTGTGTGTGTGTGAGAGGGGGGGGGGGGGGACATGCATGTTTGCATGCATAAGGAGAAGAAGGAAAAGAGTGGCTTGGTTATGAGAGTAGGAGAAGGCTTTGCATGACTGTGTGAGTGGGTGAGGAGGGGAAATACAATCATCATTGTTTGAATGAAATGATTGAAGTGTTTTAGAACTTTGCATATCTTCAGTGTTCTAGAAAATTAGATGTTTTAAGTGATGTTGAATATTTGGTGTTTGAAGTATTGCAGAATATTAGATTTTTTTTAAAGTGTCTTACATGCAGTTTGGGATTTTCAGAGCTGTGGTGTTTCTTATGTGTCTTTTAACGAACATATCAATTTAGGATTGATCTCTTCCATTACATACAAGACTTGAAGTGCTGTCTCGTACTTCTTTCTAATTCATGTCTTTTACTTTATCAAACCTTTAGTATTACTTGCTTTGTCAATGCAAGGTGACAGAAACAATGTTGTGAGAAGTGAATCTGCAAATAAGCATAGTAATTTCCTGTTCAGGTGAATAAAGATGGATTGGATTTTGTTTTTGTGGTATTGTATTAGTGTTGCATAGTGCATTGTATCGTGATGTGTATTGTTCTAACGTGTAGTGCTGTACTGTGTTGTCCAGGACTATGTGTGTTCAGTGCTGATGGTGCTGGTTCTCTGTGTGTGCAGTGTATGAGATAGAGGTCACCACGGCCGACAAGAAGGAAGGGGGGCACCATTCACAATGGCTGGCTGATTCTGGAGGGCTCCAAGTCCACTTCCAAAGTCTTTGTGCTCAGCAACAGTGCCCAGAACAAGATCCTCAGGAGGTCAGTCAATTGATCCTTCATTCCTGCTGGTTAGCAAGTGGAAGAATGTGAATCATATGTTCTGACACACCAACTAATACCACTGTAGACTGAGGGACAGGAGAGTACAAAAATGTGTTCTGAAATATTTTGGGTGGATTGGTTTGTTTTAAATCTTAATTCTGATCTGTTTTATCGTGCTTGTTTGTTTCTGCTTTTAGTCATTCAGTTAATAAATCTGAGCCTGTCCTGTGTTCCGTTTGTTAATTATTCAGTTAACTAAAAGGTATAAAAATAAATGATGTAGAACACAAAATATCCCAGTTTGCTGATGACACTCAATTAGTAAACAATGGTGACAAAAGTTCTTTTGAACAGTCTTTTGATCTCCTTACCACTTTTGGAAGAGTTTCAGGACTCCTCACGAACAGCTAAAAAACGCAAGCAATATGGTTAGGATGTCATAAAAACTCCAAGAAAAAATATTGTCCTCATCTAAAAATCATATGGAACCCTTCCCAATTCAAAATACTCAGTGTTTGGTTTACTCAAGACTTGAAAGAATGTGAAAACATGAATTATGACGATAAATTTTCGGAAGTTAAAATATTATTCAAAATTTGGTCTCAAAGAAGTATAACACCAGTTGGAAGAGTTGCTGTTCTCAAGTCACTCATTCTGTCTAAGCTCATACACCTTTGGATTTTGTTACCCAACCCACCTGACCACTTAATTCAAACACTTCAAAAGATGTGTTTTAACTTTGTGTGGAATGGTAAACAAGATAGAATAAGCAGGAAAACAACAATTAAAACTATAAAACAAGGTGGCTTAAATATACCTGACATCAAAAAATACATTAATGCTTTGAAACTTTTATGGATAAAAAAACTTCAAATCACAAATGGAAGAGCATTGTTATGAAAATATATCCATTCATCGAAAAAATTGAAAATTATGGACCAGCATTTGGTACAGGATACATGAGCACTAATTTGTTTTGGAGACACACCTTTATAGCCCATAGGGAATTTTGTCTTTGCGTGACACCACAAACATTAAATGAACTTCTAGCTGAACCTGTTTTTTTATAACGACAAGGTAAAAACAGGAAATGAGATAATTAAACAAAAGAAATTAATTGAGAAAGGAAAGTATGCAATAAAACATTTTTTGAAGGAAAATGGACAATTCATGAACTTTGAAGAATTCATGACCAATGATGATTATACTATAAATTTTGTCTCATACTGTGGATGGATTTCCTCAATGAAAGAATTCATAAAGAAAACTGGAATAAAACCTGATAATATTAATACAAACACAATTCAGAACATGCCAAGGGCTTTTAATATTATTATGAAAGAAGCAAAAGGAGCTAAACGATACTATGAAATTTTTACTCAAGATGAGCGTAAGCCAAACTGTTGCTCTCAATGGTTACAAAAACTTAATTCTGAAGTTTCTTGGAATAAAGTATTTACACACGTCCACAAAATTAAAGATGTAAAATTGAAATGGCTTCAAATTAGAATTATTCACAGAATTATTGGCACAAATATTGTTTTAAATGCCATGGGCCTGACAAACATGACGAACTGCACATTCTGCAATGAAGAGAGAGATTCAGTCCAACACTTTTTATGGATGTGCAATTACGTGCAAATTTTTTGGAAAGAGGTTGAACATTTATTTAACGAAAAATGCCGAAATTCGTTTACCATTAAAATAACACGCGATATTGTTATCTTTGGAGTTGACAAACATATGCAAACAGAGACAATTTTTGACTTTATTATTATGGTTGCTAAATCTTATATTTATAAGTGTAAGATCGAAAGACGTAGGCCAAATGTTTCAGTTTTTCAGAGCCAGCTGAACAGCAGATTCAAAATCGAACTCTATAATGCTAAAGTCAGCAATGATCAAAACAGGTTTGATGCTGAATGGTACAATTACATGCCGATGATTTTTTACACAAATACTTTTTTTAAAAATCGATAACAACAACAAAATCTCAATCTAATACGCATCTCCGTAATCCCAGTATCCATTTCTCAAGTGTGTTTTTTCCCCTTTTTTTGAAATTCTCATGATATTTAAATTGACATGTTTTGAATGTGCATTTGAAGCAACATACTTTTTTATGCATTGATATATTATCCGTATGCTCTTGCTGTAGTGTGGAAAATGTATATGTCAAATGTGTGTGATATATGTCAGGAGAATAAAAAAAAAAGTTATTAAAAAAAAAAAATTATTCAGTTAACTGTTTAGTTTGTGGTTAGGAAAAGTTGTTGACTGGATATGAATTCAAAGTCACATGGCCCCCCCATCTGATAATCCATTCATTGCAGGGGCCAGACAGACAACTTCAGCCTGACCTCCTCAGCCCTGGGCAAGTTGGAAGCCTGCATTGTTGGTGCTTTTGAGAGAGAGGATCGTCCCATTCAAGACGCTGATGGGAGAGAAGCATCATGGTTTTGTCATGAGGTGGTCGTCACCGACACCAGTTCAGGAAAACGGTTAGTGCAGTTATTTTCTTTACTTTTGTTAGTTTGTTTTTTGTCGGGTCATATATTTTGTTTTATCGTTGTTTATGTTAATAAATTTCAGTTTTTATCATTTTTTTTCTTCTTTTTTTTTTATAAAGTTTTTCTCGGCAACAGTAGTGTTAATAAATTTCAGTTTTTATCATTTTTTTCTTCTTTTTTTTTTAATAAAGTTTTTCTCGGCAACAGTAGTGTTGTGTTGGCAGTAGTCTGGGTGACAAATAACATTATTATGCTTGACCCTAATTAGCAGAGCAGAAAGCAGGAACAGAAAGCAAACCTTCAGGGGATGAAGGAGGAAGGCATGCAAGTGTAAACAGAAGCAACAAAGTATGGCACATCAATTCTAGAATTGTTTACAATGCCATGTCTAAGCAGATTTTTTGTGTGTGTGTCCATATTCTACACTCGCTCACATACACACTCACTGGGCAACACACACACACACACACACACACACACACACACACACACACACACACACACACACACACACACACGCATGTGCGCAAAATCACATTCAAATTAACATGCACATGTGGAGATATTTGTGGGTTTCTTTAATCTTGACCAAGGTTATGTTTTCCTTCATGTCTGTTGGTTTTTGTGTTTGTCTGTCAGCAAGATTAAGCTAAAACAGATCTAAAGAAAGTGACCATGATCATCATGAAGCTACTGGTGATGAATGGATTGCTTTCTGTGAAATCATATATTTCATGAATATTAATCTTTTAATTACCAATTTTTGTTTTCCCTTTTATTTTTTAAACGTAAATGTATGGCAGGTCCAATGGGTTTTTATTTCAGAAAGTGTCAAATGAAGATTTGAAAATTGGTTACTTTTTTCCAAGTAAAATTGCAGAAAGAAGTACTTCTGGGATAAATTGAATTTTGTTTTGTTATTCTAGTAGTGGAAGAAGTTTACTCTCATATTTATTTTTGTTTTGGTTGTGTTTATAACTGAACTCAGTAGGTTCTTTCCACCTTTTTCTGGTAAATGAGGAATTCTTCTGTAACGACGAAGCCGACTGGTTGTCTAACCCTATGGAACTGGAGTTTGAAGCAAATGCAAGTGCATCCAGATAGCTTTTGGAGCGGTCTTAATTGATTCATGGGAACTTGGACCACTAAACTGACCACATTGATGTTAAGTGGACAGTTGCCTATCATTGTCATTCTTTGTTGTACTTGCCTATCATTGTCATTCTTTGTTGTACTTGCCTATCATTGTCATTCTTTTTTGTACTTGACACAAGCTGAAAACCTTTTTTTCATGGAAGTGAGCCAAAACACCAAAGTCTTCACACAGCGCATCTTAACATCAAATCTTTTGAAATGCCCAGGGGTCAACAAAATGTGGAGTCAAGGGGGGAGGAGCAGAATAAGATGGATCAGCAGAATATAAGATGGATCAGCAGTTGAGTGGAGTATGGTGGAATATGGCAGAATGGTAGTTAACAGGTAAAAACTTTGTAGTAATGTAAGCATCAACATTTCATAATTCTTTTCTTTTCTTTTTTTTTTTAAAGCACATGAAGTTACTCTTTCAGCATGCACTTACTATCACTTCCCCTGGGGCAGAAATGGAAGGGCAGATGCAGAATCTGTTGAGTCATGGTGGAGATGTGCACATTCTAAGCGCCCTTCAAGTTTCAAAACTAACTATTGTGTTCTCTCTGGGCAACAGTTTTTGAGCAAGGATGAGGTTCATCCACTGATCCAGGGGTAATTTTAGGTGACCTGCAGCACCTGACGTGTCATGATTCCGCGATGAGGTGTGTGTGCTGGGGTGTACAGGTACACGTTCCCTTGCAAGTCGTGGATCCCCATCATGCCCAAGATCTCCAAGAAGGAGGGCAAGGTGTGTGAGGCCAAGCAAGTGCAGGAGAGTCAGATTGCCAAAGCCAAAAGTGAGTTCTTCTGTCCTGTGAAAATGTGTGTGTGTGTGTGTGTGTGTGTGTGTGTGTGTGTGTGTGTGAGAGAGAGAGAGAGAGAGAGAGAGAGAGAGAAAATTAAGCCTTTGGGGTTTTTCTTTATTGTTTTTTTGCATAAGCACAAGTTTACTTGTTTTAACAGCTAGATCTCTCTGTATCATTGTGTTTGAAAATAATACACGGCCAGATCACAAAGCATCTTTAAGATTTGTAAATATACAAGTAAATTAGATACTGAGAAATTATATTGAGCACTCGTCAAATATTAGATCAGATGTTGGTACCCAGTTTTTCATTTCCAGAAAGAAAAACAGGAGAATGAAAGAGAGATAAAAAGTTTGACACAGATGCTTGTGTACTTGGACATCTCAAGTTTTTAAAGACTTACCAACAAGAGGTTTTCACTGATTAATTTTTTTTGTTGTTGTTGTTGTTTCTTCAAGACTTTTAACAGACATCTTCAACAGTATGAAAAGAAATCTGTGCAAATGTGACATTCAGCTCATTTCATGCAGTGGGGTCACACTTGGTACAGAGTGTTGCACGTTTCACAAGCTGGAATCGTTAGCTTTTTCTTTCCTAAGGACTGCATGTCCAGTCCTTCTCGTTTTTCTTTTTAAAAAAATTAAAGACAGAATTGGACCAATGTTTTGGAGTTTATGGGGTGATGAAGCCACCAGTGCAAAGCTGATACAGGCAACTCCTGCATTCTAACTGAAGCACAGAGGCACACATCTTGTCACTAAGACTTTGGAAGACAGTAGGTCATGAGTGCATCACCTGCTTTGCATCAGCCCACCTCTCTGGCGTGGCAGCAAGAGGGGGAGGGGCGGGGGGGGGGGGGGGGGGGGGGGGGTGATCTGCCTGTGACACCCAGAGTAGAGGGCGTAGCTGCTGAAACTACTTTGTTTGACACCATAATGACTTTTATGCTCAAATTAATTTCTGACAGGTAGAGATGATTTCAGTACACAAACCAAATTTTGATTGTGAAGATCTTTTTATAGTGTTTAAACCTCTGATATTTTCCATACAACTTTCAGAACAAGGATATCTTTTATATAGACGGTACATCAAATTAGTATATAGATAACTTTTAGTGTTCTGCTTTTGCCTCATCAATTATTCGTAAACATAAACAGAAAATTTCAAAAGCCTGTGTAAGATAAGATAATGTTGCTTATAGCCTAGCCGACCGCAAAGGGCCACATCAGGGCTTTCACCACGTTAAAATCAACTCGCAAAAAAGCCTGTGTGTTCTTTTACTTGTGAGCAAGACATACACAGTTTGCCATTTTTGGGGGGGGAAGTAGGGGGGAGCAGTCTGCTAGTGAAGAATGAGTTAAGGGCTATGACAAGGTCATCGTGAGCCCTCGCAACTCGTCAGCTAGGGGGAGCAATGTGCTAGTAAAGAATGAGCTAAGGGCTATGACAAGGTCATCATGAGCCCTCGCAACTCGTCAGCTATGCAGACTGTTGTTCAGTGCAGTCCGAACAAGTCATTGCTCTTGTAGCTTTTGGATCGTTAAAAAGGAGATGTCTCCTATGGCCAAAGCATGGTCCTTGGTGCGTTGGAAGTTCAGCGTGTTTCATCTGTCGTCTGTGTCCTCCCCCCAAACCACTTGGTGTACAGACACCAAGGCTGATGCAGTTCAGTTCCACTCCCAACATTTCACTGGCTAAGGCATGGACTTGGCCAGGTTCATATTTGTCTGCTCTTGGATGCTGTTGGCGCTCACTTCTTTCCCTGTTACCATTGGTCTTCTGTTTACTTCCTCCCTTGCCCTGAAAGATCGGCTTGGAGAGTCAACCTTGTAGTGACAGTTGAGTGTAGCTCTCCATACAGCACTGTGTGCACAGGGAGAAGTGTTGTGACAGTTGAGTGTAGCTCTCCATACAGCACTGTGTGCACAGGGAGAAGTGTAGTGACAGTTGAGTGCAGCTCTCCATACAGCACTGTGTGCACATGGAGAAGTGCAGTGACAGTTGAGTGTAGCTCTCCACACAGCACTGTGTGCAGCAGTGACAGTTGAGTGTAGCTCTCCATACAGCACTGTGTGCAGCAGTGACAGTTGAGTGTAGCTCTCCATATAGCACTGTGTGCACAGGGAGAAGTGCAGTGACAGTTGAGTGTAGCTCTCCATACAGCACTGTGTGCAGTAGTGACAGTTGAGTGTAGCTCTCCATACAGCACTGTGTGCAGCAGCGACAGTTGAGTGTAGCTCTCCATACAGCACTGTGTGCACAGGGAGAAGTGCAGTGACAGTTGAGTGTAGCTCTCCATACAGCACTGTGTGCAGCAGTGACAGTTGAGTGTAGCTCTCCATGCAGCACTGTGTGCAGCAGTGACAGTTGAGTGTAGCTCTCCATACAGCACTGTGTGCAGCAGTGACAGTTGAGTGTAGCTCTCCATACAGCACTGTGTGCACAGGGAGAAGTGCAGTGACAGTTGAGTGTAGCTCTCCATACAGCACTGTGTGCACAGGGAGAAGTGCAGTGACAGTTGAGTGTAGCTCTCCATACAGCACTGTGTGCAGCAGTGACAGTTGAGTGTAGCTCTCCATACAGCACTGTGTGCAGCAGTGACAGTTGAGTGTAGCTCTCCATACAGCACTGTGTGCACAGGGAGAAGTGCAGTGACAGTTGAGTGTAGCTCTCCATACAGCACTGTGTGCAGCAGTGACAGTTGAGTGTAGCTCTCCATACAGCACTGTGTGCAGCAGTGACAGTTGAGTGTAGCTCTCCATACAGCACTGTGTGCACAGGGAGAAGTGCCGTGACAGTTGAGTGTAGCTCTCCATACAGCACTGTGTGCACAGGGAGAAGTGCAGTGACAGTTGAGTGTAGCTGTCTATACAGCACTGTGTGCACAGGGAGAAGTGCAGTGACAGTTGAGTGTAGCTGTCTATACAGCACTGTGTGCACAGGAAGAAGTATAGTGACGGTTGAGTGTAGCTCTCCATACAGCACTGTGTGCACAGGGAGAAGTGCAGTGACAGTTGAGTGTAGCTGTCTATACAGCACTGTGTGCACAGGAAGAAGTATAGTGACGGTTGAGTGTAGCTCTCCATACAGCACTGTGTGCACAGGGAGAAGTGCAGTGACAGTTGAGTGTAGCTCTCCATACAGCACTGTGTGCACAGGGAGAAGTGCAGTGACAGTTGAGTGTAGCTCTCCATACAGCACTGTGTGCAGCAGTGACAGTTGAGTGTAGCTCTCCATACAGCACTGTGTGCAGCAGTGACAGTTGAGTGTAGCTCTCCATACAGCACTGTGTGCAGCAGTGACAGTTGAGTGTAGCTCTCCCACACAGCACTGTGTGCACAGGAAGAAGTGCAGAAAGCATGACGTAGGGTTTTGCCACTCCACACAGTGACCTTGGAAACTGTTATCAGTAAAGAAAAAATATAGTGGTGATGAAATTGTCACTCTATACACTGGCATAGAAAATTGTTGTCAGTAGATATATGTATATATAACAGTGGTGATGAAAGTTGACACTCCATACAGTATGTATGTCTTCACAACAGCTTTCATTATTGCCAAGACATACATACAGTTATGGTGAAAGTTGTAGTGACCACAGAAGCTGTTGTCAGTGCACATACACAATGATGACGAAGTATGTTTTCAGCACATGTATGCAATGATGGTAAAAAGTTGTCACACCATGTACTGACTTTTAAAGTTGACATCAGTATATAGAGTCAGTGATGAGGACACCTGTAAATCCATGCATTACAATGAAACTGTTGTCAGTAAATGATACATGATGATGAAAGTTACCACATGGCACAGTGACAATGACCACTGTTATCATTGGCAAGTGAAAGCCTTTGTCTGTGCGCTGATCACAAATGGCATTGATGCTGTGTCGTTGCTGCAGACCTGGCCCCTGTGAAGTATGAGGTCATAGTGCACACTGGAGACGTGAAGGGATCGGGCACCAACGCTAATGTCACCATCACCATCTACGGTGTGAATGGGGACACTGGCCCACGACCCTTGAAGCAACGCTTCCGTGATCTGTTTGAACGCAACCAGGTGGACAAGTTCCAGCTGGAAGCTCTTGATCTAGGTGAGTGTGTGTCTGCCATAGTGGTGATGATCTAGGTGAGTGTGTGTCTGCCATAGTGTGGATGATCAAGGTGAGTGTGTGTCTGCCATAGTGGTGATGATCTAGGTGAGTGTGTGTCTGCCATAGTGGTGATGATCTTGGTGAGTGTGTGTCTGCCATAGTGGTGATGATCTGGGTGAGTGTGTGTCTGCCATAGTGTTGATGATCTAGGTGAGTGTGTGTCTGCCATAGTGTTGATGATCAAGGTGAGTGTGTGTCTGCCATAGTGGTGATGATCTAGGTGAGTGTGTGTCTGCCATAGTGTGGATGATCTAGGTGAGTGTGTGTCTGCCATAGTAGTGATGATCTGGGTGAGTGTGTGTCTGCCATAGTGTTGATGATCTAGGTGAGTGTGTGTCTGCCATAGTGTTGATGATCAAGGTGAGTGTGTGTCTGCCATAGTGGTGATGATCTAGGTGAGTGTGTGTCTGCCATAGTGTGGATGATCTAGGTGAGTGTGTGTCTGCCATAGTGTTGATGATCAAGGTGAGTGTGTGTCTGCCATCGTGGTGATGATCCAGGTGAATGTGTGTCTGCCATGGCGTTGATGATCTAGGTGAGTGTGTGTCTGCCATAGTGTTGATGATCAAGGTGAGTGTGTGTCTGCCATAGTGTAGATAATCTAGGTGAGTGTGTGTCTGCCATAGTGTTGATGGTCAAGGTGAGTGTGTGTCTGCCATAGTGTAGATAATCTAGGTGAGTGTGTGTCTGCCATAGTGTGGATAATCTAGGTGAGTGTGTGTCTGCCATAGTGTTGATCTAGGTGAGTGTGTGTCTGCCATAGTGTTGATGATCTAGGTGAGTGTGTGTCTGCCATAGTGTTGATGATCTAGGTGAGTGTGTGTCTGCCATAGTGTTGATGATCTAGGTGAGTGTGTGTCTGCCATAGTGTTGATGATCTAGGTGAGTGTGTGTCTGCTGTGCTGTCAATGATCTAGGTGAGTGAGTGTATGCTATACTATCAATGATCTAGGTGAGTGTGTGTCTGCTATAGCGTTGATGATCTGGATGAGTGTGTTTCTGCTGAGCTGTCAGTGATCTAGCTGAGTGAGTGTATGCTATACTATCAATGATCTAGGTGAGTGTGTGTCTGCCATAGTGTTAATGATATAGGTAAGTGTATGTCCTCCATGTATGGTCGAGGTGAGAGTGTGTCTGTCACATATCCTGTCAGGGTTTCTGTACTCTGCCAGCTCTTTGTGCTGCTCAGGTTGTGGGCAATATTTTTAAACAAACGCGTACACATTATACACCTTCAACTGCATAGTAACTCTGGCTACACGAATAACATACTGCTCTAGGAAACAATTATGTCTTGCTGTAGTTTAAGACAACATCTCTCTCTCTCACACACACACCACACACACACACACAAATAAGCTTTAAAAAAGTAGCCCCCCCCCCCCCAACCCCTCAGTTTATTGAAAGGTATCTAGACACTCCCATACTAGTGTATCCAAAATTCTTGTGTACCTCAGCAGACCAAAGCTTACTTCAAACACATTTGTTGATTGTTTTCAACACCAGGTGAACTGACCAAAGTGCACGTTGAGCATGACAACAGCGGCTTCCGGCCAGGCTGGTTCCTGGAGAAAGTGGAGATCGTCAACATGGGAACCAGCGCCACCACCGTCTTCCCTTGTGGCAAGTGGTTTGACAAGGACAAGGGGGACAACGAGATTGCCCGAGACCTCTTCCCCAAAGTGGACTGAGGGCTGGAGTGCTGGCTGTGGGGCTGAATGGACTGAAGTTGGATTGCAGGGCATGACATAGCATTGTGACACAAAGCAGGGTGTCTCTTTATGACATGGACAGGTTCTCATGAGAGGAGACTGTTCTGGTGTGAAAAGTGTTGTAAATTCATGGCTCCATGGAGTATGTATCTGCTGAAGTATGAAATCATGCACAGGTTAATTGATATTCTGTTACTGAGCTTGCTTATGAAGTTCTCTGTTTGTTTGTTTTTTTCAATTGTGTATGTGTGATTTTTATGTGTGTCATAGAATGTTTGCAATGTGTGTGTGTGTGTGTGTGTGTGTGTGTGTGTGTGTGTGTGTGTGTGTGTGTGTTGGGGAGAACATCTACACTGATAAATTGCCAGAGGTGTTGAGTGACAATGAACATAACAGGTGTTGTCATGGTCAGCTACTGACAGTGATGTCCTTGCAGTTCATGTTGTACAGATGTCAGCTAGTTCTTCATTCTGACCTGACTGTTTTGTGCAGGCTTATAGTCACAAGCTGTTTTCCTTGCATGCCTTGAAACCTGTTTTTTTTTGTCTCAGTCATAGAGCTAGTCTGTGTGTGTGTGTGTGTGTGTGTGTGTGTGTGTGTGTGTGTGTGTTTACTGTTATAGTGTGTGTGTGTGTGTGTGAGAGAGAGGTTATTTTTTTACTTCTTTTGTTTCCTTATTTTCTTTTAAACTTTTTGTCAAATTCCCTTTGCTTGTTGGTTTTATTCAGTGTTTTCTTCTGCTACTCGTTCTGACAATCAAGACTCATCCTAATTAACACAAACTGCACAGAGTTTAAAAGATAGTTAACTTATGGTCTCATTGCAAACTTTTTGGCGAATATTCACTTGCCTTCCCTCTGGTAAACAGAAATCAAAGTATCATCCATGAATTAGCGCTTGTCAGAAAACTGCCTTCTGAACAATCTACTTTTCGCAGTTGGTGTAAGGCCTTAGTTTGTTTTGTGGATAAGACTCTGTTCTCTTGATGTGAGTTATGAGTTCAGTGCCCACAAAAGACAACCAGAGAGAGATTTTCTCCTTTGAGTCAACATCTTTGTGAACTCCACACCTCGCAGAGTGCTTCCAGTGTGCCTCAAATTCTTCCTAGTATTTGAAAATTCCCATGCTTTTGAAGCACACTCTGTACCATGGCTGAGTGGTGGCAAAGTAAGCACCATTTTCCATTGGTTTAACCTCGACTTAGGCAGAAAGCTTCATTCTCAATGAGTGTGTCCATGCCTCTTAAAGTTTGATAGACAAATCCACATCAGGCCTGGCAAATACAAATAAACTTCAGGGATTTCCAGTTGACGGACAAAATGTGAGAAGGTCAATCCAAGGTCTTTTCTGTAAGTGCCTGCCTTTGAAAGCAGGTACATAAAGTAAATGTACACGGTATCCATTTTTATTCTTTGAGGAAGAGTAGCTTTCATGACAGTGGGATGAATGACAGCCACAGAAAAAACCATGCGCATATGTGCTGTGTTTAGATATCATCACTGAAGACAGAACGTACCTGTGGTCACCTCTGCAAAAATCTCACCTGTGGTGAACTGTAGATGCCTAGCAAAGGATTAAAGAAGAAGGTAGTTACTATTTGTTTGTTGTTTTACACAAACTGGCAGATTTCAAACTGGCAAGAAACATGAAAGAATCAACAGTAAACAAGTGCGGCAACTGTTTCTCCCAAACAGACAAGGGCAGCCACTTCAAGCATGTCATGCATAGTGTGCCCCTACCCCTCCCTCCTCTCTCCCCCACCCCCATCATCCCCTCCCTCATTACCTTACAGCTCAGCCTGCGTAGTATTCACTGGTTACACAGTCCAAGACCCTCAAATCCTCCAATCCTAGACTTCAAAATCTGGATTATGCTGTCAGTGGCCACACAGTCCTTGGTGGAGAAGCACAGGGTACATAGCTGCAAGCGACACACTCATAAATGACATAATCAGAGGCCAGTGGATTTTCAGCAAGCCTTTCAGAAAATCATTTACTGTAACTCCACATAGGCAGGGATCCAGTGTAGCACTTGTTTCCAGCCACTTACGGGTGATGGCTGTTGTTGTCAGAGTGTGCCCTTGTTTTTTTTTGGTTCTGTTTTGGTATCTTCAGACATTGATGAAGTTTGCAGGTTCTCCCATGGTCAAAAGATGTTCTGAAATGGTGTATCTGTGGGTAAACTTGTCATCCTTTCGTTCCAGTGGTGTGCACAGGTTCACAGCGATGTTCAGTCACCGTCGCTGTACCCTAAAGACTTCTTTCAGCATGTCTGGAACTGACCCCTGTGTTGCAGTGGTCAGTTTTCAGGTGGATGATGATCAGTTTGGCCATAGTGTTTAAAAAGGGAAAAGAAAGCATGAAGTTGAAGGATGGAGGGTTGGGATCGGGTTTGTTGAGGGAACTGAACAAAGTGAGAAGCTGGGACTCCCTGTGACTAGTACTTTCCCTGTGACTAGTACTTTCCCTGTGACTAGTACTTTCCCTGTGACTAGTACATTCCCTGTGACTAGTACATTCCCTGTGACTAGTACTTTCCCTGTGACTAGTACTTTCCCTGTGACTAGTACTTTCCCTGTGACTAGTACTTTCTGGGGTTGAAGTCTTTGAAAGATGGAGTTTCAGATTTGTTGACAAGCTTTGAAACTCTGGTGGTCAGATGGGCCAGAATGTATGTTAAACCAAGTAAATAATCTTTCCAACACATCCCATTATTTTTGGTCTTGTAGACAGCTCTTGTGCCAAGTCATGTGCCATATTCAAGCAGTGACAAATCTTTCATTCCTTATCAACACCAAAGGTAGAGGATTTTTTCATGGACTTTTTATCCATATCTTTCAGTGTTCTGAAAAACTGGTTTGCCTTTCTTGTAATGCATTGATCTCTCACACCGTGTGTCTTGTTTGCACTATATGAGGATGAATGCTGATGTGTGTTTTGTACATGAAACTGGACTGCAGCTGCATGGTTGTGAACAAAACAAAAACCGGGTTCACCTGAGAGGTGAAGATAACATGGAACATGAATTGAATGATGTTATGTTGTCTGTTTCTTGGGAACATACCTCTATAGATGAAGCACTGGTCTTGAAGAAAGCCTTCTCTTTGAACCCTCGAGAAATGGGGACCAGAATGCTATGCCTCAGGTACTGTCAACCATGTCCAGTCTTTTCTATGTTGACTTTTTCGGATGGATTGAGTTTTGTTATCCTGTGGTCTGTTTTTTTTTTCAGTCTTTTTGGCAGCCTGCCTTGCCATTTGTTTGATGTCAAACATTCCTTCACTGCCTTGCTTATCTGCACATTTTACTAAACACGCCAGTTGTGCTGTAATGCCCTTCCCCCCCCCCCCCCCCCCCCCCCCCCCTTCCAGCTGTAGCCGATCTATGTCATACCTCAGGTCTGTGATGAGAAGCAGAAAATCAAAGATGGCCTCTGTGGTGTTATCTGTGATAGACTGTATGCTCACTTCCCTTTTGTTCTGCTGAAGTGCACCTTGTTTATGACTGATGATCAGTGAGTGCCTCTGGCTTCTTCTGCACCTCACCTTTGTTTATGACTGATGATCAGTGAGTGCCTCTTGCTTCTTCTGCACCTCACCTTTGTTTCTGACTGATGATCAGTGAGTGCCTCTTGCTTCTTCTGCACCTCACCTTTGTTTCTGACTGATGGTCAGTGAGTGCCTCTTGCTTCTTCTGCACCTTGCGCGTTCGTAATGGACTTTGTCTGCAGGTCTGCATATTTGAAAGTATATCAGCTTTTGTGTTCCCCATATTGTCAGTGGATCATTTCTGGTTCATGAGCTTTCTGTTGAACAGTCCAGTGTGTGTACACATGTCAGAAATGTTATTCTTTCCAGTTTAAAGTGCTCTTCAGTCCGTGTGTGTGACATGTGTCCGTAAGAATTATAGGCAGCAAGGTGTTGTGATTCTTCTTCCCTGTGACCACTGCACAATTTGCCTCTGGTGAATAGCTGTTCACAACAAAAACTTTAGGGTACTTTTTGACTTGTTTTTTTGCGAAGCTTTTAGGATGTGTGTGTGTGTGTGTGTGCTCATTGTGAAACCAGTGATGTTAATGACTGTAACCACAGATTCTTTTATGTTGTTATAATAAAGCTTCTGTAATGTAATAATGCTGTATTTAATAGTGTATTTATTTGACAATGGTAATGGTGTATGAAAAAGGTTAACAATGTTACACGTTGAAAGTATATCTTTAAGGTTAATGTTTAAAAATGTATCTTTTATATTCTGCACTTAATGCATTCGTTTTATTGTCAGTTGCTGTTGCGTAACACTTTACACCGTCCAGAGAAAATACCTGAACCAAATGCTTTTGTGTTTGTTTGTTTGTTTCAGTTGATAGCATTAGTGAATTATGAATTCATGTGTGCTCACTCCTTTTCTACCATGATTAGCAAGCGGGGTTTTCTGCTTTATGTTGATCTATCACAAGATTGTATCTGATGTCCATATATAGTGGAGTGTTGTACACAGTAATGCCTTGGTGCATTCCATTTTGGTCGTGAGTCTGTGATGATGATTATTATTTATGAAACTGATGTGGATGCAGATTTTTTTTTTCATCTTTTTCTTTTAAAGTATGCTTTGTATGACCAGACATGTGATCATCATGTTTAGAAACAGTACCAGCTTTACCTCAGTCAGTCTATGAGCAAGTAATCAGCTGACATGGGACCAAGTCTTCACTGTTTTGGATGTGCTCCTGTATTCAGTTGCCTGTTAACATTGTCGTTCATTGCGGTGCTCTTAACCGACAAAAGTTTATGCAGATGTTTGTAATTAGTAATGCTGCAATCATTTACAGGTCTTTGTATGTATTTGTGCACAGGAGACAGACCTTGCATGTACACATGCATAGAGGATAAAGTTTCTGGAACAATTGTCATTTTGCATACTACATAATAGAGTGTAACGAGAAAATGTGTAGTAAAATAATGCACATTTTCTTTGAAATCGGTGAAAGAAATGATATTTCAGTCTCCACATACCCTGTACCCCATGGCCAAAGAAAGTATCTGGAATCTCCATCAGATAGTGGACATGGTGATGATACATAATCCAGGGGCTATCACACCTGCAAATTTTTCATTTTTACATAAACCACAAAGGTTTGAGTAATTTCATTGAAACTTGGAATACTTTTTAAAAATTAAAGTTTTTCATCATGCCAGTTGTTTTGGATAGCTTCTTTTTCATACTTTCGGCAAGACCAGACTTGAAAATTGGATCCAGTAGGTAAAATGTGCCGAAGAATACAGTGAACTCTGTAGACAAAAGATTGCATTCTTGCTTGATTTGTTGTAAATGTACCTGTTTTAAATGATAGTCGTCCTGTGATTTGATCAGAACATGTCAGGTTACATACCTGTTGTGTAAAATGAGACAAAAGAGAGTCTGCTGTGTAAATTTGACAGAGCAATAGGACAAGACACCATTAGAGATATTGTAAGACACATTCTTATGTCAGTTTATACACTTGTCTGTAGAATACAAAAGAAAATTTATTATAGCGCATCATTGGAACGGAGGCTCTTGAAATTTTTTACATTTTCTTACGTAAAATTGTTCTTAGAATGTATAAGCCTTGCTAAGCATAAATGCAATATAATCAAGATACAAAAAACAAAAAAACAAAAAAAACAAAAAAAAGCTGAAACTACCCCAAACGACAGGCAGTGTCTGACATCTCACTGACTTCACTGATAAAATTGTCAGATATTTTAGTGAATCATATGTCTATTTTGTTTAATTCATGTTCGTTAAAATAAAACAGAAGAGGAAATCCAACCCTAAATACGATTCATATGTCAATTGATTTTTGCATCTGTAATGGCCTTAAGTCATATTTACAAAATGTTATTTCTCACATTAATCACTTGAAAATTCAGCTTGAAAATAGGGAACTGTTGCTGAATGACATTTTCAGTCATAGTTATTCATAAGATGATGCCCATGATTATTATTAGAATGATGCTGATGATGATTCCTAAAGTCGTGGATGCTGAGGACCAACTTGCTATCCTACAGTATAGCGTATTGTGGACTTGGCATAGAATGGACCAGAGAGTTTGGCATCTGATAAATAAGAATATCGAAGTGTAGCGTTTTGCAGGTCTGCAGAAATATAGCATGTTATGGAACAATAGAAGTATAGCATGATATGGATTTACAGTAGTATAGAATGCTATTGGCCTTTTGAAATATAGCATATGTATTTTGGACCTATTGATGCGTAGTTTATGATGGACTTGCAGACATCAAGAATGTTGTGGACATAGTGAAGTACTACATTTCATTAATGTGTAAAAGCTTGGAATGAATGAAATATTTTAGGTTATTTTGTCTCATACAGTTGCTGCTTTAAAAGATTATTTTCCTTTAGTGTTTCTTGCATGTTAGTTAGTGTTTTTACATTCTGCTGGACAAGTTGCAGTGTGGCTCAACCATGTCAAGAGTTGGTGATGTGTTGTAAAAGTATATATATTCAAACCAAATTTTGAATTATGCTTGAATGTAAATGCATCAACTCTGAATTTTATTATTAAGCATCAAACGTGGATTATTGATATGGATGCTTTTTGTTTTGATTACAAGTTCATTGAAATATATGACCCGTTTTCTAGCTATGTATGAGTAATTGTTATATCCTTTATTCTGGCAAGTGAATTTCTACTCCTAATAAACGCTAATTCCTTTACGACTTTGTTTTTGGTTGTATGTTTGTGAAATGGTGGTGGGTGATAGTGAACACCATTGGACCAGCATGCACATTCACACACACACACACACACACACACACACACACATACACACACACAACGTTAAAAAGAAACATTGAAATAAAACAATCCATTACAACATAAGACAATATAACAATCCATCATGAAGAAATCAATACCTTATTTAAATTGACGGCAGAACAAGGATTCCAGACACGTTTTAAAAAGAAAATAAAGACATAGGAAAAAACTTAAGAACAATGTACATTAACATTTAGTCTCAATTTTTTTTTTTTCGTATTCCACACCTTTTGTATGGAATTCGTTCATCCAAGAAATCTTTTAGTCTTAAACCTTTTTTTCCATACTCCATACATTTCGTCTGGAATTGGTTTATCCAAGGAATTTTTTTACTGAGGGTGATGACTTCATGTGCGCATGCATCAACATTTGTGTGTACCCATAATGTGAACATGCTTGTATGGATGTACAAATCATTTTCGAATTATCCAAAGTCTTCAAAATAATTTCTCTTGAAGTAAGAGCAACACACATCATGCATGCATAATTTCTTCAAAAACCATCATACTTCTATATTAGATCTATTTTTTGTGCAACACACAGATCATTAGTCTGTCCTTGAGGAATGTGCCATAGAAATCCATCATCATTCTTCATGTCGACATCAGCATGCAAAGGATCTCAACTGCTCAGTTTTCTTGATCGCGTGTAACAAAGAAGAGGAGTTGTACCCAGTTCAGTCCTTCAAATCGACCATCCAGGACATACCGCGACTTCTGGGATATCCACCTTCCACTGTGACCTACAGGATGATCCTGTTGCGAGTAGATCGTCATTAATATTATTACATATCAGCATGGGCATTCTACGTCAAAGTGAAAATCGTTTTCTAAAGCATTCACAAAACTGCAAAATAAAGAGTGATTCAGGCTCAAATTCATTGTTATGAAGTTTTTAGGCTCAAATTCATTGTAATGAACTAAGACAACAAATTCATTCTGCGAACGAGAGCCTTTTAAAGGCTGCTGCCGAGTTTCACACAACTGACAGTTAAAGACGTTATGCCAACATGACATAAAAGCAAACTAAAACACATTCAGCAGAAAACACAAATCAAAACAGTTTGTTTTCGACTTGCGTGCAATGAATAAATAACACTGGAGGAAGGATAGCAACAGGCTGAAGGGGAAGGGGTTGGGACAAACAGGACGGGACAGAGACATGCGCATCTTGTTTTAAGCTGTCAAAATGTGGTGTGCAAATGTGCGTCGGTGTGCGTGCGTGCGTGTGTGTGTGTGTGTGTGTGTCAGTGTGTGTGTGTGTGTGTGTGTGTGTGTGTGTGTGTGTGTGTGTATAAGCCTGGCCAGGTAAGAAGCCCTTGCAGCATATAAGCTGGGATTAAAAAGTAGGCCTATCCATCTCTTACGTTTTGACTACATTCTCTTTTTTGTATTTGGATTTTTCATGTGTCATTATAATAAGAGTAGAAACTATATCTCGTGTTCTCAGTCGTGTTAGGAGAGAAGCGAATGCGTGACATGCCATTCCCAGAGGGAGGTGAATGTTTGGCGAGTGCATGAGTGCGCATATGCATGTTATGCGTGCACAGATAACCATGGTAAACTTAGTTCTTTTAAAGAAATACCATCGCGATTTCCCCGTTCTGGACTCGCAGCAGTTCCCATAGCTGTGACGGCAGCGCTCCCTGGATCTGGTAATGTTACGCGTGTTACGGTCAATGCCTCGACTGATGTAGTGTCTTCCATGATCAGTGTCTCATCTGGTGTAGTTTCTGTCATGGTCAGCATTTTCCTTTGGTATACTATCTGTCATGGTAAATATCTCATCTGTCTGCTGTCAGTTATCTTGTCTATGCAGCTGCATCGGTGGTGTAGTCGTCGTTACTAAGGAAATGTCTTACTGTGGAGTCCAGTTTATAATTATCACCAGATATTAATGCCATCTCTGCAGGGGGGGGAGGGGGGGGGGGGGGCAAAGAGCTAGAGAGAGAGAGAGAGAGAAATACTGTCCAATCAAGGAACACAACTCTGTAATTCGTTGAGAACATAGACATCTCATCATTCTGAAACTGAAGAAAGTGAGAACGTAGTTTTATAAGTATTTCGTGACGAGTTTTTTTCATCAATTATTTCTGTATTTAGTTACTTCTTTGTCAGTTTAGCTTCGGTGTTCTTTTCAAATATAATTAACGTTTGCAAGCTTGAAAAGTAGCTTAGACCAACAACTATGTATTTATGCAAATATTTCAAAGAGATTTTTTACGTAGGTCCAGAGTGTTCAACAACAAC
>CM031614.1:14560190-14565190 GCA_018398815.1 Conus ventricosus
TCATCTCTCTCTCTCTTCCTCTTCCTTCTCACCCCATTGTGGTGTGCGGTGGTGTGTATGTGGTGTGTGTGCGTGTGCATGCACATAAGTGGATTTGTATGTGTGCCTTATGTGTATCCTTATTAACAAGCCCATGGACACACAGACACACATACCACACATTCACACACGACCACACACATTCACACACGCACACACATACATACATACACTCACATACACACGCACACACACGCGTGCATACACACGCGCGCACACACACACACACACGCACACACGCGTGCACACACACACACACACATACATGCACACACGCGTGCACACACACACACACACACACACACACCGCACACACGCGAGCACACACACACACACATATATACATACACTCACATACACATGCACACACACACGCACACACGCGTGCATACACACGCACCCCACACACACACACACACGCACACACGCGTGCACACACAACACACACACCACACACACACCACACACACACACAGGTCTGACCCTTTTTTATTTACCAAAATGATTATGATATAACACATTAAAACCATACTGACTAAATGTCTTTTAGACGGTATGGTATGTTTATGGTAAAATTTTCCATATGGCCGGACATTACCATACGGCCTGTAACATATATATATATATATATATATATATATATATATATATATGTGTGTGTGTGTGTGTGTGTGTGTGTGTGTGTGTGTGTGTGTGTGTGTGTGTTGCTTTTCACAATGCTTTTTAACTATCTATATATACATGTACTTTTTTTTTAAATAATAAATAAATAAATAAAAATGTAATTTGATAATTTCATTTGCACAACTCAGCATCACTGATGTTTTGAACATGTGTTTTCGATGTTTTGAACGCGTTTACTTCCCTCGTCATGCAGGACGGTCACTTAAATGACACAAACACTGCTGGTCTCCAGTTGTGTCACACTCTGATGAGGGGTTAGGTGGGGCGTATATAGGGGTGGGGGTGGGGGGGGGAGTGGGGGGAGATGTCCGTCTGACTGAAAAACTGAGGAGAACTCTCCCGTTTCCTTCCTAAGGAGGCAGCGAAACGTGCTTTTCCGGCGCTTATTTGTATTAGATGGCGATCTTGAAAGGATAGGGAATCCTTTTTTTTTTTTCAAATCACTCGTGGAAACACTATCTTTGCATGCCCAACTTCTACAAAGAAAATCAAACCGTAATCGTGGTAGTATGATAATATTTCACTGATGGATAGTCGTATCACGTGACGCTGAAACTAATTTCTCAGTCAAAGGGAACGCTAACCACCACCCCCCACCCCCCCACCCCCATCTCTTTCCCGTTTTTGCCACTCATGTTAACACGACTGCGGCAACACGAGTGACATATGGGGCTAAAAACACGTTCACAGTGTGTGTGTGTGTGTGTGTGTGTGTGTGTGTGTGCGTGCGTGCGTGCGTGCGTGCGTGCATGTGTGTGTGTGTGCGTTGTGTGTTGAGCAATATGTCCCTACTCCATTCGCAAATGGAAGAAGTGTCATATTATACCACTGAAGCCAAGCGGCATTCTGCCATATTGGTGGGAAGGGGGAGGTGCAGCGGAAGGGGAGAGGGAGGGGCTCTTTTTCAGAGCCTAAGCTAATGTTTTTAACTTCAAAACATACTCAATGGCCGCATTTCAAGATGCCAAAATACGAGTTCTGCTGAACTTAGAAAGAAAAGAAATTATAACAAGGAAGGAATGTGGTACGAATGAGTTATAAAAAAACACTAAGAAAGAGGCTGGTGAATGGGGGGGGGGGGGGGGGGGGGGGGGGGGGGGGGGGGGGGGGGGGGAGGAGTGGGGGAGAGGAAGGAAGGAACGCAACAAAGAAAGAAAAAGTGAAAAAAGGACAGAATAGAAGAAATAAAGGAGAGGTAAGGAACAGGAAAAAAAGAAAAAAACAAAGAAGGGAAAATAGAGACCTTAAAAAGGAAAAGAAATAAAACAAAAAGAAAGGGGGAAAGAAATGAATGAGAAGAGAGAGAACTGGAGCATGAGAGGAAAACACAGAGAAGAAGAAAGGTAGACAAACAGAAAAAGAAAAGGTGGGTGAAAAAAGGGGGAGGGGGAAAGGGAGGGACAAGTTTGTAAATGTCTTTCCAAAACCATCTCAAGTTATATCTTTCCAAAACCAGCCTAGAATCATCTGTCCTTCCCAAAACCAGCCTAGAATCATCTGTCTTTCCAAAACCAGCCTGCAATCATTTGTCTTTCCAAAACCAGCCTCGAATCATTTGTCTTTCCAAACCAGCCTGGAATCATTTGTCTTCCCAAAACCAGCCTGGAATTATCAAGTCTTTCCAAAACCAATGTTGAATTGTGTGTCCTTCCTAACCCAATCTTGCTGCAGAGAAGTAGAGAGAGGGGATGGGGGTGAAAGAATACGCCCATGCACTTGCGCACGCGTGCGTACCCACGAATGCGCGCGCGTGTGCGAAGGGGGGTGGGGGTGAGAAAGAGATAGAAAGCTAAATGGAAAATGTAAACAACAGAAGATCATTCTGTGTTGTGTGAAATCAGATGCATAGAGGTACACGTGCCATTCTTTGTTGAGTACATTTTTAATCTCCCTTTCCTTAATTCCATTTCCCACAGTCAAGAGTTTCGTTTTCTCGTCGTTTACTATGCCAATCATGATTGTAAAGCTTTCAGAACTGTGTTTGATAATTTCATTATTATATTATTTTTTTTATTTTTAGTTTTAAAAAAGCGTCTTTTACTCACTTTGTACGTTTCAGCTGTGCAATGTTTTTAGTACTACTCTTTTATCTTCACCTTTTGCCCTAGGGTACCCAGAGTAAGAACTGTTTGGGGCAAAAGGGTTAAACTTGTTTGACACACATTTCACATTTTCATTTCCTCATTCACCCCTTTGGTATGTAAAGCAGCACTGCTTTTTTCATCACGTACCTTTGTGTCTTGATGACGAAATTTAAAAAAATTTCACTCACGTTAATAAAATGCTCACTAGTTTTCCACTATCATTTCGTTACCGTTTGTCCTTGTGTTATTCACAGCACCATTCAAAAAAAAAAACAAAAAAACACAGTCAAAACATTAGTGACCAGGGGCTTGTGTAAGCGTTGTATAAGGTTTCTAAAAAAGTTTGATGAAAACAAATTAAAAAAAGGGCCACTGAAACTTGAGTGGGGGTTTCCCCCCTGCAAAATGAAAACAGGTAAATAGTACAACCTTTTCTTTTTCTGAAAATTTAAAAACAAAAAACAAAATCAACTTTAAAGCCAACACAACAGAAAAAGCTGCTTCAAACCTTTTTGCATTGTTCATGTAAAAATCTTGCACATTTTTTTTTCCCCTAAAATGCCCACAGTAGGTTTTTTAACGAGGGGGCAGCATCGAAAAAAAACGGCTTTACCAACACCCCCCCCCCCCCCCTCCCCTACCTTGCCCCCCCTCTCCCACTTTTTGTTTCCCCCATCATCTCTTCGAAATTGTACCCTGCCTAAACAGGTGTGTTACGGATGTGGACTAACTTCACACACTGACCTCTCTTGACGAAGCTGAACCTGAAAACTACAAAACAAAAAAAGCAGACCAAAACACTTCTTGGGGTCAGTTTAAAGGTTGGGTTTGGAATCCACACAAGCTGAAAAACTGACGATGGGAAAACACACTAGGACCGGAGCGGGGTTTTACTTTTAACTGCATGATGACCCCCGGAGACCTCGAACCCTCTCCATGGTAGTCGAAGTAAGGGGGAACTGGGGTTACCCAGGGATGTAAGCGCCGGACTCGTAATCCAAGGTTCGGGTTCGAATCTCCCCCGGGTCGTTTCGGAAAGGGGGGTTTTTTTCCCTCGGAGTTAAATTTTGGTTTCCCACTCCATTTCCCATACAGTCCTTTGAAAGAGACTAAAACCGAGGCTCCGTGTGGAACCACGCTAACTCTTGCACCACGTCAAAACCAATCACCAAATTTCGAAAAGAAAGGCCTTTTTTCCCCTTTGGGTGGATGACAAAGTTACACATACATGCACCTTCCCCAAGATGGGAGATGCTGCCTAAGGCGGGAAAAAAAAACGGGCAAACACAAAAACTCCACTCCCTTTTTTGGCAGATGGGAAAAAACTTGCCTTGCCTTCAACAGGGGGGTCCGCAGAAATCAGCCTCATACCAGAAGAATAAAACCCACGGGGCGACAACAACACTTTTCCAAAAACGCGTGGGCCCCACGGGTTTAACACGAGTGTTCACAAAAAATTTTAAAGCCGCGTGGGACCCCGGGTCCCCCATGACCCCCAGTTAAGACCATCAAGGTTCCCACGCTTGGACGGGACCGACAACGGTACCCGGGGATGACCTGGATTGGCCACTGGGTTACTGCCGGGGATCCGAAATCGTGACAGCGGACTGGTTTCTTAACCTGGGCAAAATCCATACGACTGGGGACGGCTTCGTGGATACTGGGATTTACCGCAGCGTGAAATTTGTTGTTTTTGTTGTCGTTTTGTATTAAATGTAATCACACAATCCGAATACTTTTTGGAAGCAGCTGTGAAATGACAGTTAAAAAATTGTCCAATCACACCACACACACACACACACACACACACACACACACACACATATATATACACAAACGGCGCGCGCGCACACACGCACACACACACACACACACACATACCTTGCCCCTTCCCCCCCCCCCTTCTCTCCTCACACCAGACCTAATGATTCCGACATAATAGAAAAGTCAGAGTGAAGAAGACGCGTGACAAAAAAACATCTCCCTCACCACCACCCTAAAACAAATATATAAATTTTATCACACACACACACACACACACACAACACACTTACTGAATGATGTTGATATTGTTGCCGCTGTTCCTCTTCTTCCACTCTGTCCATCTTTTTTCCTTCCGACCACTTGTATCGGCTTGCAACCGCCGAGGAAAACAAATTTAAAGGGTCGGGCTGAGCCTTTTCTGAAATGGTA
>CM031614.1:14570190-14582690 GCA_018398815.1 Conus ventricosus
TGAAACTACCCCAAACGACAGGTAGTGTCCGACATCTCACTGACTTCACTGATAAAATTGTCAGATATTTTAGTGAATCATATGTCTATTTTGTTTAATTCATGTTCGTTAAAATAAAACAGAAGAGGAAATCCAACCCTAAATACGATTCATATGTCAATCGATTTTTGCATCTGTTAATGGCCTTAAGTCATATTTACAAAATGTTATTTCTCACATTAATCACTTGAAAATTCAGCTTGAAAATAGGGAACTGTTGCTGAATGACATTTTCAGTCATAGTTATTCATAAGATGATGCCCATGATTATTATTAGAATGATGCTGATGATGATTCCTAAAGTCGTGGATGCTGAGGACCAACTTGCTATCCTACAGTATAGCGTATTGTGGACTTGGCATAGAATTGACCAGAGAGTTTGGCATCTGATAAATAAGAATATCGAAGTGTAGCGTTTTGCAGGTCTGCAGAAATATAGCATGTTATGGAACAATAGAAGTATAGCATGATATGGATTTACAGTAGTATAGAATGCTACTGGCCTTTTGAAATATAGCTATGTATTTTGGACCTATTGATGCGTAGTTTATGATGGACTTGCAGACATCAAGAATGTTGTGGACATAGTGAAGTACTACATTTCATTAATGTGTAAAAGCTTGGAATGAATGAAATATTTAGGTTATTTTGTCTCATACAGTTGCTGCTTTAAAAGATTATTTTCCTTTAGTGTTTCTTGCATGTTAGTTAGTGTTTTTTACATTCTGCTGGACAAGTTGCAGTGTGGCTCAACCATGTCAAGAGTTGGTGATGTGTTGTAAAAGTATATATATTCAAACCAAATTTTGAATTATGCTTGAATGTAAATGCATCAACTCTGAATTTTATTATTAAGCATCAAACGTGGATTATTGATATGGATGCTTTTTGTTTTGATTACAAGTTCATTGAAATATATGACCCGTTTTCTAGCTATGTATGAGTAATTGTTATATCCTTTATTCTGGCAAGGAATTTCTACTCGTAATAAACGCTAATTCCTGTACGACTTTGTTTTTGGTTGTATGTTTGTGAAATGGTGGTGGTGATAGTGAACACCATTGGACCAGCATGCACATTCACACCACCACACACACACACACACACACACACACGTTAAAAAGAAACATTGAAATAAAACAATCCATTACAACATAAGACAATATAACAATCCATCATGAAGAAATCAATACCTTATTTAAATTGACGGCAGAACAAGGATTCCAGACACGTTTTAAAAAGAAAATAAAGACATAGGAAAAAAATTAAGAACAATGTACATTAACATTTAGTCTCAATTTTGTTTTTCGTTTTCCCACACCTTTTGTATGGAATTCGTTCATCCAAGAAATCTTTTAGTCTTAAACCTTATTTTCCATACTCCATACATTTCGTCTGGAATTGGTTTATCCAAGGAATTTTTTACTGAGGGTGATGACTTCATGTGCGCATGCATCAACATTTGTGTGTACCCATAATGTGAACATGCTTGTAGGATGTACAAATCATTTTTCGAATTGTCCAAAGTCTTCAAAATAATTTCTCTTGAAGTAAGAGCAACACACATCATGCATGCATAATTTCTTCAAAAACCATCATACTTCTATATTAGATCTATTTTTTGTGCAATAAACAGATCATTAGTCTGTCCTTGAGGAATGTGCCATAGAAATCCATCACCATTCTTCATGCCGACATCAGCATGCAAAGGATCTCAACTGCTCAGTTTTCTTGATCGCGTGTAACAAAGAGGAGGAGTTGTACCCAGTTCAGTCCTTCAAATCGACCATCCAGGACATACCGCGACTTCTGGGATATCCACCTTCCACTGTGACCTACAGGATGACCCTGTTGCGAGTAGATCGTCATTAATATTATTACATATCAGCATGGGCATTCTACGTCAAAGTGAAAATCGTTTTCTAAAGCATTCACAAAACTGCAAAATAAAAGAGTGATTCAGGCTCAAATTCATTGTTATGAAGTTTTTAGGCTCAAATTCATTGTAATGAACTAAGACAACAAATTCATTCTGCGAACGAGAGCCTTTTAAAGGCTGCTGCCGAGTTTCACACAACTGACAGTTAAAGACCTATTTTTTGTGCAACAGCAAAATTACATCACCCAAATGACTTCTGAACCTACTCATTACAGAGGTTTACAAACACCCAATGTGTTAGACTTATTGCTTACAAACTCGCATGAGGATGTCATCAATCTGGAGCATTGGCCCCCACTGGGGAAAAGCCACCACTCAGCTCTTTACTTTGATGTTCAAGTCAGAAAGGAATACTCTGAATCTGGTCACTCTGTGAAGTATCAACTGGATAAAGGAGATTACGAAGGCATGAGGAAACATATAGGAGAGATAAATTGGAATGACCTTTTGACCAATGAAGCACCAGTGGATGAAATTTGGTGGATTATTCATAATGTACTCATTAAGTCAATGGACAAATTTATTCCTAAAAAGTCTTTTAAACAAGGACCAACCAACAAACCAAGACGAGACCCCATTCCCCAATCTCTCTTAGATAAAAATCACCTTAAGCGCAGAGCCTTCAAAAGGTACAAGAAATACCCCACAAATGAAAACTACAAACTGTATTCAAGAGCTAGAAACCAAGTAACATGGGGGACAAGGAAAAATGTAAAAGCAAAGGAGGCTAAACTGGCTAAAGAATCTAAGCAAAACCCAAAAGGATTTTTCCGTTATGTTACGAGTAAAACCATACCAAAAGAATCGATATCTAATTCACTAAAGGAAGATGGTACCTTAACACAAAATGATTCTGAAAAAGCAAGTGTACTAAACAGCTTCTTTGCCAGTGTTTTTACTGAGGAAAGTAACATAAACGTTCCAGAGTTTTCATGTAAAAAAGAGGTTACAGAATTAACAAAAGTGGAGATCACAACCGACCAGATGGAAAAAACATTAAAGAATTTAAATCCATCGAAGTCCCCAGGACCTGACGAGATTCACCCAAGAGTACTGAAGGAGCTGGCTAACGTCATCGCTTGCGCTTACCCATTGAAGACATTATTCGATAGAACACAAGAAAAGGAGTAATACCGAAAGATTGGAAAGAAGCAGAAGTACGTCCTATTTTTAAGAAAGGAAACAAGAACTCAGCAGGAAACTACCGTCCAGTCAGCCTAACATCTGTTGTCTGTAAAGTTTTCGAGGGTTTTATTCGAGACGCTCTTTGCCAGCACTTAACCAAACATGACCTGTTATCTAGAGAACAATTTGGATTTACCACGGGCGTTCATGTGTTACACAACTACTTGTTACTTTACAAGATTGGTTAGTTACATTGGACGAGAAAATACCAGTTGACGCAGTCTACCTAGACTTGAGAAAGCATTTGATACAGTTCCACACCAAAGACTGATAAATAAACTGGGAGGCTACGGTATAAAAGGCAAGTTACTATTGTGGATCAGAGATTTCTTAAAAGGAAGATCACAGTTTGTAAGTGTAAACAGTAGTAAATCATCGAAGGTCAACGTGACTAGTGGAGTACCACAAGGTAGTGTTCTCGGACCGACCTTGTTCATATACTTTATAAATGATATGCCTGAGGAGGTAGATTGTAAAGTAAAAATCTTTGCAGACGACGCCAAGGCTTACTCTGCCATCCGAAATATTGAAGACAGAGATCATTTACAATTGTGTATACACAATCTAGTGAAATGGACAAATACTTGGCTATTGCAGTTTAATAGCGAGAAATGCAAAGTTCTGCACCTTAGAAAGAATAATCCACACTATCAGTACACAATACTGGAAAATGGGGTTAATAGAACACTGGAAAGTACTATTGCTGAGACGGATTTAGGTGTCACCATGGACCCAGATTTGAACTTTGAGACTCATATAAACAACATTGTGAAAAAAGGTAATCAAATGGCTGGTCTTCTTGTGAGGACTATTACAAATAAATCTCCTGAAATATGATTCCATTGTTCAAAGCTCTAGTTAGACCAATTATTGAATATGGAAACTCAGTATGGTGCCCCCATCTTAAAAAACATATAAATATGATTGAAGGTGTTCAACGAAGATTTACCAAGTGTATAACTAGAACGAGTACTCGTGATCTTAGTTATGAGGAGCGCCTAACTCTGTTTAGGTTGCCTAGCCTAGAATTCAGAAGACTAAGAGGTGATCTCATTGAAGTATACAAAATTATGCACAATATTTATGATCCTTGCACCACCTCTTCCTTGTTCACTATGGCTAACTATGAAAAGACTCGAGGACATAACTTCAAAATAACCAAAACTAATTTTGCAACTAACCAGTTTCGCAATTTTTTTACTAACCGTATCATTAATCTGTGGAATAACCTTTCCGATGACACTATCAACGCGCCATCAGTAAACGCATTTAAAAATCAAATTGACAAAAAGTTTAAAGACCAGGTATTTTCCACTGAGTTGGATCTTTATTAAGAGATGATAAATGTAGTATACACTATGCCTGACTTAAGCCATTGGGACTTTCACGAGAAAGTTATCCAAAAGCACATAAACGGATACTGATTATGAGGGCAAAAGGCTATTAGCCTATAGCCATACATTTCTGTGATTCTGTGAAAGACGTTATGCCAACATGACATAAAAGCAAACTAAAACACATTCAGCAGAAAACACAAATCAAAACAGTTTGTTTCGACTTGCGTGCAGTGAATAAATAACACTGGAGGAAGGATAGCAACAGGCTGAAGGGGAAGGGGTTGGGACAAACAGGACGGGACAGACACATGCGCATCTTGTTTTAAGCTGTCAAAATGTGGTGTGCAAATGTGCGTCGGTGTGTGTGCGTGCGTGCGTGTGTGTGTGTGTGTGTCAGTGTGTGTGTGTGTGTGTGTGTGTGTGTGTGTGTGTGTGTGTATAAGCCTGGCCAGGTAAGAAGCCCTTGCGGCATATAAGCTGGGATTAAAAAGTAGGCCTATCCATCTCTTACGTTTTGACTACATTCTCTTTTTTGTATTTGGATTTTTCATGTGTCATTATAATAAGAGTAGAAACTATATCTCGTGTTCTCAGTCGTGTTAGGAGAGAAGCGAATGCGTGACATGCCATTCCCAGAGGGAGGTGAATGTTTGGCGAGTGCATGAGTGTGCATATGCATGTTATGCGTGCACAGATAATCATGGTAAACTTAGTTCTTTTAAAGAAATACCATCGCGATTTTCCCCGTTCTGGACTCGCAGCAGTTCCCATAGCTGTGACGGCAGTGCTCCATGGATCTGGTAATGTTACGCGTGTTATGGTCAATGCATCGACTGATGTAGTGTTTTCCATGGTCAGTGTCTCATCTGGTGTAGTTTCTGTCATGGTCAGCATTTCATTTGGTATACTATCTGTCATGGTAAATATCTCATCTGTCTGCTGCCAGTTATCTTGTCTATGCAGCTGCATCGGTTGGTGTAGTCGTCGTTACTAAGGAAATGTCTTACTGTGGAGTCCAGTTTATAATTATCACCAGATATTAATGCCATCTTGGCATGGGGGGGGGGGGGGGGGGGGAGGGGGGGGGGGGGGGGGGGGGGGACAAAGAGCTAAAGAGATAGAGAGAAAGAGAGAGAGAGAGAGAGAGAGAGAGAGAAATGCTGTCCAATCAAACAAGGAACACAACTCTGTAATTCGTTGAGAACATAGACATCATATCATTCTGAAACTGAAGAAAGTGAGAACGTAGTTTTATAACTATTTCGTGACGAGTTTTTTTCATCAATTATTTCTGTATTTAGTTACTTCTTTGTCAGTTTAGCTTCGGTGTTCTTTTCAAATAGAATTAACGTTTGCAAGCTTGAAAAGTAGCTTAGGCCAACAGCTATGTATTTATGCAAATGTTTCAAAGAGATTTTTTACGTAGGACCAGAGTGTTCAACGACAACATGCTAAACTTACTTAGATCATATGGATTTCAATTCCCGACCCGGACCAAGAATGATAACTGGTGATAATTATTCTTCTGGTTGTCTTAGTCGCGCTATTAAGTCTCTTTGTTCTAGTCGTTGTAATAGCAATCGTCTTTCTTCTATTAAATTATTCAGTTCTTGTCGAAGTCGGTTGTTTTCGTCCTGTAAATGTCGCAGGTCGTCGTCGTCGAGGATTGCCGGTTGTTGGGCAGCTGTGATGTTTGCTGCATTGGAGGCGGTTTCTGCAGGACGGGCGCGCCCCGTTTTCATTAGAAGCAGCCGCCGCTGGATCAGGGATCTGAAACAAGGGAAGCAACTTTAAAAGAAAAGTGTCAGAATAACAGCTTCCCGCCCCAGGGAAATCTAATCGGCCATGCTTGTGGTTAGGCTAATTCTCTTCCAAACGAAAATGTCCTTGCCAAGATATCTGTATGTGGGGATGCGTTTTGAGCTTGCTAACGTTAATCATATATAATACAGGCGCTTCTTGTGTGTGGCAGGTCACACAGAAAGGGAGGTTCGGAGAAGGATGAATAATACGAGCTGTTCAATCATGCCTCCCCCACCCCACCCCACCCCATTTTTTTTTCAACCTCCTTAGTATCCCCATGCGTGCAGATTCTCCCCTACCCCTGGTTGTACGTTTCACGTTGGGCCCCTCTTCCCACGAGCGTCGTTTGAAGTTCTCTTAATCTAGCAAGGATGTTCCCATCGATCAATCTAATCTATTATACACCCCTAATTCTAGGTTTAGCCGTTCTCTACCTAATCGTCATTGACCGGGCTAAAATTTTTGTTCACACTGGTCAATCTAATCTATGCTCCCCTTATCTAGATATACCAGCTGTCTGTCCCCATAATCTTTCTTTGTTTACGCATAACCTGTCCTCTTGAGGCAGTGTTTGTTACCATTAAGTGTATAATCTCCCTGGATCTATATTTAACCAGGTCCGTGCTTCCCCATCCGGGTCTTTCTTTATCCCTATCACTGCTCATCCAGGTGTATGCCCCCACCCGATACGTAATGTCTCAAATTTGCGTTCTAAATGATTTTTTAAAATGACACTTATCAATGAACAGCAAGCCTCGTTTGATTGCGAGTCATCATTCTTGCAGAAATGTGGGGAAGAAGAGCGAGAGGCTTGACATAGTATTATAACATCGACAGATGACCACGCTTGCTTTAATACAATGTCTATTCCATATGCTATCTCTTTTATTTGTAAATGTTATTTTTTTGTTATTGTATATGCCCTTGTAGGACAAGATGATCCGTTCAGTTCCGTTTATTTGTTTTGGATTCGGAGGTGGACACCTCGGAGTACACCTGTTGTGTATCCGCGCACACCGCCAGACTCTCGCTTGCGCAACGTTAACACACTACCAGAGATGCAAAAGACCAGAAGAGAGTTCCCCTTTACATTAATGACTAGATTTTCACATTATTTACATAAAACACAATACACGGGTTGGCTGCATCTATGAGATAACAGCGCATCGCTTTTTTTTTTTTTTTTTGCTTTTTTTTTTTCTCTTTTAATCTAAAATGCAAATTCATTGTCCCTGCTGTGTTAAAAAAAAAAAAAAAAAAAAAACGGCAAAAAAAAGAAAAACTGTCATCTATTCCCTGATCTGTCAGCGAGTTGGTTTAAAATGACAAACGAGCAAGATTAGTAAATCAACTTTAAACTTTGATCAGTTTCCCTTTCTACTCTTTTTTACAACAACGACAGCACAGACCGAGACGGTAAAAACGGATGTCTTTCAGAAACATGTTGATTTTCACAATGCTTTGAACTATATATATATATATATATATATATATATATATATATATATATAATATAACTAATAAATTCCAAGGATAAATACCGAGCAAGCTTTGTTTATAATTCAATATATATATATAATTCAATATATATATATATATATATATAATATATATAATGTGTGTGTGTGTGTGTGTGTGTGTGTGTGTGTGTGTGTGTGTGTGTTGCTTTTCAGAATGCTTTTTAACTATCTATATATACATGTACTTTTTATATAAAAAAAAAATATATATACAAAAATGTAATTTGATAATTTCATTTGCACAACTCAGCATCACTGATGTTTTGAACATGTGTTTTCGATGTTTTGAACGCGTTTACTCCCCTCGTCATGCAGTACAATCACTTAAATGACACAAACACTGCTGGTCTCCAGTTGTGTCAGACTCATGATGAGGGGTTAGGTGGGGGCGTATATAGGGTGGGGGGGGGATGTCCCGTCCGACACTGAAAAACTGCGGAGAACAACACTCCCGTTTCCTTTCCTAAGGAGGCAGCGAAACGTGCTTTTCCGGCGCTTATTTGTATTAGATGGCGATCTTGAAAGGATAGGGAATCCTTTTTTTTTTTCCAAATCACTCGTGGTAACACTATCTTTGCATGCCTAACCTCTACAAAGAAAATCAAACCGTAATCATGGTATTGTGATATTTCATTGGTGGATAGTAGTATCACGTGACGCTAAAACTAATTTCTGAATCAAAGGAACGTCAACACACACCCGCCCCTCTACCCCCTTTCCCGTTTTTGCCACTCATGTCAAGACGATTGCGGCAACACGAGTGACATATGAGGCTAAAACCACGTTCACAGTGTGTGTGTGTGTGTGTGTGTGTGTGTGTGCGTGCGTGCGTGCGTGTGTGTGTGTGTGCGCGCGATATGTCCCTACTCGATTCGCAAATGGAAGAAATGCTATATCATTAATTCCACTCACAAGAAACGGCGGCAGGACAGGAAGTCAAGCGGCATCCCGCCATATTGGTAGGACAGGGAAAGGGGAGGGGGCAGCGGGAAGTGGAGAGGGAGGGGGCTCTTTTTCAGAGCCTAAGCAAATGTTCTTAACTTCAAAACATACTCAATGGCCGCATTTCAAGATGCCAAAATACGAGTTCTGCCAAACTTAGAAAGAAAAGAAATTATAATAAGGAAAGAGATACTAAAGATTTTTTTTTTAATTAAGAAAGAGGCTGGGGGCGGGGGGAGGGGGGGGGGCAAGTAAAAAGGAGAGGAACGAAGGAAAAGGAAAGAACGCAACAAAGAAAGGAAAGGCGAAAAAAGGAGAGGGTAAGAACAGGAAAAAAACCAAAGAAAGGAAAAATAGGAAAGAAAGTAGAGGAGATAATGTTATTTTAAAAAAGGAAGAAAAAAAAAGAGGGAAGAAATGAATGAGAAAGAGAAAACTTGAGCGGGAGAGGAAAATACAAAGAAGAAGAAAGGTAGATAGAAAAAGAAAAGGTGGGGGGGGGAAGGGGCGGGGGGGGGGGGGGGGGGATAAGCTTGTAATAGTCTTTCCAAAACCAGTCTCGAGTTATGTCTTTCCAAAACCAGCCTAGAATCATTTATTTCCAAAACCAGCCTAGAATCATTTGTCTTTCCAAAACCAGCCTGCAATCATTGTCTTTCCAAAACCAGCCTGGAATCATTTGTCTTTCCAAAACCAGCCTAGAATCTTTTGTCTTTCCAAAACCAGCCTGCAATCATTTGTCTTTCCAAAACCAGCCTGGAATCATTTGTCTTTCCAAAACCAGCCTGGAATCATCAAGTCTTTCCAAAACCAATGTTGAATTGTGTCCTTCCAAACCCAATCTTGCTACAGAGAAGTAGAGAGAGGGGATGGGGGTGAAAGAATACGCCCATGCACTTGCGCACGCGTGCGTACCCACGAATACGCGCGTCTGCGAAGGGGTGGGGGGGGGGGGGGGTGTGAGAAAGAGATAGAAAGCTGAATGGAAAATGTAAACAACAGAAGATCGTTCTGTGTTGTGTGATAGGTGCATAAGGGTACACGTGCCATTCTTTGTTGAGTACACTTTTAACCTCCCTTTCCTTAATTCCATTTCCCAGAGTTAAAGTTTCGTTTTCTCGTCGTTTACTATGCCAATCATGACTGTAAAGCTTTCAGAACTGTGTTCGATATTTTCTGTGTTTGATATTTTCATTATTATATTTTGCAGTCGTTTACTCACTTTGTACGTTTTCAGTTGTGCAATGTGTTAGTACTACTCGTTTTATCTTTAACCTTTTGCCGCTGCGGGTACCGAGAGTAAGAACTGATCTGGGGCGAAAGGGTTAAACTTGTTTGATCACACGAGTTTCACATGTTTCACTTCCTCATTCACCCCTTTGGTTATGTAAAACATGCACGTGCGATTTTCAGCCCCGTAGCCTTTGTGTTTTGATGACGCAATTTAAAAATAATCACTCAAGTTAATCAATGCGTCGCTAGTGTTTCCACGATCACTTTCGTTACCGACTGTCACTTGTGTTATTCACAGCAGCCATTCAAAAAACAAAAAATATAACACAGTCGAAACATTAGTGACCATGGCTTGGTGTAAACGTTGTGATGACAGGTTTCTGAAAATGTTCAGTCGAAAAGAAATTATGAAAATCGCCACATGAAACTTTAGTGGGGGGGGGGGGGTTCCCCTGCATAAATGATAAAATGTAAATAGATCTAGTACAACTCGTTTCTATTCTGAAAATAAAAAAAAAGAATCAAAATGCAACTGATAAAGGCAACAGCAACAGAAAAAGGTGCTTCAAACGTCATTTTGACATTGTTCATGTCAAATCTTGCACATTTATTTTCCCCTGAAAGTGGCCCACAGTAGGGATTTTAACGAGAGGTCAGGCATCGAAAAAAGGACGGCTTGTACTCAACACCCCCCCCCCCCCCCCCCCCCCCCCATCTGCACCCTCTTCTCCCACTCTTTGATTCTCCGTCATCTCTTCGCATTGTAGCCTCATGCCTAACAGGTGTGGTTTACGGTATGTGGACTAATCTTCACACACTGACCTCTCCCTTGACGAAGCTGAACCTGAAAACTACAGAACAAAAAAAGCAGACCAGAAACACGTGTCTTGGAGGTCAGTTTCAAGAGTTGGGTTGGAATCCACGACAAGCTGAAAAACTGACGAGTAGGCAACACACGTAGGACACGGAGTCTGGGTTATCATTTACTGCATGATGACCCCTCGGAGACCTCGGAAGCCTCTACACAGTGGTAGTGCAGGAAGTAACGGGATACTAGGGTTACACCACGGGGTGTAGAGTGCCGGACTCGTAATCCAAAGGTTGCGGGTTCGAATCTCTGCCTGGTCGTTTCGGTACAGGGGGATTTTTCCCTTGGAGTTAACATTGGTTCCGACTCCATTCCCAATACAGTCCTTCGAATGAGACTAACATCTTGCACACACGTAAAATCCCATCACCAACTTTCGGAAGAGAAGGCCAGTTTGGCCGTTGGTATGGATGACACGTTACACATAGCATGCACCTTCCCCGAAGATGGGAGTGTGTCTGCCTTAATGGTGGGATAAAAAAAAAAACGGTCATACACACAAAACTCCACTCCCTTTGTTGGGCAGATGGGATTAATACTCGCCTTGCCTGTCTATACAGGGAGTGTCCGCAGGAATATCAGCCTGCGTACGCAGAAGAAGTAGAAGACACCACGGGGCGACAACAACACGTCCAAATCGTCGTGGCCCCACGGTTCAACACGAGTGTTTTCAACCAGATCTGCGGGTCCTCCATGACCACCAGATTAAATTCAAGTTTAAAAGGCTGTGCCAGTCTTGAATAAAAGTTACTCTGTGTTAAGTTTCTTATGGGAGCACTCCCAAACGTTACCCCACTTGTTTACTGTTTATTGTTTACTGTTCCCTGCCTCATTCCATTTCTAATTTTGTTTTGATTAAATTGAGGTTACTTGTATTTGTTTCTGTCCGTCTGTGCGTTTGTCTTTTGATCTCCCTTGCATCTTTGGGTGGATCCTCAAGCGTAGGCTCAAAGATTGTCCCCTACATTTTATACTATTTGCATAATGTCTTTAGTTTTTCAACAACTTTTTTCCTCCCCACACTTTCGTTTGGTTTCATTTACTACCCTTCACTGGCTGCTTTGGGGGTGCTATTGAATTCTTTTTTGCACCCTTGGGGGCGAGAACACCACAGTATTATGGACTGTGGTGTGTCTCTAGTTGACGCCATGAGCACAGACTCAACCAGCTATGTCTCCTTGATGAGTTCAGACACAACCAGCTATGTCTCTTTGATGAGTTCCGACACAGCGGACGAAAAACCTCGGAACAGGGAATACAAATATATATCTGCTTTCAAAGGGGATTGCTATGGTTCACTTATGCAGCTAGTGTAGAGTTTTCATATCTGTAATATATAATTTTAACTTCATGTTCCCAGTTTCTCCATCTTCAATTCTTCTTACTCCTCGAGTCCAAATCTTTGCCAAATTATTACTAAAAGACAGTTCAGTTGTTGGCCCGCGCTTGTTCTTTTCCCCACAATTAGATTGTTCGTCTATGTAGTCGTCTGACTTTAATCAAATTTCTGACACAATCGAGAAGTCGAAAGGGAAGAAGTGGGGTGACCACCACACAAAAACAAATAAATAAATTTAATCACTTACTGAATGAGTGTTGATATTGTTGCCGCTGTTCTCTCTTCTTCCACTGCT
>CM031614.1:14587690-14590131 GCA_018398815.1 Conus ventricosus
ATATAAAACAAGAAAGAAAGAAACATTCAGAAGAACTTGCCAGCTGTTTCCCGTGGTTGAACTGTTTAGTCCCCTCATCAGTCAGTATCACTGGTCCTGTTGACCTTGTTTGAACTGTGTGGTTCCCTCATCAGTATCACTGCAGTCATGTTGACCTTGTTTGAACTGTGGTGTCCCCTCATCAGTATCACTACAGTCATGTTGACCTTGTTTGAACTGTATGGTCCCCTCATCAGTATCACTACAGTCATGTTGACCTTGTTTGAACTGTATGGTTCCCTCATCAGTATCACTACAGTCATGTTGACCTTGTTTGAACTGTATGATCCCTCATCAGTCAGGATCACTACAGTCATGTTGACCTTCCCGAAGCTGTCACACTTTTCACGTGTCTGCCTGACTAGCCAAATCTGTTTTTTCATAAGAAAGCATCTTTATTCAAGAAAGTTCATACGATACAACGCAATGGAAAATAAGGAAAGAACAAATGGTAGAAATTGAAATAAACAGACATATCAAGCGAACATCTCTGCGTGGTTGAGAGAGAGAGAGAGAGAGAGAGAGAGAGAGAGAGAGAGAGAGAGAGAGAGAAAGAGAGAGAGAGAGTGAGAGCGCCAATCCACCTTCGGGCTGATGTTCTTCATACGAGCAGACGTACAGCAGCGTGCCCTTGTACCACCAGTGGTTGGTGAACGAAACTCCTGTCATGGAAACACAGCCCCACGGGTTTGTTTGTTTTTCAAGTTGATTGAAAACATTTAAATATGTTTTACATTTTCTTGAGAAAAAAAATGAAGATGTGTGGACATACACATTGTTGGATCATTGCATTCTTTGGAAAAATAGTTTGCAATGTGTGCAGAGAATTCTAGGCCACAGTATGAACATGCAAGGGGGTACGATTGGGGCTACTTTGGGCAGCGTGGTGAAATTTTAAGGGGCAGGAGGGGGACAAGGGACTGCGATGGGGCCTGGAAGAGTGTGACTACTGATGAGTGCAGGCTAGGAGACTAACTGCGAATGGACTAAAGACGATGTCCGGTCTGTGGCATTCCTGATTTTATCTCTGCATTGAAGTGAGGTGATCACAAAAACTGAACATTAAGCCATGCCGGCGTCAGCTCTGGAGACGGTCCTGAACAAGCCATCAGAACTGAACATCCAAGTCACCAGCCTGCACTACCGATCCCCATTCCAGAAGGCATCCACAACCTGAACTGTTGACCTCCATTCCAGAAGATTCCTGTCAGGCATCGGTTGCCTCCACTTTTTGTAAGTTTCTTGCTTGAGTGACACCGATCCGACTGTGACCCCTTTTGACCCATGAGAAGGGCACACTGGGACGCACACTCCAATTGGTGACACTCAGCCCAGGCACAGTTGTGTGTGAGCTGTACTATGGCCCGGTACTCGTGTTCCCCAACTGATGCCTTCAAAAGATCGAGCGGGTCAAGGTGAGGGTTGGCGTATGGGGAATGGCCTGTTGTATTCAATAACAATTGAACATTTTGTGTTATTTTCTATCTTTGATCTTTTTCCCGATTTGTATAAAACATTTACCACAAGGGAAAAATGATTCTTCTGTAATGCTTTTAATCAATCAATTCTGACCCCTTTTCCTCTAACCTTAACAATAATGATGATTTTGAAAAACAATGATAACAATCTGTGGTCATAAAAAGGAACTTACACTGAGATGTGTTTTCACAGCCTCGTTCCTTATCCTGCTGTATGGGTGGACGTGCCGGACATTTCACCCCGTTCATCCCTGTGCTAAAGGGGGATTTTGTTTCGGCCCCCTCCTACACTTCGGCCAGCTGACCTGGTGCGGCCATCTTCCGTAGAGTTTGCTTTTTCTACATGCTACGGTAGGGCGTGAATGTGGACCGTGGGAAGCTGAGTGATCTGGGAGTGCAAAGGCATTTTCCCGCAACTTCGAGTGGAGTTGGCTATGTTCCCTCCGAGACAGTGAAGTGAGGATCGTGTCTTCTACTATGTGATTGGAACAAGAATTGTGTCTGCGTTCTAAGGCCAGGACGGTGGCCTCCTGGAGAATGTGCTTCGAGTGTGAGGCCCTTTGATTTCTCTACTGTGTCTTTACGTATTACACAGAAGGTTTGTAAAAAAAAATTTAAAAAAACATCAGAAGCTATTCTGCAGAATCCCACATAGGACTTCGGTGATTTTGCCCCTAGCTTAGCTCAACCGTTATAACGTTAAGACTCCTCTCGAGAAGTGTATAGTCTGTTACTGAGTGAACGAACGTGTCAAGTGTCGAATGACTACAGTTAAATGCATGTTAAACTATTGTAGGGGGAGGAGGTGGTGTGGTTACAAGGTTGAGGAAGGTTGAGGTATGGTGCCTGCGGTGGAGAGGGGATAGGGAGACACCTTCCACACGCGCTGATTCATCCAATCGTAATTCGAATAGGAAACCAATT
>CM031614.1:14591131-14646131 GCA_018398815.1 Conus ventricosus
AGGCTAAACTTCATCCACAGAATATGGTTCGACTCAGTTGTTACTTTGATCAAATGGATTTCAATTCCCGATCCGGACCAAGAATGATAACTGGTGATAATTATTCTTCTGGTTGTCTTAGTCGCGCTATTAAGTCTCTTTGATTCTAGACGTTGTAAATAGCAATCGTCTTTCTTCAATTAAATTTATTCAGGTTCTTGTCCGAAGGTCGTTGTTTTCGTCTGTAAAATGTCGCAGTCGTCGTCGTCGAGGATTGCCGTTTGTTGGGCACTGTGATGTTTGCTGCATTGGAGGGCGGTTTTGAGGAACGGCGGGCCCCGTTTTCATTAGAAGCAAGCCGCCGCAGGATCAGGGTCTGAAAATAAGGGAAGCAACATTTATAAGAAAAGTGGTCAGAATAACAGCTTCCCAGCTACCCCCGCCCCACGGGAAGATCTAATCGGCGCCATGCTTGTGTTAGGCTAAATCTCCTCCAAACGAAAATTCCTTGCCAAGAAATCCTGTATGTGGGGATGCGTTTGGAGGAGCTTGCTAACGTTTAATCATATATAATACAGGCGCTTCTTGTGTTGGCAGTCACACAGAAAGAAGGGAGGTTCGGAGGAAGGATGAATAATACGAGCGTTCAGCTTCATGCCTCCCCCCCACCCCACCCCAACCCCCCCACCCCCATTTTTTTTCAACCTCCTTAGTATCCCCATGCGTGCAGATACCTTCTCCCCTACCCCTGGTTGTACGTTTCACGTTGGGGGCCCACTCTTTTCCCACGAGCGTCGTTTGTAGTTCTCTTAATCTAGCAAGGATGTTCCCATCGATTCAAATCTAATCAAATTACAACTCCCTAAAGCTAGGTTTTAGCCGTTCTCCTACCTAATCGTCATTGACCGTGCTAAAATTTGTTCACACTGTCAATCAATCTGTGCCCCCTTATCTAGATATACCAGCTGTCTGTGTCCCCCATAATCTTTCTTTGTTTAACCCATAAACCTGTCCTCTTGAGGCATGTTTGTTACCATTAAGTGTATTATCTCCCTGGAATCTATAATTTAACCAGGTCCTTGCTTTCCCCATCAGGGTCTTTCTTTATCCCTATCACGTGCTCATCCATGTGTAATGTGTGTGTGATGCCCCCCACCACCACCCGATACGTAAGTCTCAAATTTTTGCGTTCTAAATGATTTTTTAAAATGAACACTTATCAATGACAGCAAGCAAGCCTCGTTTTGATTGCGAGTCATAATTCTTGCAGAAATGTGGGAGAAGACGAGAAGGCGTGTCATAGTATTTTATAACATCGACAGAATGACCACGCTTTTGCTTTAATACAATGTACTATTATCCATATGCATCCTCTTTTATTTTAAATTTAATTTTTTTGTTATTGTATATGCCCTTGTAGACAAAGATGATCCGTTCAGTTCCGTTTATTTGTTTTGGATTCGGAGGTGACACCTCGGAGTATACACCCTGTTGTTATACCTCCGCGCAACAGAAAAAAACCGCCAGACTCTCGCTGCGCAACGGTTTAACACACTACCAGAGAGCATAAGACCAGAAGAGAGTTCCTCTTCCCCTTTAACAATAAATGACTAGATTTTTCACGCCACATTATTTACATAACACTCTATACAACGGGTTTGGCTTGCATCTATGCGATAACAGCGCAATACGCTTTATATCGCTTTTTTTTTTTTTTTTTTTTTTTGCGTTATTTTTTTTCTCTTTTAATGCTAAAATGCAAATTCATTGTCCCTCTGTTTTAAAAAAAAAAAAAAAAAAAAAAAAACGCAAAAAAAAGAAAAACTGTAGTCTCCTAATCCCTGATCTGTCAGCGAGTTGGTTTAAAAATGACAAAATAAACGGCCAAAATTAGTAAATCAACTTTAAAAAAAAACTTTGATCAGTTTCCCTTTCTACTATTCTACATCCCTTTCTAACTCTTTTTTTTATACAAAACAACGACAGCACAGGACCGAGACGGTAAAAATATAAGAAAAACGGATGTCTTTCTGAAACATTTGATTTTGCACAATCATTGAACTATTATATAGTATATATATATATTTAATATAAATATAGTATATATGCTATATAACTAATAAATTTCCAAGGATAAGCTACCGAGCAAGCTTTGTTTATAATTCAATATAAATGATATAAAATTCAATAATAAATATATCTATAGTTATATATATATATAATGTGTTGTGTGGTTGGTGTGTGTGTGTGTGTGGTGTGTGTGTGTGGTTTGCTTTTCAGAATGCTTTTTAACACTCTATATATACATGTACTATTTATATAAAAAAAAAAAATAATATATACAAAAATGTAATTTGATATTTTCATTGGCCCAACTCAGCATCACTGGGATGTTTTGGAACATGGGGGGTGTTTTCGATGTTTAGAACGCGTTTACCTACTCCCTCGTCATGCAGAACAAATCACTTAAATGACAACAAACACTGCTGGTCTCTTCCCAGTTGTGTCAGAAGACTCATGATTGAGGGGTTAGTGGGGGGCGTATAAGGGGTGTTGGGGGGGGGGGGGGATTCCCCCGTCCCGTCCGGAACAAAGACACTGAAAACTGCGGAAACAACACTCCCGGTTCCTTCCTAAGGAGGCAGCGAAACGGCTTTTCCGCCGGCATAATTGTATTAGATGCGATCTTGAAAGGATAGGGAATCCTATTTTTTTTTTTCGCAAATCACTTTCGTGGTAACACTATCTTTGCATGCCTAACTCTACAAAGAAGAAAATCAAACCGTAATCATGGTATTGTAGATATTTCATTGTGATAGTAGTATCACGTGACGCGAAAACTAATTTCTTGAATCAAAGGGAACGTCAACACACACCCGCCCCTCTACCCCCTTTCCCGTTTGATTGCCACTCATGTCAAGACGATTCGCAACCGAGTGACATATAGGCTAAAACCAAGTTCACAGTGTGTGTGTGTGTGTGTGTGTGTGGTGTGCGTGCGTGCGGGCGGTGTGTGTGGTGTGCGCGCGATATTCCCTCTCGATCGCAAAATGGAATAAATTCTATATCATTAATTCCACGCACAATAAACGGCGGCAGGACAGGAAGTCAACGGCAGTCCCCCCATATTGGTAGGACCAAAAGGGAAAGGGAGGGGGCAAGCGGGAAGTGGAGAGGAGGGGTCTTTTTCAGAGCCTAAGCAAATTTTCTAAACTGTCAAAACTACTCACTGGCCGCATTTCAAGATCCAAAATACAGTTTCTGGCCAACTTAGAAAGACAAGAAATTATAATAAGGAAAGAGATACTAAAGATGTTTTTTTTTAATTAAGAAAGAGGCTGGGGGCGGGGGGAGGGGGGGGGGCAAGTAAAAAGGAAGGACGAAGGGAAAAGGAAAGAACGCAACAAAGAAGGAAGGCGAAAAAGGAGAGGGTAAGAATCAGGAAAAAACCAAAAGAAAGGAAAAATAGGAAAGAAAGTAGAGGAGATAATGTTATTTTTACAAAAAGGAAAAAAAAAAAGAGGGAGAAATGAATGAGAAAGAGAAAACCTTGAGCGGGAGGAGGAAATACAAAGAAGAAGAAAGTCGATAGAAAAAACGAGGGGGGGGGGGGAAGGGGCGGGGGGGTAGGGGGGGGGGGCGGGGGAAAAGCTGTAATATCCTTTCCAACCATCTCGAGTTATGTCTTTTCCAAAACCACCTAGGAAGATGGGGTGGGGACATTTACTGCCTAGAATCATTTGGCTCTTCCAAAACCAAGGCCTGCAATCATTTGTCTTTCCAAACTCAGCCTGATCATTGTCTTTTCCAAAACCAGCCTAGAATCTTTGTCTTTCCAAAACCAGCCGCAATCATTTGTCTTTCCAAAACCAGCCTGGAATCTATTTGTCTTCCAAAACCAGCCCTGAATCATCAAGTCTTTCCAAAACAATGTTTGAATTGTTCCTTCCAAACACCAATCTTGCACCAGGGAGAAGGTAGAGAGAGGGATGGGGGTGAAAGTAATACGCCCATGCAACTTGCCCACGCGTGCGTACCCACGAATACGCGCGTCTGCGAAGGGTGGGGGGGGGGGGGGTGTGAGAAAGAGATAGAAAGCTAATGGAAAATGTAAACAACAGAAGATCGTTCTGTGTTGTGTGATAGGTCATAAGGTACACGTCCATTCTGTTGAGTACACTTTTAACCTCCCTTTCCTTAATTCCATTTCCCGAGTTAAAGTTCGTTTTCTCGTCGTTTACTATGCATCATGACTGTAAAGCTTTCAGAACGTTGTTGCGATATTTTCTGTGTTTGATATTTTTCATTCTTATAATTTTGCAGTCGTTTACTCACTTGTATCGTTTTCAGTTGTGCAATGTGTGATGTACGACTCGTTTTAATAATCTTTAACCTTTTGCCGCTGCGGGTACCGAGAGTAAGAACTGTCTGGGGCGAAAAGTTAAACTTGTTGATCACACGAGTTTCACATGTTTTCACCTTCTCATCACCCCTTTGGTTATGTTAAAACAGGCACGGCGATTTCAGACCCGTAGCCTTTGTGTTTTTGATGACGCAATTAAAAATATCACCAAGTTCATCAATGCTTCGCTAGTGTTTTTCCACGATCACGTTCGTTACCGACTGGGGGGGGGGGGGGGGTCACTATTGTGAGTATTCACAGCAGCCATTCAAAAACAAAAATTATAAACACAGTCGAAACATTAAGTGACCATGGCTTGGTGTAAAACGTTGTGATGACAGGTGTTCTGCAAATTTTCAGTCGAAAAGAAATTAATGAAAAATCGCCACATGAAACTTTTAGTGGGGGGGGTGGGGGGTTCCCCTGCATAAATGATAAAATTGTAAATAGATCCTAGTACAACTCTTTCTAAAAATTCCCCTTGAAAATAAAAATAAAAAGAATCAAAATGCAACTGATAAAGGCAACAGCAACAGAAAAAGGTGCTTCTAACGTCATTTTGACATTGTTCATGTCACATCTTGGCACATTTATTTTCCCCTGAAAGTGGCCCACAGTAGGATTAATAACGAGAGGTCAGGCATCGAAAAAAGGACGGCTTGTACTAACACCCCCCCCCCCCCCCCCCCCCCAATCTTGCACCACTCTTCTCCCACTCTTTGATTCTCCGTCATCTCTTGCGCTTTGTAGCCTCACTGCCTAACAGGAGTGTTTACGGTTATGTGGACTAATCTTCACAACAACTGACCTCTCCTTGACGAAGCTGAAACCTGAAAAACTACAGAAAAAAAAAAAGCAGACCAGAAACACGTGACTTGGAGGTCAGTTTCAAGAGTTGGGTTGGAATCCACGACAAGCTGAAAAACTGACGAGTAGGGCAACACACGTAGGACCCGGAGTCTGGGTTTATCATTTTACTCATGAATGACCCCATCGGAACCTCGTAAGCCTCTACACAGTGTAGTGCAGGAAGTAACGGGGAACTAGGGTTACACCACGGGTTAGAGTGCCGGACCTCGTATCCAAAGGGTCGGTTCGAATCTCTGTCCCTGGTCGTTTCGTACAGGGGTAATTTTTCCCTGGGAGTTAACAATTGGTTCCGACTCCAATCCCAATACAGTCCTTCGAATGAGACTAACATCTTGCACCTACACGTAAAATTCCCATCACCAACTTTCCGAAGAGAAGGCCAGTTTGGCCGTTGGTATGGATGACACGTTACACATAGCACATGCTCCTTCACCGAAGATGGGGAGTGTGTCCTGCCTAATGGTGGATAAAAAAAAAAACGGTCATACACCACACAAACTCCACTCCATTTGTAGGTCAGATGGATTTAATAACTCGCCTTGCCTGTCTATACAGGAGTGTCCGCAGGAAGTGCTCCGCGGACGCAGAAGAAGTAGAAGACCACCACGGGGCGACAACACACGTCCAAATCGGTCGTGGCCCCACGGTTCAACACTAGTGTTTTTCAAACCAATCTGCGGGTCCCTCAATGACCACCAGATTAAATTCAATTTTAAAAAGGGCAGTGCCAGTCTTGAATAAAATTACTAACGCTGTGTTAAGTTTTCTTATCGGGAGCACTCCCATACTTTACCCCACTTGTTTACTGTTTATTGTTTACTGTTCCCAGCCTCATCCATTTCTAATTTGTTTTGATTAATTGAGTGTTACTTGAATTTGATTCTGATCCGTCTGTGCGTTTGTCTTATGATACTCCCTTGCAGATCTTTGGTGGATCCTCAAGCGTAGGCTCTAAATTGTCCCCTACATTTTATACTATTTGCATAATGTCTTTAGTTATTTTTCAACAACGTTTTTTCCTCCCACACTTTTCGTTTGGTTTCGTATTTACTACTACCACTTCACGGCTGGCTTGGGGGTGCTATTGAATTCTTTTTTGCACCCTGGGGCGAGAACAACCACAGTATTATGGGACTGTGGGGGTCTCTAGTTGACGCCAAGAGCACAGACTCAACCAGCTATTGGTCTCCTTGATGAGTTCAGACACACCAGCTATGTCTCGTGATGATTCCGACACAGCGGACGAAAAACCTCGGAACTGGGAATACAAATAATATCTGCTTTCAAAGGGATTGCTATGGATCACACCACTTATGCAGCTAGTGTAGAGATTTCATATCTGTAATATATAATTTTTAACTTCATGTTCCCAGTTTAGAAAGAGATTGGAGGCGGACTCCTCGATCCCAAATCTTGGCCAATTTAATATTACAAAGACAGTCAGTTTGTTGGCCCCGCGCTGTTCTTTTCCCCCACAATAGATTGTTCGTCTATGTAGTCGTCTGACTTTAATCAAATTTCTGAACACAATCGAGAATCGAAAGGGAAGAAGTGGGGTGACCCACCCACACAAAAACAATAAATAAATTTAATCACTTACGAATGAGGTTGATATTGTTGCCGCTGTTCTCTCTTCATCCACTGCTGTCCATCTTTTTCCTTCCGACACTGTATCGGGCTGCAACCCGCCGAGGGAATAAAAAAATTCACGTGTCTGGACGGGAGCCTTACTAGAAATGGGTGTACGGGGCTACCTTTCTCCTATATGTGTTGGCAAACATGCCAGAGTGATCACTGACCATGTAACACGAGGTTTCCTCTATCGAAATCGAGGCTGAAAGATGATCACCACGTGTTTGCTATCAACATTTTGGTTTTCTTTTGTTAGTATTTTGGTTTAACTTAAATGCACTAGTCACTTGACGGATAATTCTAATGGCCTGTTGTTGTTGGCAATCAATATTACGCTTTTTTCTCCTTACTCTCGCCGGCCCCCCCCCCCCCCCCCCCCCCTCCTTTTTTCAATTGTGTTTAGAGCCTATACCAAGCCCCGAAGCTGATTTTTTTCAGTCAGAATGCGACGGTTGTTAGCGTCATGTCAATGAACACCTGTGTAGACTTCGGGCGGAACAACGAGTAAAGCAGCTGTGGCCATCTCTCCTTCTGGGACAAACGTCCCTCAGATCATCCAATCACAAACAGTGACAGAATAGTCCCCTGCAAGCCCGACACACATGGGAGAGTTTGCTTGCAAATAAACATGACAGAGTAAGAAATAAATAAATAATAAAAACAGATAAATAGATAAACAAATGAATAAATACAGAATGAAGAGATAGATAAATACTACCAAATGAAATTAATAATAGACATGTAAACAAATAAATCAATAAAACGACAGCTGCTATTCAGCTTTTTGTCCGTTCATAAGTTATTTCATCAGAAATGCAAAAGGGGAAGGTTTATGTGAAGAACTCGCGGTCCCAGAAGGGATCATTTTTATTTACTACCTGCTCTCCCCCGCTGCCCACCTCTCCCTCCACCCTTCTGTCTTTGTTTGCAGCTCTTTACATATGGTCATGCTCAGTTATGAAGGGGGGATCGGGGCAAGAATGTTTCGGGGAGGAGGGGGGGGGGGGGGGGGGGGGGTATTGGGGAGACGGAGAGGGAGAAGAGTGGCGGGAGGGGAGGACGGGGGTTGGTGCGCGTGCATGCAACCAAGCATTTGAAAACGATCATTTGATAAATTATGAGTTATTTATTCATGTTTTTGTTGGCGGGTGTGTGTTGTGGTGTTGTGTGTGTGTGTTGTGTGGTCACTGGTTCATTCAACTGACATATTGAACTGATTTTTTGCCCCTTGCCGATGTTCTTGATATTGTCGCTTTCTTCGGAATGACTGCATCCTGACCTCTTAGACATAAATAAATTAGCTCAAACACTGGTCAGACTGCTTCTAAGTACTTTAAGCTAACACGACAGACACCACACACACCACACACACACACACTTGTAAGCAACCTGAACAAACTCTATCTATCTCCCGTTATTCTATTGCTGTCAAATTCTCCTTTCTTGTCTAATAATCACATAGTTGTGTAAAAGAACGTAAAAATTAAAGTACTACTACTACTACTACTACTCACACACACACACACACACACAACACACACACACAAACACATAGCTTGTGTGGTGTGTGTGTGTGTTGGTGTGTGTGTGTGTGTGTGAGTGCGTCGTGCGTTGCGTGCGTGCGTGACGTGGTGTGTGGTGTGTGTGAGTGTGTGTGTGTGTGTGTGTGTGGTGTGTTGTGTGTTTGCGCGTGTGTGTGTGCCTGCGCGAACGTTCTGGAAGTAAAAATAAGAAACAGCAGTTTTCCAATTTTCATCCATGGCTTGAGCGTTTTCCAGAACATGTCCATGTGTCTTTATACGACACATCATTGTTTTTTCACCTGTCACGTGTGGCCCAACACGTTTTGCATAATCACAGTTTTATCCATTAATTAAGTCCTTGTTCCTACTTATACCGCAGTTTGTTTGCCGCAAACCAATAGAATCAAGCCGCGTATAAACATTGGATAGGTCACCCACACACACACAACACACACACAGACGCGCGCGGGCGCGAGCGCGCGCGCGCGCACACTCACCACACACATCACACACCACACACACACACACACACACACACAGAGTTTTACAATTATACCCACGCTATGACTCCCAAATCAGGTTGGTGTTACAATCAATTTTATCCGTGTATTAATGAAAATAAAGAGGTTTTTAAAAAAAACACCGAAATTCCGAAGGGGTGAAATTCTGGCAGTCGTTTCTTCGTTGGCGTCCAGTTGAACGTAAGCGAGTAAAACAAGAACTGACCATTAGTCACTATTTACAAGAACAACAACAACAACAAAAGAAAAAAGAAAAGAAAGAAAAAAGAAAAAGGAAGAATATTGAAAGAAAAAAAAGAAAAAGAAAAGTACAGGGTTAAAACTGCTGATCGCCCACACTACACACACACACTCACACACACTCACAGAGAGAGAGAGAGAGCGAGAGAGAGCGCAAGTTAAATACCAATTCAGATCAACCACCACACCCTAACCTCAGTGTTACGGCAGATAGGACAACCGTGCATTCCTATGAAGTCGGGGGAGGGGGGAGGGGGGGGTGCAGGGGGCTGTGTAACACCTACACGACTCTGACACCATGCCAACACGCTCAGATGTTCGAGGCGTGGATATTCCATCAGCTTTCAACCACCAACCAGGGGTGTCACCACCTTTCCGCGGGAGCGGGATGAGGAGTGGGAGTGAGAGGAGGGCAGCGAGTAGGGAGGTAACTGAAGGAACTTTTTTTTTTGACCCAGGCGTGAGAAAAACCACAAGGCTCCACCAATCAAGATACTTTTTGTTATTTTTTTAATCATTATTATTGTTTGTTGATGTTGTTGTGTGCAAGGAAACAAAATAATGGTTGGGCATCAGTAATTTGAAAAGATTTCTTTGTTGACTTCAAGCCCCCATCAATCATGTTTCAAAAGAAAAAGGGAAATGTAAATTGAGAGAAGCTGCAAACGGAACTTAACTCTTTACGCTTCGGTCTTCGGTTTTTCACACACACACACACACACACACACATGACTGACCGATTAAAACACCCTTGCGATTGGTAGGCGCACAGCGGGCTACGAATCAACAATTATCATTGTCTTAAGTGGCATAAAGACTAAGTACTTTCATTTTTCCCCCAGAAACTCAAACAAAACCCCCCGAAAGAGTTTGGTTTTAAACGTTCTCCTCGTCGTCAAGTCGTCTTTGTTGTTCATGTAAATGTTTTATCTATAACTTTTATGTCCCTATTTAATTATAGGCCTATTTGTGGGTAACATGATTCGCCAGGGGCCTGCAGACTTCGATGTGACTGGTAAGAGAAGCAAGCGGGATTTAATTCATCCATCATCATCATCATCCTTTTGGGTACGGCCCCAATCAACTGGTTGATTACCATGTTGGCATAGGCGTCAATCTTCATGTTGGGTGACAGCGCCAAAGCCGATTATCTTGGACATCGAATCCGAGACGTAGGCCTAAACGATTTTTGAAAGTTATTACACTACCACAGTGCGAAGCCCCCCCCCACCCCCCCCCCTCCCCTTCCCCACCTAACCCACCCCAGCTTTTCCACCGCCGTGACTCCGCCCAATCTTCACACAAGTCTGTCAAATCATCGGCTCATTGGGTGCTCACACACACACCACACACACACACACGATTCACCAAATTCACAACCCTTGCGATTGCTAGCTGGAAAACTGAGCTGCGGGAATTCACAAGATCATTTTCCTGATTTTGTCACAGTGTCAGTTGAAGATTAAGTGGATTCAGTTTCAGGGAAGCTGAGGCTGAACTCAGCAGAGAATAGATTGTTTATACTTCCTCAATCATAAGTTTTTTTTGTTCATGATTGTCTTTACCCTGTCTTGTTTACTAATAAATTTAAGTATATTGTAAGGAAGCATGATTCACCGTAAACTATACATTGCCTTTCGATTGGAAAGAGAAGTAAACAGGACTAAATTCATCTGTAAAAGGGCGATCTTCATGGTTGGGCAACAGCACCAAATGGGGATAATCTTGGACATAGAATTCGAGACGCAAAGACATGTGAAAGTTATCTTTGAGCAAACCTTCCGGCGACTAAATTTTCAACCCCTTTTAAAATAATTTTTTTTTTGGGCGGGTAACTCCGCCGCCCTTTATCTCCCCGTCTTTTTCACGTGCATCTGTCAATCTCGTCCCCGGGCTGCTGACACCGGGTCAGCTTATTGGCTGGGAAAAGTTGATTGACAGTTGGCTGCTCCCCTTCGCCCCTTGCCCCCTTCCATCAACTCAGAAAGGCAGGAAGGGGTGGGGGTGAGGTATTACGAGGGGTGGTGGTGGTGGTGGGGGTGAGTTTTTCATCTCCTTATTAATGCCCTGGGTATAGAGAGAACTTCATTTTGATTGGCGCAGCATCTCACAGAACCTAAGATAACATATTGAACCAAAGATAGCGCAGATCTGAACAGTATCTGTCGCGCTTGTCATAGAACTCTCACCCGCGATGCTTGGCACCCCCAACTTGTAACCACAATCTGCGCTTGTCATAGATACTCTCACCCCCGATGCTTGGCACCCCCAACTTGTAACCACAATCGGGAGAATTAGAATTTCAAGCTGTTTGGAATACTTTTTTATGCATCACTCTTTTGTGACAGTCTCTAACGTTCTCCCTCATCATTAATGGCATATTATCATTCAATGGGACGTATGGACGGAAGCATTCGCATCTCCACAAACAAACGTGCTCTCGCAAATTTGGGCCCCCGCACTCTGTCACTAACACCAGGCCTCACAATAGTGACGGGAAATCATAACATTTAACAGAAATGACATTTTATTTATTTTGACTGCAAAGGCCCACCCATCACAACACAACACGTTCATAAGTAAATACTGAAATGTAAAGCATACAAAAAAATCCCGTGATTGCATCCCCCCCCCCCCCCCCTTTTTTTTTTTTTTTTTTACTGTAATAGGCCTGCCCAGGAAAGACAACATTTAACATCCGGTTTTCACACATATAAAACAAGAAAGAAAGAACATTCAGAAGAACTTGCCAGCGTTTCCCCTGGTTGAACTGTTTAGTCCCCTCATCAGTCAGTTCCCCTGGTCCCGTTGACCTTGTTTGAACGTGTGGTTCCCTCATCAGTAATCACTGCAGTCATGTTGACCTTGTTTGAACTGGGTGTCCCTCATCAGAAACACTACGTCATGTTACCTTTTGAACTGTATGGTCCCCTCATCAGTATCACTACAGTCTGTTGACCTTGTTTGAACTGTATGGTTCCCTCATCAGTATCACTACAGTCATGTTGACCTTGTTTGAACTGTATGATCCCCTCATCAGTCAGGATCACAAAAGTCATGTTGACCTTCCCGAAGCTGTCACACTTTCACGTGTCTGCCTGACTAGCCAAATCTGTTTTTTTCATAAGAAAGCATCTTATTCAAGAAAGTTCATACGATACAACCAATGGAAAATAAGGAAAGAACAAATGGTAGAAATTGAAATAAACAGACATATCAAGCGAACATCTCTGCTGTTGAGGGGAGAGAGAGAGAGAGGAGAGAGAGAGAAGAGAGAGAGAGGGGAGAGAGAAAGAGAGAGAAGAGTGAGAGCGCCAATCCACCTTCGGGCTGATGTTCTTCATACGCAGCAACGTACAGCAGCGTGCCCTTGTACCACCAGTGGTTGGTGAACGAAACTCCTGTCATGGAAACACAGCCCACGGGTTTGTTTTTTTTTCAAGTTGATTGAAAACATTTTAAATATGTTTTTTCATTTTCTTGAGAAAAAAAATGAAGATGTGTGGACATACACATTGTTGGATCATTGCATTCTTTTGGGGAAAAAAAGTTTGCAATGTGTGCAGAGAATTCAAAGGGCCCCATATGAACATGCAAGGGGTACGATTGGGGCTACTTTGGGCAGCGTGGTGAAATTTTAAGGGGCAGGAGGGGACAAGGGACTGCGATGGGGCCTGGAAGAGTGTGACTACTGATGAGTGCAGGCTAGGAGACTAACTGCGAATGGACTAAAGACGATGTCCGTCTGTGGCATTCCTGATTTTATCTCTGCATTGAAGTGAGGTGATCACAAAGAACTGAACATTAAGCCATGCCGGCGTCAGCTCTGGAGACGGTCCTGAACAAGCCATCAGAACTGAACATCCAAGTCACCAGCCTGCACTACCGATCCCCATTCCAGAAGGCATCCACAACCTGAACTGTTGACCTCCATTCCAGAAGATTCCTGTCAGGCATCGGTTGCCTCCACTTTTTGTAAGTTGTCTTGCTTGAGTGACACCGATCCGACTGTGACCCCTTTTGACCCATGAGAAGGGCACACTGGGACGCACACTCCAATTGGTGACACTCAGCCCAGGCACAGTTGTGTGTGAGCTGTACTATGGCCCGGTACTCGTGTTCCCCAACTGATGCCTTCAAAAGATCGAGCGGGTCAAGGTGAGGGTTGGCGTATGGGGAATGGCCTGTTGTATTCAATAACAATTGAACATTTTGTGTTATTTTCTATCTTTGATCTTTTTCCCGATTGTATAAAACATTTACCACAAGGAGAAAAATGATTCTTCTGTAATGCTTTTAATCAATCAATTCTGACCCCTTTTCCTCTAACCTTAACAATAATGATGATTTTGAAAAACAATGATAACAATCTGTGGTCATAAAAAGGAACTTACACTGAGATGTGTTTTCACAGCCTCGTTCCTTATCCTGCTGTATGGGTGGACGTGCCGGACATTTCACCCCGTTCATCCCTGTGCTAAAGGGGATTTTGTTTCGGCCCCCTCCTACACTTCGGCCAGCTGACCTGGTGCGGCCATCTTCCGTAGAGTTTGCTTTTTCTACATGCTACGGTAGGGCGTGAATGTGGACCGTGGGAAGCTGAGTGATCTGGGAGTGCAAAGGCATTTTCCCGCAACTTCGAGTGGAGTTGGCTATGTTCCCTCCGAGACAGTGAAGGAGGATCGTGTCTTCTACTATGTGATTGGAACAAGAATTGTGTCTGCTTTCTAAGGCCAGGACGGTGGCCTCCTGGAGAATGTGCTTCGAGTGTGAGGCCCTTTGATTTCTCTACTGTGTCTTTTACGTATTACACAGAAAGGTTTTTGTAAAAAAAATTAAAAAAAACATCAGAAGCTATTCTGCAGAATCCCACATAGGACTTCGGTGATTTTGCCCCTAGCTTAGCTCAACCGTTAAAAACGTTAAGACTCCTCTCGAGAAGTGTTAGTCTGTTACTGAGTGAACGAACGTGTCAAGTGTCGAATGACTACAGTTAAATGCATTTTAAACTATTGTAGGGGAGGAGGTGGTGTGGTTACAAGGTTGAAAAGGGTTGAGGTATGGTGCCGCGGTGGAGAGGGGATAGGGAGGACACCCTTTCTCAACACGCCAGCTTGCTATCTCCATTTTCCCTTTTTTATTCTAACATCAAATCGTGCCAACCACCCTGGAAATATTCAGAATAGGGAAAACCAATTACTAATATGCATTACAGAAATACAGAAAAAAACAAGTTGGAAATTTCGAAATGTGATTTCATCTAAAAAAATAACAATTATCATTACAAGAAGGTCATTATTATTAGTCCCAGTGGACCGGGAAAAATACAAAAAAAGACATTTTATACGAACAAACTGAAAAACCCAATGAGAAAACAACAAGTCCACAAATAGTCAGCACTGGTGCAACCCTCGAACCAAGGCTGAAAGGGGAAACCCATGAGAATAAAAAATAACAAGTATTGAGGTGTCTACCATCCTTCTTTTTCTCGAACGTCTGATCGGATTATTTAATCAACCTCAATCCAAGGGGGACATTATTCCCCTTTTCACATTTCGCCATCATTCTTAATAATGAAACAAGATGTAACAACAACCCCAAAGGTGTGTGTATTCTCTTTTTCACATTTCAACACTTCTTGCTTAACGCAACAGGATAATTATGACAAAAACCCAAGGATGTGTGTGCTCCTTTACAAAAACATTTACAAAAAAAAATCGTCAAACCATAATAAAACAACAACTAAGCAACAACCAAAAAATAGAGTGTCACACACCTGGGGCATGACTCTCGCCCAGAGCGCATCTTCACTCATCGGTCATTTTCATACAGCAGTGATGAACCCAAGGGCCGCGTCTACTCCATCGTCCCAGGCACTTCCCCACTTAGTGTCTGAGTCATGTAAAAAAAGGGGGATTTCAACCAGTACACACATGCATATGTATACGTGTAATAAGGGCCTTTCCCTCAGTGGAATTAGTGGGTTCTCAACTATGAAAAAAGTATAGTGAACAACCTACCAACGTAATCCAAACTTTTGACTAAAAAGTAAGAAAATCTGCGTTACAACAAATTATCATCCTTGATCAATCTACACGATACCAAAAATTATTACAGCGAAAAATGACGACTTAAACAAAGTAAAATAACAACTCATTCCTCCCAAACCTATATAAAGAAATGGCAATGAAAATTTAAACACATGAAAGCGTTCATCCAAAACATATTTTAAACAAAGGGTCATTTACCAAAATTATGTACTACAATATAAATTATACCCAAAGCAAAAAATGAAGTCTTCATTAAATAAGTAATCCGCATTGTAAACATTCATTGACACAAAGCGTAGTATAAAATCAAAACAGGAGGGGAAATCCGTAGAAACACGGGCAATTAAGGTACGGACTTAGAGACAGTGCTAACAGCCAGCGCCAGAGACGGGTTTAATTAGTTTCCCAGACATGGCCTTACAAGAAAGAAGGAAGTACTTCAAGCTGACTGCAAAAAGAGGTCTCTGTCTTACGTCTCTGGTCTACAATCGTAGAAACCATATTCAGCTTTAATTATGTTTGCTATTTGAATTCGGGAAACCCCTACTTTGAACGTCACAACCCTGGATTATATTACCGTTGATAAGCGCTATAAAAATCCCGGAAATATATTTTACATTACGACCCTAACCATGATTTCGTTCTTCAGTCTTATTTACAAACACCACTAACACTCTGGGATTATGGGCCCACTTTATGCCTCACAATACTTAAGTCATATAGCTTTTCAAAAAGGGAAATTTAAAAACTCTGGCAAAAATAATTTAATTCCCGACACAACAACTATACCTCTCTGTTTATCATTAATAAAAAATTTTATGCATTACCATAAGACAATCAAGATGAGGCCACACAATTAATATTTTCCAACACTGACTAACCACATGGGATTTCATAATCTTATCTCCCACCCATACTTCGTCCATTCCATCTAACCACAAAGTATATAATACTCATGTACTCATTGCGTACTAGGAAACATAAATAATAAAGCAAGTACAAAACCCAGCCATCAATCGTCTAATGAAGACATGCAATTATTAAAACAAAACAATCATCATCAACAAGTGAATATGAATTTTCAACGTAAAAAGGAACATTGTTGCAAAAAAAAAAGCAAAAATGCTTACCAGTATTTTCACACAATTCATAGGAGCCGTCTTGTTCTCATTTTTCTTGACATCTGTTCAGTACATCTACAACTTCGCTTTCAATACATCATAGAGGCTATCTTCTTTTCTTTGGCACTATCTTCAGCACAAGTCTTTCTACACGTCTGCCTCCTCCAATTCCAGATGCAAAAGAAAGTATATCTCAACATTTGGGGACTACTTCCCTCTGTCCCCACGCCACATATTCCTACATTGCCTGGAATCTTGGCTGAAAGCCTGTTTAAAAGTATTAGGGGGTCATTCCTCAGTCCAAAATAGTTCCCAAATCTGGGGGCAGAGATTTCCACGACTGACCATGTGGTATCAATAGTCTCCCCGGTCGAGAAGGCCCACTTCCAAGACGCGCCCTGTCAGGCTAATTTATAAAAAGCCGGGAAGTGTCAACCAGGGAGGCTGTGTTTCCGGCCTGAATCTGGCTGAATAGAACTGTTGTCTCAGCACGGGATGGAAGGGCTGGGTGGAATTCGTTGAGTTTTAAAAGAAGAGGGAGGGAGAGAGAGAGAGAGAGAGAGAGAGAGAGAGTGGGAGAGAGAGAGGGGAGAGAAAAGGGGAGAGAGAGGGGAGAGAGAGGGGGGAGAGAGAGAGAGAGAGAGAGGGGAGAGGAGAGAGAAGAGAAAAGAGAGAAGAGAGAGAGAGAAAGGGGACAGACAGACAGACAAATAGTCTACATGGGCAACTATTCTGTCCGCCCACAAATCTCCCCCGCTAAGATTCATGGTCCCCATGAATATCAACGAAAGATTTTCACTACATCCTAATTAAAACTGAAGATTCGACAAAAAGTATGGGCGAGCAAAAATGTGTATACCACAAAAAGGAAGCATATCCGAAAAAACAAAAGGTAACCCCATCGGACGTAAACATACAATGCAAAAAAGACCTATCAAAAAAAAAAAAAAACATCAAAGTGAGCTTCACCCAGGTGACAACCATGATCACTGCAAAAAGGACTAAAAAATTTACAAAAAAGTTCCTGACCATCAGAGTCATCCCAGCTGTTAAGCGTGGCAAACTGATGTCCAAAAGCAACAACAACAAACATCGGGGGTCCGAACAGGCCCATTCTTTCTGAACTCTCTCAGTCCAGTGTGGCGATCGCCCCACTGCCACCCACCCCATAAACAAGAGGAAAAGGGAAGCTACTCTCTTTGGCGTTTTAACCCACAGAAAAGGGTTGACTTTTCCCAAGTTACCTCCTTATCATTGAAAGTAGACACCACTCTGACCTGCATGTCAAAAGGTTACTGCATATACCAGTGCCGATTTTCTTAGAAATTATGCCACTGCAACATGTGTGCGTTTAGGCCCAAAAATCATGTTTGTCTTATGAAGACACTATCCACACCCATTTCCTCTGTACTGAACTTCCAAATATGGGACAATAACAACCGATACTGCTTCGGTAAAGGGTCCCCCTGTATAACCGGCTTCTACATCAAAAATAATCAAAAAAAAAAATCGATCCACATGACCAACGGACACCAGCACAAGCAATTATAATAACCCGGAATACAAAAAAATGAAATCTGGAGCCCACACAAAAAAAACATGTATAGCAATTTGGGGCACACACACAAAAAAATATGGAGCCAACAAAAATAACAGCTTCCCAGCAAAAATGAAACCTCCCAAAAATGGTTTCATAACATATGGCATTGTTCTCTGGCGCCATCGTCATACGTTATCACGTGTCTCACACCTTTGTTACTCCGGCCAGATCGGCGGAGTGCTACAGGTGCGTGTTAGAGACGGGGGAGCCGACTGGGCGCCCTGACAGTTGCTGTCACCGAGGTCTGGACTGGACGGACCGGCGAATCGGTATGCGGGATGTGGTCTTTGTGGCCCAACTATGTGCCACTCAAGGTATTTCACATCTGTCAATTCCGCTTCTGTTTCAGCGATCGGCTGAAGGTCCGCTGTACCCATGGCCCTGGCTGTTGGGGGGGCAAAGAATCGTCGTATTTCACTTCGATTCACCTTTCTGGGACCGTCCAGGCCATCTCTGGGGCGGATGGTGTATGGCCCACCACTTGGTCCTGTACCTCATGACTGTGAAGATCCTTTCCCCCAAAAGTCTTGGATCTTGCACCGACTCCTGTAGTGTTTGGTTTGGTGACAACGCGTCTCCTGGCCTCGATCTGACTCAGTATTACCCTGGTCACTTCTTGCCTTTCTCTTGTCCCCCTTTTTCCCTTGCACGTCCCCCGCTGTGTCGTGGACCAGCCGGAGGCGTTTCAGGTGATCACTCAGCCACTCTACGGGTGGCACAGGAGTCCAGTCTGACGTCCCTTCCCAAGGAACAGATCCAGGGGAAAACGTGGTTCTCCCCCAAACAGTAGGAGAATGGAGAAAACCCTGTGGAGGCATGTGGTGTGCAGTTGTACTTTGTACACTAGCCTCCAAGTTGCTCTGTCCATCTCTGCTTCTGCTCTGCCGAAAAACCCCTTTCAACAAGTTGTGCTTTGGTCCTTTTGGGAACCGTTCGCACTGTCCATTCCCTTTCCCGGGGTGGTATGAGGTCGTTCTGGACTTGCTGATCCATAGTGGTTGCAGAGCGCACGATGAGGTCTGCCTCAAAGCAACGGCCTTTGTCTGAGTGGATTCTCTGTGGCACCCATAGTGCACAAACCATTCTTTGATCAGGGTCTTAGCCACTGTCTCTGCTGTCTGATCACGGGTAGGGATGCCACAGTGTACTTCGTGAAGATATCTGTGATCACTAGGACATTCTCTTTTCCTTCCCTGGCTGGTTCCAATACGGTGAAATCACCGATATGACCTCGAGGGGCTTGGTGGCGAGGAGGTGTCCCATGGGAGTGTGTGTCTTCGGGGTGGCTTCTTCGCCAGCTGGCATCTTTAACATCTCTGGCACCACTCCTCCACGTCCAGGCATGTGAGCAGAACCCCCGGGCGTCTGAGTAGTTGCAAGGTGCGCTCTGGGCCCTGGTGCCCAAACGGGTCGTGAGACAGCCTGGGGAGCGTGCCTTGTAGTATCTCTGGGGCAACCACCTGGTCTATGGGTCCATGAATGGGGTCTTTCATCTTTCTGTACAGGAGCCTTGTTGTATCTAAGTTTGCCAAGTTGACGAGACAAAGCACGAGCTCGAGGATCGAATCTTGCTGTTTCCCCTCTTGGTCAGCTTTTCTCCCCAGTCACATATGGCAGGATGGTGCTGAGACTTGGTCTTCACTCTGTGCCTGGCTCCATTCCGGGGGGGTGATGGAGGAAAAAGGGACTGGTTTCCATGCGGCATCAGATGGTTCTGTCTTCTGTAACCTGTGCTATGTCATTCAGCTCAGACACCACTGCGGGTGTACTGCCATCTTGAAGTTTCCCTGTAGTCAGGGCCCTTTGTCCACATGAGACGGCCGTCTCCTTCTTTCTTTCCCTTGTGGTTTCTCCGTAGGAAATCAGACAACGCATCAGCGTTTTGTTTTTTTCTGCCAGACTTATTTGATGGTAAAGTCAAAACAAGCCAATTCTGCAGCCCATCTTTGTTCAACAGCTCCAGCTTGGCTGTTTGGAGATGGCTGAGGGGGATTGTTGTCAGTGTATATTCAGTTTGGGCTCCGATCAGGTAGTGACGGAATTGTCACTCATGGCCCACTTCACTGCTAGCAGCCCCAACTTCATGCTGCTGTAGTTTCTTCAGACCGTTCCCTGGAGTAACGACCGACTTGCATACGCGAGGGCACGGGGCTTGCCATCTTGCTCTTGGGAGAGAACAGCTCCAAAACCCTCCAGACTAGCGTCAGTCTCCAAAATGAAGGGGGCACTAAAGTCCGCTTATCCCAACACTGGCGCTGTAGTGAGGGCTTTTTTCAGGTTCTGGAATGCCTCCTGGCATCGGGTGTCCCAATCTGCTGAAATGGACGCATGTTTGCTCTTCCATTCTTCCCCTTGTCCTTCTGGTATGTGGTGGACCAAGCTGGTCAGAGGTTGGGCGATCTTGCTGAAACCCTTTCCCCAAACCGTCTGTTTTAGCTGGCGAATCCCAAAAACGATTTGAGCTCTTCAGGGTGTGGGGAATGGCCAACTAGCCACTGCCTTTATCTTACTGTCAGAGGTCGCGATGCTGCTCCTGAGACCGTATACCCCAGGTACTCTACTTTGGGGGCGAGCGAAGACGCATTTCTTGGGGTTCAGTTTGAGGCCTACCTCTCAACCGATCAAAAAAAAATCTGTAGCCGCTCCAGATTTTTCATCAAAGCGCCCACTGTATACCAGCGGTCGTCGAGTATACGAGGGGATCTGGAATGTAAGGTCGTCATCGTAGACTGCATGAGTCTCTGAAATGTAGCTGGTGCCGTTGAGAGGCCCATGGGCATGCCAGGGTACTCAAACAGTCCAAACGGTGTGAAAACGCCGTCTTTTCTCGGTCCTCCTGACTCATAGCGACCTGATGGTATCCGCTGGCAAGGTCCAGGGTGGAGAACAGCTTGGCTCCACCTAGAGCATCAAGGGAATCATCGATCCCGGGCAAGGGGTATGCATCTGGGATGGTTTTGGCATTCAGACGTCTGTAGTCCACGCACAGCCCGATGGATCCATCCTTCTTTTGGACTATCACCACTCCAGATGCATAAGAGCTGGAACTCTTTTGGATGATCTTCTTGTCCAGGGGGCTTGAATGTGGTCTTTCACTTCCTGGATCTGAGAAAGGGGGATCCTCCTGAAGGTGGTGCTGACTGGGAATGTCGTCCTTCAATCTTAGTTTGTGCGTGACCTGATCCGTGAAGCCAAAAATCCTGAAACGTCCTTTGAGAACAGATCAGCATTGGCCAACCAACCTTCTCAGTCTCTGCTTCTCCTCAGCATTGCAGTCTACATCGTCCAGGTCTACTGGACAAGGTCCGGAGGTCATGTTTGGGGCTGGCGGGATTGTTTGACACGTGAAATTTTGTTGCAGCTGGCCTCCACCGATACATGTCCTGACGGGACCTCTCCTTGTGGCAGCTGCACAGTCCTATCCTCGTGCCTGGCCTTAGCATTATTCCTTCATTGAGATGTTGGCCACCTGCACAAAGAAGCTGTGCCTATTACAGAGCTCAGTGTGCTGGCCACCATCAATCCCTTGCATGGGCCCTCCGCCAAGGACTTTCCCCCAGGATTTCTGTTGGCTGTTGTCTGCCCCCCCTGTTCCCAATGCCAGGGCCCTGACCCCGTGGCTATGGAGCGTGGCGGGATGGGACCCTGGCTCCCCGTTGGCCACTCTGGCAAACCTCTGATGGGCAGCAGCGAAAAAGGTCCCCTGGCGCAATTCCTGGAGGACATTCATGCCTAGTATCGTGGAGCTGGTCCTTTTCCCCGAGAAGTGTATGTCTGGCATTTCCTAATGAGAATGCCTCGGTCACTTACGACCGCCCATACACTCTACGTCGGCCTCAAAGTACCCAACATAGGCACCTCAATCCCCTTAGCTGTGTTTTCCCGGAGCAGAGCTGGCTTGCCTAAGGCCAAGTCACTGACTCCAAACAGCTGATTAAATACATCTCCAAAACATGGAACCTGTAGCCTGTAAACAACCAGTGCAGGGAGTTCCCTGCCATTAAAATTAATGGTAACCATTGGACTTGGTCCTACCAATTTTCCCCGTGAGTCCCTGTTCCCCTCCTCTGCAGTGGATCATTTCTGCAAGGGGTCCCCTTTCCGAGCGTTTCGGGCAATTCTGTCCCATGTGTCCCGCTGTTTGGCATTTGTAGCAGATGGGCTTTCCGTCGGGGGTGAATTCCCATCTGGGCCTGGATGGGGTGGGCCCCGCTGTCCGGTGTTGTTGTTGCTGTCGGGGGCCCCTGGTCTTTCATGGCCGCCATCTCATCCTTGAGGTTCTTCAAAATCCTGGACGAGGATGCTCAGCTCTGCAGGGGGGGGTGGTGGGTTTCGGCAGCAGTCTGTACTGGGACCTTCGGCTTCCCTCCTCGTCGGGCCCGCCATCGGATGGCTGCTTCCCGGGGATCATAGAAGACAGCTCGTATCCTCGAAGGTCTTCTCCCTTAGCTGCCTTACCAGGAGAACATCATGGAGCTGGGCGATGAAGTGGTCCTTAGCACCTTGTCGCTCATGGGGTCCTGTCCATCTTTCCTCTGTTTCTCCCGGAGCTCCTGGAAGGAAACCCATTCAACGGCTGGAGTAGCCCTGACTGTCCCCCCCCTGTCGCTGGTGGATAATTGAAGATTGCCAGGAGTTGGCAGACCGATCTCTTGTTTGCCATAAACCTCCTCCAATATGGCCAGGATCTTGGTTGGTGTTCCCTAGCGGCGGGCGGGTGACATGCCACTTCTTCCCGAACCGCGGTCGAAACATGGGACAGGAGAAACTGGATCTTGTCTCTTTCCTGGTGATATCTTGCGCTTTCCAGGCTGCCTCGATCTTGCTCTCTGAAGTCAGCCACCGTCACCTGTCGGGCATCTCCTGAGAACCTGGTAATGGTGCGCTCTTTGGGGATTACCACTACCCTCTGCTGCTGCTTTAGAGCCTGCAGCTCTGTGCTAAGTCCTCGAGCCTCATACTGCATTCTTCCGTCTCGGACTCTGACATGACTTTTGATTCTCAATCATCAATAATAAACAATCGAAGAGGGTTTTCTAACAGCCTTTCACGCACACATTCCCAGTACATACAAAATTGTTTTACATACACTAAAATCACTCTGAACCATTTACATGGAACTAATTATCTTATCCTTTCACATATAGGATGTCGACAGTCTTTTTTCACATGCTGTACTTCACCAGTCCGGGGGCAAGTCACATTCTTGTCCCTCGTGTCGAGGCGTTCTTCCCCGGGGCCCCCGGGTTTTGGGTGTCCATCCTGTCGGCGACGCCCTCTTGTAGGGGGAGGAGGTGGGTGGTTACAAGGTTGAGGAAGGTTGAGTTGGTGTGCGGGGGGTGGAGAGGGGATGGGAGGATCTTCTCAACACGCCAGCTTGCTACTCTCATTTTCCCTTTTTTTATTTAATCAAATCGTGCCAACCATCCCGGTATATTCAGAATAGGGAAAACAATTACTAAAATGCCAATTACAGAAATACAGAAAAACAAGTTGGTAATCGAATATGTGAATTTTATCTAAAATAAAACAAATTTTTCATAATCAAGAAAGGTCATTATTATTAGCCCAGTGGACCTGGAAAAACAAAAAAAGACATTTTTATACGAACAAACTGAAAAATCAATGAAAAACAACAAGTCCACAAATAGTCAGCACTGGTGCAACCCTCGAACCAAGGCTGAAAGGGGAAACATAGAATAAAAATAACAAGTATTGAGGGGTCTACCATCTTCTTCTTCTCGAACGTCTGATCGGCATCTAGTAATCAACCTCAATCAAGGGGACATTATTCCTTTTCACATTTCGCCCTCATTTCTTAATTAATGAAACAAGATGTAAAAAAACCCCCAAAAATGTGTGTATTCCTCTTTCACAAATTTTAACACTTCTTGCTTAACGCAACAGGATAATTATGACAACAACCCAAGGATGTGTGTGCTCCGTACAAAAACAGTTTCAAAAAATACAATCGTCAAAACCCTAATAAAACAACAACTAAGCAACAACCAAAAATAGAGTGTGCACACACCTGGGGGAGTGACCTCGCCCAGAGCGCATCTTCACTCATCGGTCATCTTCATTCAGCATGATGCAACCCAATGCCGCGTCTATCCATCTGTAAACCCGGCACTTCCCCACTTAGTGTCTGAGTCATGTAAATAAAGGGAGGGTTTCAAACAGTACACACATGCATATGTATACGTGTATAAGGGCCTTTCCCTCAGTGGAATTAGTAGGTTCTCCAATAGAAAAAAGGTATAGTGAACAACCTACCAACGAATCCAAACTTTTGACTAAAAAGTAAGAAAAAACTGCGTTACAAAATTATCATCCTTGATCAATCTAAAACGATAAACCCAAAATATTACAGCGAAAATGACGACTTTAAAAAAAAGTAAAATAACAACTCATCCTCCCAAACCTAATAAAGAAATGGCAATGACAATAAAAAACATGAAAAACGTTCATCCCAAAAATATTTATAACAAAGTCATTTACCCAAAATTATAGTACTACAATATAAATTTTATCCAAGCAAAAAAAAAGGTCTTCATTAAAAAAGTAATCCGCATGTTAAACATTCATTGACACAAAGAGTAGTATAAATCAAAACAGGAGGGGAAAAAACCGTAGACACGGGCAATTAAGGTACGGACTTAGAGACAGTGCTAACAGTCCAGCGCCAGAGACTGGTTAATTAGTTTCCCAGACATGGGCCCGTTACAAGAAAGAAGGAAGTACTTCAAGCTGACTGCAAAAAAGAGGTTCTGTCTTACTCTCTGGTCTACAATCGTAGTACCATATTCAGCTTTAATTATGATTGCTATTTGAATTCTGGAACCTAAATTTGAACGTCACAACCCTGGATTATATTACCGTTGATAAGCGCTATAAAAACCCGGAAATATACTTTACATTTCGATCCTAACCATGATTTCGTTCTTCAGTCTTATTTACAAACACCACTAACACTCGGGGATTATAGGCCCACTTTTTGCCTCACAATACTTAAGTCATATTAGCATTCAAAAATGGAATTAAAAATCTGGCAATATAATTTAAATTCCCGACACAAAAACTATACCTCTCTGTTTATCATTTAAAATTTAAAAATTTTTGCATTACCATAAGGGCAATCAAGATGAGGGCCACAAAATTAATATCTTCCAAACCCGATAACCACAGGGACTTTCATAATCTTATCTCTCCACACCATACTTCGTCATTCCATCCTAACCCCAAAGTATATAATACTCATGTACTCATTGCGTACTAGGAAACATAAATAATACAAGCAAGTACACAACCCAGCCATCAATCGTCTAATGAAGACATGCAATTATTAAAACAAACAATCAAACAGTCAAAAAGTGAATATGAATTTTCAACGTCAAAAGGATACATTGTTGCAAAAAAAAAGCAAAAATGTTACCCGTTTTTTTCACACAATTCATAGGAGCCTCTTTTTCCATTTTCTTTACATCTGTTCAGTACATCTACAACTTCGCTTTCAATACATCCTAGAGGGTATCTTCTTTTTTTTGGCACTATCTTCAGCACAAGTCTTTCTACCGTCTGCCTCCTTCCAATTCCAATGCAAAAGAAAGTATATCTCAACACTTGGACTACTTCCCTCTCTGTCCCACGCCACATATTCCTACATTGCCCTGGAATCATTGGCTGAAAGCCTGTTTACAGTATTATGGGTCATCCTCAGTCCAAATAGTTCCCCCAAATTTGGAGGAGAGAGTCCCCGACTGACCATGTGGTATCAATTAGTTCCGCCGGTCGAGAAGGCCCACTTCCAAGACGCGTCTGTCAGGCTAATTTATGAAAGCCAGGAAGTGTCAACCACGGAGGCTGTGTTTCCGGCTGATCTGGCTGAATTTGAACTGTTGTCTCAGCACGGGATGGAAGGGCTGGGTGGAATTCGTTGATTTAAAGAAGAGGGAGGGAGAGAGAGAGAGAGAGAGAGAGAGAGCGGGGAAGAGAGAGAGAGAGAGAGAGAGAGGGAGAGAGAGAGGGAGGGAGAGAGAGAGAGAGAGAGAGAGAAAAGAGGAGAGAGAGAGAAAGGGACAGACAGACAGACAAATAGTCTACATGGGCAACTATTCTGTCCTGTCACACTATGAACGAGAGCGTGCATGCCCCCAAGAGGCAGAGAGAAACTGAGATGCGCGATGATGAGAGTATGGGATAAGAGGAGTGGAGAAACTGTAGTAACACCTCTTCTCATAGTTGACACATGCTTTTTCCCACCCAAGCAGAGTATGAAGAGTTATGTTCATTACAGCACAAAACACATCTCAGGCGGTCACAACTACGCGTCCTACCGTGCTCGTGCATTACAGAAGACAACCTAAGCAGTGTACAAAATACCATGTTCTTACAACACGGCACAAATCCAAGGAGTGTTTATATCACCATGTTTGTTACATCAGAAAAAAACTCAAATAGTGCGCAAATCACCACGTTGTTTTGTTTTTGTTTTTACAATGCAGCACATGTCCAAAATGGTGGACAAATCGACAGTTTTCTTACATCAAGCATATATCCAAAGCAATGTATTTATCCTGTTTCATACAGTCCAGCTCATATTGAAAGCAGTATACAAATCGTGTTTCTCACATCACAGCACACATCCAAAGCGGTGTACAAATCGCCATTTTCTTTTTACAATGCAGTGTCTAAAGCAGTGTATGAATGATTGTTTCTTACAGTGTAGCTCATACTCAAAGCAGTGTTCTAATCCCCATGTTTCTCAGAGCACAGCACATATCAAAAGCAGTGTACAAATTACAAGGTTTATTACAGTACAATACACATCCAACGCTTGCATACTCACTACCACTTTTCCACCTTTCTTATACAACAGCACACATCCAAAGCAGAGTACAAATTACTATGTGTCTAACAGCAGTACAATACATACTAAAAGCACTGTACAATGTATATTTCCCACAACAATGCAGCACATATCTAAAGCAGTGTATAGAAAGTACCTCGTTTCTTACAGCAAGATACACACATTCAAAGCACTGCACAAATCGCCATGTTTCTTTCAGCAGTACAGCGCATGTCCAAATGTGTATATAAATCCATCCTGGGTTGTTTCTTTTTTTTACGCCAGAGCACTCTCTCCAAGCAGTACACAAATTGGCATGGTCTTTATATATATATATATATATATATATATATATATATATATATATAATATATATATATATATATATATATATATATATATATATATATATACATACATATATCACTGGTCAACACGAGCAACGATTGCAACCAAATGTGTCTCTACCTGCCTAGAATATTGACTGTATCAGTCTACATGTTCTCTGACGTCATCAAAAAGAATGTTATCATTATCTCAATGTCAACAACGAAACATTTTCAATCTACCAACCAGCTGCCTTGGCGCAGTGGCTGGAGTTGCAGACTCCTGGCTAGGTGGTCGTGGGTTCGATTCCCATCTCAGCCATTCATTTGTGAATTTTTTCTGCCCTGATTTGCCCCTACCTAGAGTTAAGTTTGTTTGGGGTTCAGCTACAAAGACTGGTGTCACATAATCAAGTTTCTTTTACGTGATGGAAGGGTCTCTGGGAGTGTTGTTCAAATTTTCTTACCAACACTGCAGGTGTCTGTATTTCAGGGGCTGGTTGATGCCAGGATATATTACGAAAGCAAACATAGAGCATAGCCCTGTCAAGCAGTCTCAGTACCAGATTGGAAACGCGTAGCATCATTTTCATCATCATGATCTTCATCGATTAACACAGAAAAAGCCTCAAATTGTGTGGCCTTTCATGCCTGCTCTCATGGTGACCTCAGTTTTCATTACTTCTCCACGTCTATGCCCTCGGTTTAGTTATGTCAGGGTCACTGGTATTCACAAATTCATGGGAACTGTCGTTGGACGAATGTGGTGGCACGCTCTGGAGATAGAGCTCGCTTACACTGGCTCCACGACACAGCATTTATTGTCGACAGTAGGGGGGTTGATAAGTAGTGTCTTGTGTATGCTGGATCAGAACAGGCACTGTGAACACCACTGAAGCGACTCGCCAGCAGTGCAGTGTCTTCTCTGGGAGGTTGCCTCCTGACGACTTGACGTTGACTGCTTCCTGTGGATGGCTGTGGTCAGGACTGTGGCGGCGGCTGTGCCTGTGCACGGGGTAGGTGGTGGTCGGGAGGAGGGCTAGAATAAACGGCATGGGTGCAGAGCCACTAAAGTGGCATGAAGCCAGGGGGGGAAATCATAGCCTGTCTGCCAGTCTTTGGAAGCAAAGTAAGTGCTAATGAAGAAACAATGACAACAGCATCTGATGCACCGATGACAGAACCTGCAAATGAGGTTCTCCACAGATGTCGCTGAATGCATAACCCTTAAGTCACTGTGGAGACAAAAGGAGAGAGGTGAAGAGTAAATAAGAACCAGACGAAAAGCACAGAGAACCGCAGCGGCAGACAGAAAAAAGGATGGGTGGACAACATCAAGGATGGACAAGCCTGACCTTCGGCGATTACCAGTTCCCAGAGGAAAGACGAGGATTGTGGAGGATCATCAGGTCAAGTGATGCCCGAACGATTCTAGGGTCAAGCCACCTATGATGATGACAAGAAGGAGGAGGAGGAGGAGAAGGAGGAGGAGTGGAAAAGATGAGGAGTTTCAGGAAACTAACTTTCTCTGTTACCTGTTAGCCCATGTGTGCTTGTAACAGCATGTTTGCATGTGGGGATGCTGATTTAGCGTGAATGCGAGTTTGTTCGTACTTTAAACAAATAGAAAAGAGATATATTATTACCATTTTTTCATTCTGCAGGGCAGATTAAGTCTGTGACACACGGATGTGTGAATTTGTTCATGATCCTTCCTGTCTTACAACGGATTTAGTTATGGGTTTTTTGTTGATATAGCAATGCCTAGGTTTTAACATTGTCAGTAATTTTTCGTCGTTGCTGTTCTTTCTTTGCTCTGTTACGATGTCAAGAAAAGTGGATGTAGAGCTGGGATGAGTGGCAACACAAACACAACCATGCTTCCATACATTTTGTCCAAAACAGCAACACCATCAGGAGCCAACGCCATTATTCGACCCAATAAAACCATCAGCAGCCAACGCCATTATTGGACCCAATAAAACCATCAGCAGCCAACGCCATTATTGGACCCAATAAAACCATCAGCAGCCAACGCCATTATTGGACCCAATAAAACCATCAGCAGCCAACGCCATTATTGGACCCAATAAAACCATCAGCAGCCAACGCCATTATTGGACCCAATAAAACCATCAGCAGCCAACGCCATTATTGGACCCAATAAAACCATCAGCAGCCAACGCCATTATTGGACCCAATAAAAGCCAGCTAACAGCTTCAGTGAAAGCCACTTTTCTTGTCAGGTGCACTGAAGAATGAAGAGACTTTTGTATTATGTCCAGTGTAATTCTGTGCTCCGGTGTCCGTCTGTAGATGAGAGCTTGTCCAGCCACAATGAAAAAGCACGCATTTGAGTTCACTGTTACAATGAGTTTAAACCACTTAAAGTCCTGGTTTGACTTGTAACGCTGAAATAAAGCCAGACGACAAAGACCAGACTGTCCCGATAGTCCCAGTGCGACAGTCCGGAGGAAAATGGCACCAGCGCCAAGACCATTCCACTCAACCAAATTACCGCACAAATTACGGTGACTGAAATCATAGTAAACCTCCAGGAAACTGCTTGGGAATAAAGGACGATGGTATGATCCAAGGTGATCAGCAACACGACAAAAACCGACACAGTTCTGGAGAGTAAGAAAATAAAACCACTTGCCTTGCAAGTTACACTTCTGGTCCACACGTTTTCCAGCTGGATATATTTTTTCCGAAAGTTGTATTATTTATAACTAAAGATATATCCACGTGACTTCCCATAAATACATTGGCAGAATATAAATGGATTATGGCAACTACAAGATTGCTTCTGAACCTGCTCTTGAAAACAAATAAACTGATGAGGCACATCAAATTCCATTTAAAAAAAGCTAGACACACATATTAACCAAAAGAAAATTCAAAATAGTTCAGATGGTATTAACGTGTTACACGAAGGAAGCACAGCATGAACTGTTAAGCAGTTTGTTAAACTAACTCGTTCAGGAAGTAAGCGCTCACAGCAAAATCTGTAATCAGATGAAAAGATATCTTTCAAATGAGGTGATCCTGAGAATACATCAATTGGAAAGTCGTTGATTGGATTCTCCGTGATGTCTAATTCATCATGCAGTTGTGGTACGTTTTTAAAGCCTAAAACTGCTATGGTTTCAATGGCAGACAAGGACAGATTCATATGTTTTATACGTGGAAAGTATATGGATGACTGACCGTCGAGCAGATTAACATATGTTGCTGACATATCAGTTCGTCTCAACGAATAATGTATCTGATGTAATATTTTACTTGTCATTTTATGGAGGGGGTTGTTGTTCAAGAAAACCAAATTCAAATTGGGCAGATGAAGAAAAACACTTCAATCAAGAGTATTTAGAAGGTTGTTAGCAAGATCAAGGAAACGTAAATTTGCCAGCGTCACACCTGAAACATTTTGCGGAGAACACTTAGACACATTCAGATAAGTAAGAAATGCATTCTTATGGAAATCAGCCAGTGACATACCTGAGCCTGTTCCATCCAAATATCGAAGCTGAGGTGAGAAATCTGGTGGAAAAGAATGTCGACACTGGAATGAATATCCTTGACATAGACAACCTTCAGGACAGGTCATGTCACACATCAGTTCATCATCCCGCTGTGGGCACTGACCTAAGCCATCACAAATATGATCTTTGTGTACACAAATTTGGAATCTAGACATTTATGGTAATAATGACATATTGTTGTCTCGCATCCTTCACCATAAACACAGTCAGAAAATCCATTGCATTGAATGTAAACAGGTAAGCAATAGAACCACTCAGCCGTGCAGCTGTAATGAGTGTTTGGACAAGATTCCCCAGCAGTCATCACCTGCTGAGTAAAGTCTCCAGCTCCATCTAAGTTGATGTAAAATCGTTGTTTGTTGACCTTTTTCTTGATGAGATATTGTCTTTCGTTTGATGGACATGCCATTTCATCGGAATCATCTGAGCAATCTGAGTATTCATTACAATGTTGGCTGTACAATATACATTGACTATTAGAACACAGAAAACCATGGCACGACGAAAATATACAGAAGTTCTCATCGCTATCATCTGGACAGTTCTGTTGAAAGTCACACACAAAAGTGTAATGTATTGTTGTGGGGTCGCCATCACACATAAACAAGACATATGAGTATGTGGTAATTTCGCCAGCGGTCATTGTAGAGCCATGAGAGTTCTGAACGTTGCTTCCGTTTATGAACATATATATACAAAATTGTGAATGTCTTTTTTCACCACAATCATTGTTGAGATCACAAGCTAAAGACAAAAATCTGTGCATCAAATGTCGATCTCTTCAAATAAACAAATGTTGTTGTATGTTTGCAATGACTGTCTTGGAAAAAGGTATATCAGACAATATGGTTTGTAAAGGAGAAACAGTTATATATTTCGATTCCATATCGCACAAGGCCCCAAGAAAGTCATAAGTATATATGGTAATGTATATCCAAACAAAATCCATGGACCTTAAATATACTGTTCCTTTTATTCTTGAACGATCATATGGTTCCTTAATTTCGAAATGGTTCATGTTGTAAATCACTGTGTCATCAGACTATTTACAGAAGTTACCATATATAAACGGCACAGCAAACCAGCCTGTGGTGAACCCTATGGCCAACAAAAATTTGTTATAGTTTTTTAACATATGTAAGGCCCGTTCCTGCTCCCTTCTTGTTTTAATTGAAGCCAGTTTCCCACCCAGATTCCTGCACTTACGGTCCATGACTGGCATGGTAGAACGTAATTCTTCTGGAATCAGTCTCAAACATTTGTTTGGTGAAGCCACCAGGACTGAACATCCAGAGCTGCTGAAGGGGCAATGCTCTGTTTCGTCCTGTCCCTTTTCACACTCGTGTCTCACGTTGCAGTGCAAGTGATCTTGAAATTTGATATAATGAGGGACAGAACAATTAAACAGTCCATTAGACACATAATTCGGTTGATCATTCTCGGAAAGCATGGAAGAATACATTTTGAGGTTCCAGCAAAGCGCATCAGTATCAAGTTCGATTTGAAGACACGATGAAACGAAAACTTTGGCTGGAGTGGAATAATCTACTCACAACTGCTCAACGCTTTGCTCAGTTGCCATGTGTGTGCTTCAAGCTTGAGCATATTGACACTTTCTGGGCAAAGTGTGGCGAATAGAAAGCCTCTCATGTCATTAGGAAATGGTAAACGCCATCAATGTTCACAATGGAACACCAACCAGTGAAAGGCGGAAATACTTATCTTTCTTCGGCTAGATCTTGGATTGATGATCAGTGAGCCGAGTCTCTCTTTTTTTCTTGACACTTACTCGACTTTAGTAACTCTGGGAGGTTTGTTTTCTATCTTGGGGTCCACCATGCCATTTAGTTTAGAAGGGAAAGAAAGGGCTCCCGTTCTTTCTGTTCAGCCTCCAGCAGGAGTGTCAGCGCTGCTGGTCTTAGAGTAAAGACAGACTTGTGTGCCAGTCCCAAGGTCCCTGATCAGTATCTCCATCACAAGCTCTTCAGGCGAGGAGAGTAGTAATACCAACTTGGGAGTCCGCTTGTTGTTCACCTATTCACGGGTGTTGTACGAGTGAAGCTAGAATGAATGAAGTGTTTTCTTTCTTCAGGTATTGCGCACTATTAATTGTCCCAAGCTCTCTGGGCAGTGTTTTCCTGCTCGTGTTGATGATAAATAGGCATGCCATGGAGCATTTAGCTTACTGCCAGTTCGTTCTCACTGGTTGGAGGAGAGTTACAGGCTCAAGGAGGTAATGCTCTTGGTCCATGCTAGTCTGAGGCGTTGCTAGGAGAGCGCAATTGTCTATCCCAGTTTCATTAGAGACTCGAACAGCTTTTCCTACGTTTGTCAGCCTGTTTCTATGTAAATAATTTGTGATCCTTATACAGGGTTCTTTTTTCTGAGGCAACAGCCAGATTTTGGATCGTGATCTTTCATTACCCTTCTCACCAGAGTGTGATGTGGCGCACATTTGGTTGTCAATTTGACTGTAAAGTGTAACACCTTTTTTGGGGGGGTTGTTTTTTGTTTTGTTTTACTTTGCACCCCGCCACTCCTCTTTTACCCCCCCCCCCACCACCCCCCTTCTTCCTCCTTTTTAGGCATATCCATTTTTCAGCATTCAGGTCAGACTACTTTAGAAAGAACAACAGCAACCAACATTGATACCAGATCGGCCTTTTTAGGTCTGGCATCCAGTGATGCAGCGAGTCCTGTTGGCAGCACCAGTGCAATAAACGATGCGTGGAAATCTGCAAGGGAGGTAACCTGTGTTAACGCTCATTTTCAGCTAGAGTTGCCTCCGTTTTCATGCGACAGATGCTGCTGTTGCGCAAGGTCAAAGCATTTTGCCCCATTCAGTCAGCTTAACAGTTCAGAGAGAGAGAGAGAGAGAGGAGAGAGAGAAAAAAAAGATGCAAAGCATATAAATTAATGTACTCCAGTTTTCCAAACCGCTTATAAATCGGCCAAGTGCTTTGTGAGATAAGAAATAAAGGCAAAATAGCGGTTTCAACGGTTATTTAACCGATGTACACTTTTGAAACTGGTATTTTAGTCTCACTGGGCTAAACCCTGTGTACATTTGTGTGTGATAACCTTTCTATATACCAAATTTCATTAAAACCACCAATATATAAAAATAACGGCAAAATAACGGTTTAAACGGTTATATAACCGATATACACTTTTGAAACCGGTATTTTAGTCCTCACTGGGCTAAAGCCTGTGTTCATATCAAATTTCATCCAAATCGGACAATATGTCAAGAATAACGGTTTTTAACGGTCAAATTTTGAAACAATTATATAGAAGTGTCATTTGTGTGTGAAAACCTTTCTATATACCAAATGTCATTAAAAATCCACCTATATGTAAGAAATAACGACAGAATAACGTTTTTAACGGTTGTTTAATCCATTTTCAGCATTATATCACTTACATATGGACAGAGGCTCCGATTTGTCACAAGATCATCCAAACCGCTTATAAATTGGCCAAGTACTTTCTGAGATATTCCATAAAGAAGAAAACCGTTACAGGCCGTTACAGCCGTTAGTAACGGCCATAGCGGTAAACTACAACATCGGGCATCATCCCTGGCCCATAATGAACATACCTACATATTTTCAGAAGATCGGCCCAGTAGTTTTGTCTGGAGCGAGTGGAACACATTTTGACCACGGACACACAGACACACGGACACACAGACACACGGACACACAGACACACAGACAGCATTTCTTCGTTCCCATTCTAAAGTACTCCCTGTTCTATAAGAACTGGGAGTACAAAAAGACTGTCAACCATCTCAGCAGATGGAGAAAATGCACCTGCGTGAAGTTCCACAGCGGCCTTGGGAAAATCCCAGGGACAAACCGCTTTACTTCCACTTGGAGAGAGCAGAATTACCTGTAGGTTGAGGGACTACTGTTGCACTATTGCAACTGCTTCACAGTCCGCAAACTTGAACGTGACATTAGCAGTTGTACAGTAGTGAATGCTATGAAACAAGTCTTTGCAGAGCATGCGATTCGATCAAAAGTCATAAAAGACAATAGATCATAATCTAGTACTGAGACATTTGCCCGCTTTGCCAAACGAACTTCACTCGATTCTGCACAATTCAATAACTCACACGGTCAACTACATTGATCGAAATGCCAGACTTTAAAGGCATTCATGGATTCATTCTCCAATACATTATCATGACCTGGGAGGAGAGAGAGAGAGAGAGAGAGAGAGAGAGAGAGAGAGAGAGAGAGAGAGGAGAGAGAGAGAGAGAGAGAGAGACAGACAGATGCAGTGTGGGAAGGCAAAATGATGGAAGCAGGGATCCTCTTTTGGGGAGGCCTGTTCGGTTCTCTGCGCACTATATTTTCCCATATGCAAACGGAAGCAACGAAGTTTAACATTTATGATATGAACCTGAGTCCATCTGTCTTCTTTGAAGCACAAATGGATGGCGCATTTGAGAGTGATTATTTATCAAATATATCTATCTTTGTTCATGTTCTCTACTTACTAAACGGTAAAGCAACTTGTAGAAAGCTAATTTTGTTTGTACACAGTTGCTGTGCGTTGTCGTTAATTGTTGTCTCTCACCTCGGTAGTCTTGCACTTGTAAGTTTTTGAAATGGTTCCATGTTTCTCAGAGCAATACAAAGGACCTGGACGGTGATTCTTGTACTGACTTCACGGTCGACTTGGTACTTTGTATTTGGAGGTAATATCAGTGAAAAATGACACTGGACCTTGGTGGAGCTCTATATTTGTGCTAGCCAAGCACGCAGTTATATTTATAATGATCAGTTATATCGTTCCAAAAAGCGCATTTGAAATAAATGTCAGAGTATATGTTTGTACAAGCAACTATGATCGTTCTGCTGATCCTTTCGAAATCCCATTAGAAATCTGCGCGCCCATTATACTGATTATGGATTACCATATGTATATCATTTTCCAAATTCACACTTCGTTGCTGGAGTTTGCAGATATGATCCACCTTTCAAGCAAATACTCTCAGGGGCTTTTAGACTTTTCTTTTCTACTTTACTGGCAAGTAAAATGCGCCAGCAGCTTACCTCTGGTTTATGGAACTGTTCGGTGGAGCACTATTCCATCTTTGAGCATCACGTGGCTTGTAACCTGAAGACAGAGTGTGAGGACGGCCGGGGTGAAACTGAACACTGTCCCTTCAGCAGTGCTGACTGCCAGGGCATAGTGGTGTTGTGTGGCCGTTGTTACAAATTTGTTTGGAGATTGCGTGGATATGGAGGAGACGGAAACCAAGCAGGCGATCAGTACTGTAATTTATTTGGGGGCATGTTGAGTTTTCCTACATGTTTCTATGACCCCTATAACGCGCTGGCCAACTCTTCAAAAAGACACTGGAATAATCTGGAATTTGTTTGCGCCGGTCTGTATTCAAACGATCTGTCAAAACCTAACATATACAGACACAGCGTTTACAGTAAAGACGAAACTGTCTTCCACCATTCTCTGACTCTCCTTACCGTTTATGATGTCAGTGAAAATGATTGTGGCACGCTCAGTTTGCCGCCATGGAAATCTATATTATAAAATGTATCCGTCTGTTCCTCTACCTCAATACAGTGGCGATTTGTGAAGTCAAAATAAACAGGACCGAAATCAGCCTCAGTCATTCAAAGATCATTTCCTCGGCTCACACACCAGTTTGGATGTCGATGGCACAGAACTCCGTGACGGTGTGCCGTGATGGTCACGTGACACACACATTTCTGTTATGTGGTTCCATCCCCACATAAAGTGTTGTGGTGACCAGTATACCCCTCCCTGTCATTATTTTAACCAAACATCGTCCATCAGGATGCTTGAATCGACAGACGGCTTCACAACTTTAATCTCCACAGTTACATGCAGTGATGAGTTCACCACCAGTCTATCATACTCCCTGATATGTGACTTTATAACGATTGTCAGAATGATGAATCTTTCTGTGAACACCCTGTTTGTCACAACACATTGTTCACGTGTGCAAATAGCCAGTGTGTCCCTTATGACAAGGTGTGTGATCAAATTTCCCACTGTCAGGACGAATCGGATGAAAGAATTGTTACGCCTTGAAACCGGTGCACATTCCTAAAGAACGTCTTCAGCCCCACGTTCTTGTCAATTTTGATGGAATCTCACAGTTCACCACAACCCAGATGAATGCCAGTGAATCCTGTCCGGACAGTCATTCTCTTTGTCCTGGGGAATTCTTGGACTGTCTGCCAGTGTACACACGATGCAACGGGATGTATGACTGCAGCAGCACGAGGACGAGGAGGAATGCACAGACATGAAGTGTCCAGGGTTCTTCCGATGCAGGTCTTCACTGATACGTTTACACGACGACAACAGAGAACAGTAAAAACCTTCATTCTGGGCCACCTTCGCCCTCAAACCAGTTTTCGGGCGAAAGTGGCCCAGAATAAAGGTTTTACTGTTCTCTGACAAGTAAGACTTCAAACTATGTTTTCCTAATCATTTTCGCGCAGACAGTCATTTTCAATACCATCATTTTTGCAGAGACAGTCACCAAACTAAAACTTGGCTGAGACACTGCGTTTCACAAATACGTCGCACACACACACACACACACACACACACGCAATACACGCACGCACGTATGCACCACACATACAAACACACACACATGCAGAGAGACAGACAGACAGACAGACAGACAGATATACAGACAGACAGACAGACAGACAGACAGACAGGCAGGCAGAGACAGACTCACAGAGAGAGAGGCACACACAGACGGACATACATGTTGTCAATTGCGCACACACACACACACACACACAACACACACACACACACACACACACACACACACCACACATGGGCACAGACAGACACTCATACACGCGCGCGCACACACACATACACAGTAGTGTCTGCGTTGGCCAAAAAATCAATACTGCTGAACCCCCTCTTCTTCCCCTTTTCACCCCCCTTCCTTACGCCGGTTACAATGTATTGCATCATGCAGCGATGACGGCGCGCTAAAAATCAATACTGCTGAACCCCTCTTCTTCCCTCCTTTTCACCCCCTTCCTCACGCCGGTTACAATGTATTGCATCATGCCGCAAGACGGCGCTGTCACAGCTGGGCCAATCATCGAGGGCGCAGTGCTTACGGGCGCTCACATGACCAGTTTCCAACACCGGTTTCATCATTCTTCTACTGACTTCCGGACTTGCAAGGACGCTTTTACTTCGCTGTGTACTGTGCTTGGTGTCTTATTCTAAAAAATGGCTACCCGTTTCACTGAAGAGCAGGCTCTTGCCATTGAACACCACAAGGTTTACCATACTTTCATGTTAGAGTATTTGTTGAAAAAAGAACGAGGTGAAGCATGTTCGTTGCCGCCGAAAACCGAAAAGAAGTATTGCTTTCCTAGAAGGAACAGAAAAAGAAAAAAGTGAACCGACTGCTTTGGAAATGGACGACTATCTTAAAGGTTTGTTGGTTCAAGGAAATGAAAACGTTGAAGGCAATATTTGCTGAACAAAATATAGCCAGTTTTAATATGTGTTTGACTATCGATGAGATGGTTCCTTATTTAATAATGGCGCTGCATTGTTGAAAGCCGGCCAAAGCAAAACAATCATTCACGCGTTGATTGTTGGGCGTTGGCTTGAGACAGCCCAAGTCATGTTTAAAAAACAAAAACGCATCAAACATGGCGTTTATTTCTTAAGACGCAGGTGAACATGTCTGATTCGTATGCTAGGAAACTCATTCAACTTTCTGTGTGTTTTTATACTATCCTAAATTCCACAAGCTAGGAATCAGTATAAATGAACTGTGTAGCAAACGCCAAACCATTATTAAACTTATGCAACTGGATGGCGATTTCGGGGGTTCTGGCAAAACTAGATAGTGGTTAGGCAGACCTTAGTACATCTACCAGTATGGAGAGGAGTAGTGTGTGGCTAGCACTATCTTCATATAAATGCTCCAAATATACAATGACGGATGTACTACTACTGGCGATTAGAGCCGCCATAAAAGCTTGGCTACAGCAGTAATTGCTGTAACTCTGCCAAAAGCCAGTTGCAAGCCTGGTTGAGAAAAGAGGAGCACAGCAAACTAGGCCAAACAACCCTATGTGATCGCTTGCCGCCAATGACGTTAGCACCTGCAAAGCTCGGTGGCAAACTAGGTCAACGACCCTATGTGATCGCTTGACTGCAAAGCGCGGCAGCACCTGCAAAGCTCAGCGGCAAACTAGGCCAAACGACCCTATGTGATCACTTGGGGTTGATTGAGGTTGCGCGCGAGACACAGCCTGGTAGTTCTACTTCTTGTTTGTTTGTTGGTGTTTGTGTGTTTTGGCCTTACCCACGCACGCACGTCCCTCCACCCCACCTCTGGACTGTTTATTGTGTGTTTGTGTTTGTTTTGTCTGCCCCCAGCATGCACACCCCCCACCCCCACCTGCCCACCCCCCACCCACGCTTGCACACACTCAAGTTCCTTCTAAGTTTTTAACAAGTTATTCTCAAGTTCTTACTTAAGTTACTTCTAAGTTGTCCTTAAGTCATTCTCAAGTTATCCCCAAGTTTTTAATAAGTTCTTGATCAAGTTCTTAATTAAGTTCTTAATAAGTTTTTGATCAAGTTTCTTGATAAGTTCTTGATTAAGTTATCCTTTAAGTACAACCAAGTTCTTATTAAGTTATCTTATAATTATCAAAAAATACAATCTATGTTTTTATCTTAAATAGTAATGTCTAAGATAGTACACACACGCCTCAAAAAACGCGTCATCGTTGAGGATGTCTTGCTCAGCGTTCTCTGCATAAATCTTAAGGAAGGTTTTACATCCGAAGCAACCGCATTGATTACAATTCGGGTCTATGGAATGTCTTTTATAGACTCCAGGTCTTTATTTATTGACTTCATCATTTTATAATAACGCCATGTTCTATTTTTATAAAAAAATTTAAAATTAGTTCTTTAAAATTATTCCATTTGAAATGGATCAAAATGATGCTTTGTTATGGCGGTTTTGGCGTGCAGTTGTCTTTTTCTGTATTTAACGGTTCAGGTTGTTTTAACTTCTTTCGTTTCTGTTGCCATTGTGTATATATTTTTATAGCCATAATAACTGCCCCCAACAGCAGCAAGGGCGCCAAAAATGGCAACAGTTTTTAAGTTCAATATTCCATGAAGACTTTGGGGCCCTTGAATCACATGGAGTTTTTATAGCTGGCATTGAATCAACTTGTTCTGGCGTTGGCAGCATTATGTTTTCATGATGAGTCATATTCTGTAACATTTAATTTTTTTTGTCTGTTCCACTCTGCTAATTTTTTCCTGCTTCAACACGCCCGGATTTTTTATGGCCTCCACCTGATTCAGCGTTTTCTGCTGATTTTCTAGCTTAGTTACTTTCTCCACCTGATTCAGTGTTTTCTGGTTCTGATGATTTTCCGTCTCGTTCATTTTGAAGGGAAACAAAATCTATATGATTAAAAGTTATTAATCCCATGATCGCTGGCGATAACAATGTTCCAAATCTATAGTATAGATCACACCCTAGAGACTCTAATGACTTTGTTAAACAGGATCTTGCGTTAAATCATACGTAAGATCTTGTTCAGAATCAATGGGGGCAAATCTACTGACTAGTTTAGTGTACAAACTAAGAACCGTTTGCCCACACTTTTCACCATTCTAGACCCAGCTGCGCTTCATTACCTGTTATGATACTTTATAATGTCTTGCGGCGTCATCTGTTGAATCTGTTCTATGCTGAATTTCAGTTCCGAGGAACTGTTTTGTTTTTCCACACGCCGCTAAAGAATACAGCCTTTCCTTTTTGGGCATAATAGCTTGATCATCAACTTGGTCATTCATAAGTTCAGGAAGGTTTAGGCTGCCCTGTAGCTGTAGTAGATCATCCACTGTTCATGTTTTTTAATAATTATAATTATTTTATTTTTATAAAAATGAGCACCGAAAAAACTGTTACCAACCTTGTATACCATTCTGCTGTTATTGGAGGTCTAAGTGTAGGATACTCAATGCTTGGTAAAAGCCTGTTAAAAATAAAGCCAGCAGATCTTGGCAAACTAGACTTTGAGGATTCAGCAAAGCTGATTGCTATCATTGCAGCTTCGTTTGCCACGAAAGATTTTCTAGTTAAGCAAGGAATAATTCCGGACAATATAAATATGTAAGAAAAAAAATACATTTATAAAAATGGCTTCACTCGTAAATGATGATAGGCGGCGCTGTGGTTAATGCGCTCGCTTTTAGTGGAAGTAATTACGCATTTAGTAAACTGCGAGATGAAGGCGAGAGAAAAAGACATAACAAAGCTGTGGAGCAACTAGCTGCAGCACAAGATCGCTTGAAAAGCAGGAATTGAGCAGTTAGATTTTATTAATAAACACACTGAAAAAACAGGGACATGCAGCTTACACATTTATAGATGTTGATCAAGCAATAAAAGAATATTATCTTGTAACAGGCAAACAATCGAGACATTACCCCCACCAAAATTTAGCGACTTTTATCATCCATCAGAAAAACAAAAGATGCAAGAAATCGCGTTTATTGCCTTTGGTATGACCGTCGTGTATTTTGTTGCGCATAATATTGGCTGAATAAAAAATGAACAAAATCTATTTATTCGCCAAAAGGATATTGGAAGGGGATCACAGCAATCAAAAAGCTAAGCGAAGCAGCTGGAGTCAGTGAACAAACAGCAAAAGAATGGCTATCTAAACAAGCGATTTGGCAAATTTATTTACCTGCACCTAGACGAATACAGAGACCACACTTTGTCAATACAACTCCAAACGACACCCATCAAATGGATCTTCTATATTTACCCTCTGATAGGATTAGACGAAAAGATTTAAGTACGCACTCACAGTCATTGACATAGCTTCAAGATACAAAGATGCGGAGCCATTAACACAAAAGAGTGCTTCTGCTGTTGCTGTCGCTATACAACTGATATACCAACGAGGGCCACTAACTTATCCTCGCATGATTCAAGTTGATGATGGAAAAGAATTTAAAAGGTCAAGTGAATCAATTATTGTTAAAACATAGAGTTACCATTAAAAGAGGCATTCCGGGAGTTCACAGATCACAGGCTTTAGTTGAAAACTTTAACAAACAGTTAGCCGAAAGACTTTTCTCCTACCAGTATCACAGAGAGCTGATTGACAATTCTCGCAACACAGAATGGGTTAGAAGACTGCCCTCAGTTTTGCGCGCAATGAATAATGAAGAATTTAAAGGTCTAAAACCAGTACAAGCAATCAAAAGAAAAACATAAATGTTGCTGAAGACTCCAGTACACCCGGCAAACTATTACCGTTTGGTTTAAAAGTAAGGTACCTTTATTTACCGGGAGAAGCAGAAGGGACACTCGCATCAGGGCAACCGATCCAGTTTGGAGTGTTGACCCGTACGAAATAAAAAGAATTGTAAAAATGAATCCGCCCGTGTATTATTTACGAGAAACTGACACAACAAAACAGCCAGCCCCTCAAAGATCTTTTGTGAAGGAAGAACTGCAGATAATCCCACCAGACACATGTTCTGCTTTAATTAATTTACGGTTCTCAGTGCCCAATTGCATATGAAAACTCTGGATTACAAACACCCGTTTTGTGTTTGTTTCTATCTAATGACTTCTTTGTTACAACAGTTGTGTTGATCTCATGTAGATTAGATCGTAGTTTTACGTTGTCATGATGAAAAGTCTTATTGCCAAACAATGCTTCTTTGTAGTTGTCATGCGATATGTTTGACTGCACAACGCTGCGAGATATTCCTTTTGCTTTCTTAATGATTTTCTCCTGGCTCGAAATACTGTACTTTTCGATCTTAACCCACATACTCCTTGATCACCTTTCCAGATAGTTCATCCTTCATCTTTCCTAAAACCTTCTTATTAGTAATTGAATGCAAAGGCGAATCTTTAGGGTAATCAGATGTATCATACCATCCCGCATGTCCTTTAGCTACTTCCATTTCCATGTCTTTATAGATGTCTTCAGTAGGAATATCTATAACAAAACTGTCTGTATCTGTGTAAAGTACTCTGGACTCAGGATACGAGGGCTTAAAGTAGTCATAAAGAAAACTCTAACATCAAAAGCTTTGATAATTCTATAAACAGTAAACCCAATAAATACAGGTTTGTCCAATTGACTTTCTTTTTCTTCATCATTATGCCAAAAAGCTGATCATGAAATCTTCTAAAGTCCTGATAATTAGGTTTTGAAGTCAGCTTAATTGCTTCATTCTCTCTGGTGACCAATCTGACATCTTACGCTTGTGCGGATTCTCCATAGTCTTTCCAAAACAGCTGTTGTTCATCAGCTTGAAAAAGTCTTTTTCTGAGCATCTGTGGATTTAGTTCTGAGTTCAGTGTTCTTCATGATGTATGGTTTCATGAACTGTTCTTGATCAAAAGCAATTATGCGATGAACAGCTGTTAACTTTAAACCATGTCTTAAATAAAATTGTAGAAGTCTGTAATGACAGACATAATTTTTTTTGCCCCGAAGATTGGGCACAAGTTTAGGTGGCTCTCTTGGATCCATCTTTAGACTTTCTGCTGCTAATGGATAGTCGTTATGCAGGTCATGGAGTTCATGAGGATATTCTAAATCAACTTCTAGAATGAAACCAAGCTGCTGATCAGGCGTTAAACTGCCCAACCACTTTAATGCTTTTTGAATATTATTCGTACCTGTGTACATTTTAAAGTTACGTAATGGAAGTGATTGCGCCATTGCCCAACCATACAGATTGTTTGCATCTAAATACATGAGATAGTTAGACCTTTTACTCGGATCATAGTCGTCCAAGTATTTGTTGTTTGCTTTACAGTAATGATGCGACGCCATACTAATTCCCCCACGCAATCCGTTTTCAATCATCTGAATCATTGGTAGGTCAGACAATAAATCAATCTGTACTCCAGTAAACTTTAAGAAAGCATCCCAACTCATCCCGGGCGCAGAAATGTAATGCGCGGGATCCAGGCTATAATGTTTCATGCAGGTCTTTCTGTAATTTTCAAAGACGTCCGCCAACAAACATACATCTGCCATCAAGTATGAATCATGATAGTCTCCCATCGTTTTACAATCTAACTTTTGCCAAGCTCTTGAGCATGCTGGTAATCGGAGTTGCTGATGTCCTTTCCTCTAAGACTAGAAAAGAACGCGCCTTTAGGTGGAAGTGTATCTTCATCAAACCTTTCCCAAACTGTTCATGTACTCATAAGGGTAAACGCCCTTTCTAACAAGAGTTGAGTCAAAATATTCTTCCGTTATTGGGCAGGACTTTAAGGACATAGCCAGTGCCTCTAATGAGCCCATCATGTGTTGCATAGAGTCGTAGAAAGACATGTTATTTAAAGTGAAACACATGTACTTTTCTGATGACTGTGCAATGCATGCTACCTGAAGGCGCTGGTTACTGCTTGCATTATAAGGTGAGAGTCATAACCTCGCAAGTTGTGAAAGAATACAGGCAGCTTCCATGTCTTAGGATCAAACTTTAGTTGAAGATTGCATTTGTTATGCGCCGCTCCTCTGAACTTTCCGCTAATGTTGATCATGGTCTCTTACTGTGGGGTTTACACTCTTGGGCGTTAGCTCTAAACCGCAAATCCAACAATGCGTGGCTGAGTCATACTGTTGTTGGTCTTCAGGCGCCATTATGATTTCAGATAGTTTAGATTATTAGAACAGGCGTTACGCACTTGCTGCATGCGTTTTAAGATGTTTCTGCAGCATCTGGTCCTCTATATATTCTGGCTCTGAATAAACGCCATCCGACCTAACATAATGAAGGCAAATGAACAAATCTGATGATTACTCATTAAGACTGTTTTCGAAGTTTTTGTGGTGCTGGCCCTTCATAAGGAACAATAAGCGACTCGAAGTCTGCGTAAACTACGTATGGACTTGTTTGCAGCCGTTTTCCAGTTCTTAAAACTAACTTTAGATCCTGGCGGGGGCGTAGTTAGTTCTGTCTTACAGTCTACAGAACTTTTACAATGTTTCTTATGTTCGCTCGCGGCTTGAACAGATGGCATTCTTGTTAAACATTTTCTACAGAATTCTTGTTTGCCATGATCTTTTGAAGTATGCTGCATTAGTCTACTCATTGTTCGTATCAATGTGTAATGGGGCAGCCCTGCTGGCGAAACATTAGGAGTAAGTCCACATGACTTTTGGCTGGTTCGCCTATTGTTGGACTGTTCTTGGACACTTTAATTGGCGCCAAATTTGTTTCCTCATCCCATGTGTATACATTAACAGTTATTGGGTTGTTTTGTTCTTCAAACTGATCAATTTGGTCTACACTAACAGGAAAGGATATTCCATTGAAGTTAAGATCTTTGGAGTATTGCCGATAGTTAGTCACTCTCTCTGCGTGTTCGCGGACATGATGCAGCCTTGCAAGAACACACCACATGAAACATTTGTTGTCTGAATTTTTTATGTTTAAAACTGCTCTCTTTAAAACCAACTCCCGAGGTTAGCGGAATGTAAGCCTTGCCTACAATCGGTGCATACTTAGCCTGTTTTAATCTAATCTCTAAGACTTCGCCCTCTGACCAACCAGAGCCTCTCATTTTAGCTTCTTCAGCGGCAGCGTCAAACTGTGCAAGCAGTTCGTCTGCCCAACCGGGTGTTAAGTCATTATGAGAAAGAATAGTCTGCTGTTTAGTTGAGACCAGACTTCTAGATTTTCTTCATTTATTGTTACATAGTCGATTAAAACAGCTAACATTACTTTAACTGGCGGGTCTATTGTTAGTTTGCCTGGAACTTGAGAAATTGCATGAACAACACTTGCCTGTACGTTTGTTGGGTCAATAACTTCTAAATCAATATCATTCAGTGCTCTTGATAAACGCTCTCTCTCGAGCATTCCTTCAAACAATTCGTCTTGTCCTTCATATATCTTAGCCATGCTGTCTTTCTTTTCTAAGCCAAAATATTTATTTAAATTAAAAAAAATACAACGGCTTAATCAGAATCAATATCGACGGTCTTTTGCGCTTGGACTCATAAACTAAAGTATTAAACACCTTTTGGTGTTGTTAATGTGAGCTGTTTAGAACAGAGTTTAATGTCTCGTTTACTTTTTTAAGCATTCCTTTTTTATCTGCTCGGGGTCTGGCTGTTGAGAAAAACTTGTCCTCGCCTTTCTTTGAAGATCAAACTTTTGTCTTTTGTAGTCATCAAAATCGGCCTGTAAACGATTAAATTCTTCATCCGTGATGTTTGAGTCAGCTAGCGCTTTATTTATTGTCAGTTTAAACGAGCTAGTTTAGCTGTTATTAGTTGAACCATAGCTGTGTGCTTTTGGAGTTTAGTTTTTAATTTTTGCCAGCCGCACCTACAGCTAATGAACACAGACCGAGAGCTAAAGACAAACCTCCTAGAGGTAAAGCTGCGGGTGCGCCTATGCCCGTTGCTAAGAGACCAACACTCGTTCCTGCTGATAGAGCACTTATTAGTCGATGCCCCAGTATTAACATAAGTAACAGCATTAAAGGCAGCAGAATACCTTCGTTTGGTTTTGCTGTATTTGAAAGGTCTTGCTCTAGTACTTGCTGCATTTGCGTAATGTTTGTTAATCTAAAGGTTTTTATGTTTAGGGGTTTCTACTATCTCTTCTTTTGGCGGCGCTGTAGGCACGTTTGGATAAACCTGAACAGACATGCTTTTTATAAAAAAAAAATAATTTAGTATTGTATATCTTTTAATCTGTTATTTTCAATATTCAGCTGCGCATCATATATTAAAAACAAATGTACATTAAGCGGTTTATCGGCTTCTTCTTCTTTATCAATTTGAATGTTTATTACGTCTCTCACAGCTCTCCCGCTTCCATGCAACTGATTATCCTCTGTTGACCTTAGGTCAATCCATAAACGTATTTCGTTGTTAATAATCATCAAGCCTAACATTGTGAAGATGTAAATCTTTAGACACAGGTCTGCTGTTAGACTTCTACCCTCCCACCCCCAAACAATTTTCTTATTTCGTCAAAATGATGATAAGGTCTAAGCCCGCTAGCGTAGATTTGGTTAGGACTACCATCAATTGTACATTGCACTTTCGCTATTTTAGGATTATAAAAACTTTTCACTTGCTCTTTTGAACGGTTCTTCATCTTCACACAGCAATAAAATACCTTTAAGCGATCTTGCTGCGACACTAAAACTAAATTCCATATAGTGTCTGCCCTGCTTCTGGGATATGTTGTATGATGAATCACTCTTTCGTAATATATTGATAATTTTGACTGATATTGTTGCTCAATCAGCCTTGCTAAATTAGGGTTGCTAACAACGTCAAACTCTAACGAGATGTCAGAAATGCTGTACATTGCTTCGGTGTCTGTTGATCTGATAACACGTTTGTATTCGTTAAAAGTTAGTTCATATGACAGTCTGTCTTTTAATGCTCCTTGAAAGTATGGCGCATGCGCTTTTAACAACTCAAAATCTAAAGGAATGGAAAAGCGATTTCCATACGCAAACTTTACGGCTACATACTTTTTGCCGTCTTTAGTATCTTCAGCGCCTATTCTATGTTTTTAGTGCTTCTTCATTTTCGATTCCTTGAAACGCAAGATCAGCCCTTTCATTCCCGGTTAGCCATAGATCAGAATAGGTTAAAAATATGTCTGCATTGTGTAAAGAAAATATTTCTTGCCCTCAAGTTTTATAGAAATTTTCTTAACAATTGCCCGCCCCAAATTCTGGACAACTGTCCTGTTTGTGTCTGTTGTTGAATCGAGTACTATTTTGAAAGTAAGACGCGCAGAGCCTGGCACAATCACTTCATCTGCTCCTAGGTCCGGAAATTTGACAGTAAGAATTTGATCTGCATCAATAGTAGATGGATTATTTGGAACAGTAATATTCCGTTTATTTCCCTTCACGCCAAAGGGTGTCTTTTCAGTCTTCTATGCGGGTCAAGAATCGAGCCATATGCATGTAACATTTTTTATAAAACAAAATAAAAAATTAATTATTAAAGAAACATGGCAGGCAATTGAAGATGAAGATTATGATGTTTTTGATCGTGGAGACGACATGAGTGATTCCCCTTGGGAGCGGCATCGCTCGGGGCTCTCATTGCATGATGAATTAGCAGAAATCGGGAGTACATTACCAACAAGTCGGTATAAATTAACAGAAAGTAGGTCAGATCATTATACCAAAGTTTAGGCCAAGAACCTCCCGAATTTATAGACCCTAATGATTTTGAAGTAAAAGATGACCATTTGTTTGTGAGGAGCGACCAAGGACAACTTGTTCAGCTTACAACTAAAAAAGACCCATCAAAGTTTTTAGCCGTGGGTTCAATTAGAAATAGACTCAGTGTGAAATGATCAAAATCGCCTTGGCCTTGTTAGGCCAAAATTAAGGGCGGAGGCAGTTGCTAAACTTACAAAACACACTGCAAGAACTCCCAACAGATAACCAAATGCAAAACATGGAACTTAAAGAATTAAATCAATCAGCAGGTGAATTAATAAATGTAATAGAAGCAGAATCCAGTTTTTCAGAAGAAACAGCGTTTAAAGACTATACACGACTCGCCGCTACCCATTGCGAGAAATAGCGGCCCTTGATCGTACTTTAAGAACCATCAGAGGCGAATTAACAAACAATTTAGCAAAACTAGGTGAATAGATGAGCATATAAAAAGAGAAAAAGAAAAACTCGTTTGAGGCTGATGACGCCAACTTAGGGCCTGATATTAAAGAAAGAATAACCCAAAGACTAAAAGATCTTGAACAAGAGAGATCAGCAAGACTAGAAGTGCTAACTACTAACCGAGACCAATTACGAACTCAAGTGAATAGAATAAGAGAAACTATCCGGAAATTTTATATGAAGACACAACACTAGCAGAAAGAATACGAACACTGTTTAGAGAGCAAGGAGTCACATTAGCAAGCGTTATAACGGCCTTAGGATTTGCAATAAGTACACTGGTGATGGCTATTACGGGCGGCGGTGGTCAAAGTTCATTACCTCCGCCGCCATCGCTCCACCTGATAAATCATGGGTAAAAAAACAGCTTGATCATCTTGCGAGTTTATTAAAAAAATTAGCCGGTAAAGCTATGACTCTTTACCGGGTATATTTAGGAGGTATTGTCAGCTGGCTTTTGTCTACTGCAAGCAAAGTAGTTGGCTTTATGGCCGAGCACTTATGGGCATTAGTTCTCTTAATAGTTGGGTTAAATTTTTAGTAAAATAAGACCAAGTAATCCTAGGCCAGTTAATCCAAGAACAAGCGCTGTCTTTTCATATTCATGGTCATCGCGAACAGAGTCCGCGAGCTTTGCTGAGTCTTCAATGGCCTTTGGGCTTTGGACTTCGGGAATTAGATGACTTATTCTTGGGGGGCCATCTTGTTTTTTTTACTGCTTGCAATATTACTGGCTCAGAATTTATGTTGTTTTGTCCAACCTTCTGTTCATTTCCTGCAACGAGAATTTCATTGTTGTAGTTTATTATTGTTCCTACCTGGAGTCTGAGGTCAGAAGGTAGTAGCATGTATAAACCAGTGCCAACAGCAAAGTCTACTTTCGATCTTGCGTATTGTAAAACATTTTGGTACCTTTTAATACTTGAAGGCAAATCAACTGTAGAATTAATGGCGTCCTCTAAATCTGCCAAGTACTGCTTTTGTGCATCAAAGCCAGTTAGAAGGATCAGTTATGCTCGATCTTGCCTGTGCTTGCGAACCTAGCAAACACCAAACGTAAGTACGAATAGAGTCGTTTATTCGTTCTATTCCCGCTCTAGTTAGGCCCTTAGAAGTGTCCAAGATAAATGTTGTCCATGCTGTTTTATGCTCTTGCTCTATGGACCCTAGGTGAACAGCTGTGCCTGAAGAGAAAGAGATGTTGTAAGGAGGATTCCAGGCATTAGTTATACTTTTGTGCACGCCCCAATAATAAGGGGTGCCTAAACCATGATTAAGATCCAACTTTTGTCTAAAGTCTGTCTTAGCCTTAATATTGAATTCGTTACAGATCCTTTCAAAAGCCTTCATGTTTATTCTGTTGCTGAATGGATTAAACGGTTTGTCATTTGGCAATGGCGCTTGCAGTTCAGTCAAAATACGTCTGAAGGTGTAATAGAAATGAAATCTATATACTGACCTCACAAAGGATCAGGATGATTTAAGTGATCAGCATACGATACTCCACACCCAGTTGATGCGCAAAACACAGCAAAGTTTAACTGGTTCTGATAAAAAATGCATCGGATGACTAAACCACACTTTTGCGATGTAAGTCTTTTTTAATAGGGGGGTATAAGATATCTGTTTAATGGCGTACTCACCTTTACTTGAAAGGTGTCAGTCTGGGTCACAGAAATGTCGAGGGTGTCAGTTGTTATTTTTTAAGATGTAGTGTGGCCCAACAGAATATTTTGCATCAGTATATTTGAATGCACTCATTTTTAATTTGTTTTAAAAAATGTTTGTAACAATAACAACTCAAGACGCCGCCCTTCGTTTTTAGACATGCTATTGATAACAATTGCGGGGCCCAACGGTCGCGCTCCATGAAATATTTTACAAAGTCGTATGGTTTAATATAACTAAAGCCAAGGGGAATAATAAGATTACAAAATATGAAAGGAGAACAAACGACGTTAAACAGTTAACAATACTGATGGTTATTACGGGTTTTGCTCACTAAAAGAAGCAATGAGTAACTAGACATTACTCTTAAACTTAACAATGCCAAATCTAAAAACAATATTAACATTCAAAACCTGAAGAAGCAAAATACGATTTTGATAGAGAGCTAGCTAAAATGCTAGGCTTTACAACTAGCAATCTACCCACTCATAGTTTTAGTGTTTCGCCAGATGAAACTACGTTTGAGGGGGAAAGTCCGCTCAATCTTGCATTACATTCATTACTCTATGTTCATTTAGACGAACTAAGCACTGATGAAAACTTATATGATGGAAGGCCCTCAACTGTTTTAAGAGCTCTTCCGTCAGGGAAAGCTGCATATTGCGATTATGAATTATACAATTCCCTAATTTACAGTTTAAAAGATTAGTTTGTGGGAGGGTTGGATCATTTAATTAAAAATTGCAGACAAAGCAGGAAAAGTTGTAAAATGTGATAACCTGCACATTGTTTTAGAAATAAATAATACGTTACTAAAAAATAATGTCGCGTGGGCCAGAAGAACCAGGAGTTACATTAGCGCCTGTGAGGTGTATAACTTTAGAATTAAAAGACCTTGCAGACGTTGCGGACTTTGAACAGAACGGTGAGATAGGCACTTTGTATGGGTTTGAGTACACTAAAGATGGTGATTATAAACGCAAAGAGGTTAGCGACAGCAAAAAGTTTCCTAAACTAGAACAGCTGCGCAATCTAGAAGCAAATTAATGTTGGCCAGTATGAATATAAAATAGTTCGAAAGCCTGACCTCAAATGGCACTTAGAACCATATTTAGAATGGGACATAAAATTTGAATTCATAAGCCCATTTACATATTTTAGCCATCAAAAAAGTTTCAGAAAAAGCATTCAACTCTGGCCCTTTACATGTAAGTCTTATGCCAGACGACAATAGTCGGAAAGAGATTGAAATAAAGCCGTTATGGGAATAAACAGTACATCCTCCACAGAAGAGAAACGGTTTTAAAGGATGCTTCTACAAAATTACAGTTCATTCCGCAAATGAAATTAGGAGACACGTTCACAATGATATTTGAAATTTCTGTCTTAAAGATAAGGAGAGGGATGGGGTTGTGGGGCGTTAGTGACGTCCTTCTAAAGGGAATTCTAATTAGCTGGCAAAACTTAGACGTTGAAAAACTTAAAGTTACCGTCGTCATTCTTCACAATGACGAGGATATTAAGGTCATAACAACAAGCAACAAAATCAATATTAGTCTAAATAGAAACAATCTTACAGAACTGAATTGGATTAATCTTACACATTTAGGCCTCGTAGGGTTTTATTATACTGAACAAGTTTTAACAAGAGGCATGATAAAAACAATAACTGGATTAGATTAAATTCTGCTATAAAACTATGGAGCAGTTAAACTTTATGACAAAAACTCCTCATTGCTCATTGATTTGTGGGCAGACTGGTTGTGGAAAAACAATATTTATCCTCGACCTGTTACAAACAGTTTATCGCTATAATTTTAATCATATTGTGGTTTTCTGTCCAACACTTAAATGGAACAAAGCATATCATGATAGAAGGTTTATATGGACAGATGATGACATATATTTAGTTAATCCTAGCAATAAACTGAGTGAGTGTTTTAGAACAGTTTTATAGACTGTTTGAAGGAACGCAGACACTATTTATTATAGATGACTGTTCGCAGAAAGAGACATAGTTAAAAGAGAAACACTTTGTCAAAACTAGCCTTTAGCGGAAGACATGCTGGAATAAGTGTGTGGATTTTATGCCAAAAATATAACTCAGTTTAAAAGACTTTAGAGAACAGTTAAAGACTGTAGTTTTATTTCACATGAAAGACAGAGATGCATTTGATGAATGTTTGCGTGAAAATGATGTTATTGAAAATGACCAGGAAAAACACAGGATTAAGCAAAAACTAAAATCTGAAAAGTTTAGTAAATTAGTATTAAAAACGGATAACCCTACACAGTATGTTTGTTTGTAGATAATCGTTATTTTTTGGTTATTGAAGTCTTACTTGTCAGAGAACAGGAAAACCTTTATTCTGGGCCACTTTCGCCCGAAAACTGGTTGAGGGCGAAGGTGGCCCAGAATGAAGGTTTTCCTGTTCTCTACAACGTATGTGATGGATGGCCACACTGCCCAATGAATGATGAATTAGTATGTGATATGACCTCCTGTGCCGCAGGCTGCCTCCGTCAGGTCCACTCGTATCTATGTCCTCAGCCTTTCCTTGCGGCACCCTTCCCTCAGATCCGCTCTTTGGATGCCACGGGGTCCGGTCTGACACCCTCTGACGTGAGTAGTAATGCTTACCTGATTCGCCTGGTGCTGGTCGGATGTTCTCTCACGAAACTGCCTGAAATGAAATGGCTGAACTTGAGACTTCTTGACGTCAGTAATAACAAATTGCAACACGTCAACATGTCTTCGTTTTCTCGTTTAGAAAACTTGCAGTCGTTGTCCCTGTCTGGCAATCCTTTCTGGTCTCACAGTGCTGTCCCCTCATCTGTGGATCAGAGGAGCAGCCTTACCTGTCACACACGGTAATGACAGTCGTTGATTCCAAAGTGTTTGCTCAGCTACCAAGCTTACAGAAACTAAATTTGACCTCTACTTCTATTCATACTGTCAGCAATAATGGGTTTCGGTACACTCCACAGCTGACTGAACTGTACATGAAAAATAGCCCGGTCAAAACGTTTCCACCTGACATTTTCAAATATCTTCCCTATCTCCATTTCATTTCCACAGAGATCTATAAACTATGCTGTGATGAAATACTTCCTGGACAAGTTTGGTACGTCGTCCTGTCATGCCCCCAGCGATGAGATTTCATCTTGTGAGGATTTGTTACAATCATGGACGTACCGTGGGTTTCTGTGGCTGATCGTCTGCCTGGCGGTGTCCGGTAATGTCTTCTGTTTCTGTGCACGATTCTTCGCCAAAAGGAAGGCCTCTTCATCTGGGTTCAGTGTGTTCGTCACCAGTCTCACGCTGGCCGACTTCCTCATGGGTGTTTACCTGGCTGTTATAGGAGTTGCTGATGAATCCTTCCGCGGCAGATACCTCCATGATGATGACGCCTGGACACAAAGCGTGACCTGTCAGGTGGCCGGTTTTCTATCTTTGTTGTCCTGTGAAGTCTCAGTCCTGATCATCTGTCTCATAACTATAGACCGTTTCATTGTCCTCTGCTTCCCATTCAGCATGATGCGGTTTGAAAGAAGATCAGCAGCTATGGTTTGTGTGTTGATCTGGCTGGCTGGCTGTGTTTTTGCCTTGGTTCCTTTACTCCCCGTGACATCGCACTGGGCGTTTTTTTTAGCCAGACAGGCATCTGTATCCCGCTGCCAGTGACAAGAAAAGAGTTCATGGGAAAAGTGTATTCTTTCGGTGTACTGATTGTGCTCAATTTTGTTCTTTTTCTGGTCGTCTCTCTGGGTCAGGCTTTCATCTACTGGATAGTAGAGAGCAATGTTTTGAAGACGAATTCTACAAAAGTGGCACAGGATACGATTATAGCTCGGCGGTTGATTACTATCGCACTGACTGACTTTCTGTGCTGGTTTCCGATAGGTCTTTGTGGGATCCTAGCATCGACTGGAATTCCCATCCCTGGAGAAGTCAATGTAAGCTTGGCGATATTTGTATTACCATTAAACTCCACCATCAACCCATTTATGTATACATTCAACACGTTAGCAGAAAAGCGGAGAACGTCCAAAGAGTCTAAACTCTTGAAAAGGTTGGAGTCCCGAGTCGACTTGATAGCAAGTTAATTAACAGTACCTTACCAAATGCAAGCGTTTCTGAAGGCAAAACAACAGTAACCACCACAACAGTACATTAACAACATCAAGAAAAGGCACGCAATTTAATGAAGGAAGTTAGTGGTGTCTTCTGCAACTATATTACGTTTTGATTATTGTTGTTGTTGTTGTTGTTGGTTGTGTTTGTTGTTTCGTTTCGTTTTGTTCTCTACTTACTTGTTGCACCAGATTATAGCGCATTTCTTGGTGGTCCGTTTTGTGAACACCGTTAAAGTTTTATGTATTCCTCAGCTAATCCTTGTCACGGACAGAGTGTCTGGGTGGTTTAAATGTATGGTGTGTCTGTCAGGAGAGAAGTTCAAAGGCAAGGGACAATCTCAAAAGTTCTCACGCTCCCTAACAAGCCACACGAACAAAAACTTTACAATACACACACAATATTTCTATAAAAGTAAACAACCTTTCCTGAACACATATCCTCTCACCAGGCACTAGAAACTCTCTCTCTCTCGCGCGCGCGCGCGCGCGAGCACACACACACACACACACACACACACACACACACACACGCACACTTAATTCAATCGTCTAATATCACGATTAGTGGAAAGACGTTAAATGAATGACACACACACACACACACACACTTAATTCAAGCGCGTCAGGGGAGACAACTGCCCAGCACAATACGATCGGGGAAAAACTAAGCGGGTCCGCGCGAAACGTGCTCAGCCTGAGCTGTTATTACAAGTACCCTTGGGAGAAGAAACTGGGGAAATAACATAGAATTAAACCATTACTCGGTTTTTCTCCCCAACCACTCACAGG
>CM031614.1:14648631-14731685 GCA_018398815.1 Conus ventricosus
CAAGTCAGCACACATGATTTTACAGCAAATATATTACATGTAGTACCGAGGTTCCTGAGCTACCCACCAGCAGCTGCGCGTGGTTTACTCACGATAGACAGCATACTTCCAGACCACTGATAAATATTGTCCACTTGCTTCCATTAAACAGCTAGCAGAATACAGCCGTTTTCAGCCACTCAGAAAACCGACTTCCACACTTCCAATCGCCAAACTCCGTTCCCACTATTAAGGTGTTGACCCATAATAGCCAGACAGTAACTTAAATCACAGCTTTATCACGAAAGTTTAACATTATACACAATCAAAATTTCTTTTTCATTACCTCATAATTTATTGTTCTGAGGAATTAGAAAACATGGTACACATACTGCAAGAGGAAATAGAAATGATAACGTAATACACTGATATTTTCAACCAGTGATTAAAAACAGATTCTGGCAAAACAATTTAGAAAAAAAAAAAGTTTTCATTGGGTCTATTTGAACTGGAGATCTACGGACTGCAGTTAAGGTCAGCCACTTGCTGTGGTGGGTGAACTCCAGAGAAACGGTTGGAGAAATACAGCCTCAAAGAGCCTCCATGACGTAAGCAATCATTGACGTCATTAAGGGACTTGTTGGGTAATGTCGTGCATAGGATGGATCAAAAGAGGCACAACTAATCACTGTGAAAGATGCTCAGTAACAGAGCCGTGTTTCCTCTGGTGGGCTGCCCATAAAAATCCAACAGTGGTCAACTTTCTGTTGATCGGTGCAGCCGGCAACAGACCAATCTGGATGTGGTAGCTATGTCTGGGAGGTGAGGAAGAGTAGGGAGGAGAGTGTGTGTGATTGAGAGGCATCGGTAAGCCAGCGAAATGGCGTGGAAGATAACATAAAATTTACTACATCAATGGTACGGAAGATAACTCAAAATCGACCAAATCAATGGTACGGGAGGCAACACAAAATTTACCACATCAATGGTACGGGAGTAACACAAAATTTAAATCAGTGGTACAGGGGTAACACAAAATTTACCACACCAATAGCACGGGAGGTAACACAAAATTTACCACACCAATAGTAAGGGAGGTAACAAAATTTACCACACCAATAGTACGGAAGGTAACATAAAATTTACCACATCAATGGTACGGGAGGTAACACAAAATTTACCAAATCAGTGGTGTGGGAGGTAACACAAAATTTACCAAATGAATGGTACAGGAGGTAATACAAAATTCACCAAATCAGTGATATGGGAGGTAACACAAAATTTACCCAATCAATGGTACGGGAGGTAACACAAAATTTACCAAATCAATGGTACGGGAGGTAACACAGAATTTACCAAATCAATGGTGCGGGAGGTAACACAAAATTTACCAAATCAATGGTACGGGAGCTAACACTAAATTTACCAAATCCATGGTACGGGAGGTAACACAAAATTTACCAAATCAATGGTACCGAAGCTCACACAAAATTTGCCAGATCAATGGTACGGGAGGTAACACAGAATTTACCAAATCAATGGTACGGGAGCTAACACAAAATTTGCCAGATCAATGGAAACGAACCAGGACAGAACGAAGGAACGTGACCAAAGGAGAACCCTTTCAATCTTAGCGCGGATGTATGGCGCAGATTCGGGTCAAAAGGCGGGAACTGACACGGTAGCCCCTTCTGATCACACCTGAAGGACTCTCAGTAAGCGGCTGAGCGCGGCGAAGCCTCCATAACATGTCTTAGTGCCCTTTGAAAGGGGATGCTCTGAAGTTGGCTCGGCGACTGGACAGTTATCGCTGTCGTCAGAGAGACCAGCATGCGCTGTCCTGAGTATCATCAGAGAGGGTACCGCTGAACGTCTGGAACATGACTCGGTGCCATCCTGATGTGTCCACAGGCTGTGTGTGTGTGGAAGCCTGAGCGAGCTGTGTGTGAATAATGCTTATGATAGGGCATGGAAGATTAGATGGCACACACACACACACACAAGATATCCTTATCTCCAACACAATCAGATGTAATCTGCAATTTTCACGAGCTGTCTCAAACCTCTTCTCCGCACGCACGCACGCGCACACACGCGCGCGCGCGCGCGCGCGCACGCATGTATGCACACACACACACACACACACACACACACACACACACACAAGCATGCACGCGCGCACGCACGCACACACACACACACACACACACACACACACACAATCACACACACACACACACAATCACACTGACACACACACAATCACACTGACACACACACAATCACACTGACACACACACACACACACACACACACACACACGAAGATACCCTTATCTCCAACACAATCGAATGTAATCTGCAATTTTCACGAGCTGTCTCAAACCTCTTCTCCGTCGTCTCAGTCCAGGCGGCGGCAGTGGACAGCTGCCCAGCCGAGTGTTCGAAGTGTAAGCTCTCCATTAATAAATCACACCTGGGTTCCCAGCCTTGGAGACCTGTTGCTTCTTCCACCCATGTGTTGGACGGTTTCTTAGCAGGAGGCAAACAGGGACAGCAGTAACCTCCCGATCTGTAGACATTGTACGGCAAGTGTATCATTCTTGAAATTTGGCGAATTAGACACACGGGACACACACACAGACACACACACACACACACAGACACCACACACACACACACACACACACAGAAATTTTACACACGCACTCGCGCAAGTGCTTACGCGCACCGGGTGCTGGTGCTCAGGGTAAGAATTATGACCTAAAACTGTTCTGAATACATCAATATTGTATACTGAACAACATTAAAAACGCACCGCTTGCCAAAAGACCCAGACAACGTTGGTAGTACAGAATTATTTAATGAAAGTAAGCATATTTGATTACGCATCCATTTTTCAATTAAACAAAATGTCTGTTCTTGACAAGAATGGCCGAATTCATCTGAAATTAGCTGTTGACTTCACTAGGGTCCCTGTCAAAAAGTACACCACGACGAGCATGTCCGTCCGCGAGCTCTAATACCGAGTGTGTCTGCCATTTGCCCGATGCACGCTTGCAGCGCCTCCTCATGGAGTAGACAAGGTTGTGCAAGAACGCCTGTGGCAGTCCATCCCACTCCTCGGTCAGTGCGCGCCTCAAATGATCGAGAGTCTGTGGACGTCTTCCACGGGCCACAAGACGCTCCAGCTCATCCCAGACGTGTTCAATGGGAGCCATGTCAGGGGATAGAGATGGCCAGGGCAACAACGGCAATGTTGTTCGCCTGGAAGAAACGCAGCGGTGGCTCTTGCGGTGTGGGGTCGTGCATTATCATGCTGGAAGAACTGCAGCTCCGGGTGCTGGCCAAACAGTGGACGACGTGGTTCTGCAGCACCTGCTGGTACGTGTTGGCATTCACATGGTTGTCAAAAAAGTACAGAGGTGTCCAGTAGTCATGACTGAATGCCCCCCAAACCATCAGACTGCCCCCTCCCCATCTATCGGCTTCAAACATGCAGCAGTTGGCGTAGCGTTCCCGACACGCCTCCAGACTCTCATTCTCCCGTCAGCATGAGATAACGCGAAGCGACTTTCGTCAGAGAACAGCACAGCTCTCCACTGACGTCGTGTCCATGGCAGATGCTGGTTGGCCCACTGCAGGCGTTGCTGACGGTGTTACGGGTGAGGACTGGGCCAACATGAGGGCGTCTTGCATTGAGCCCTGATTCTTGCAATCGACGTCGAACGGTTTGTCCAGACACTGGACCCCGTCGACCAACCACCTGGCGACATGTTTCTGCTGCTGTAAGGAATCGATTACGAAGATGAAGCGTCGAATGTATCGATCCTGCGCTGGTGTGGTAACACGAGGTTGGCCCGTTCGGCGCCGATCAGTGGTGGAACCAGTTGCTGCCAAACGTTGTGATAGTCTTACAATTGTAGAGTGACTGCAATTCAGTTGTCTGGCTGTCTCTCTCGATGACATACCGACCATCAACATTCCAGTGGCTCGCTCGCGTTCTTGCATAGACAGTCGCGGCATTGTTTTCGGACCACTTCGCCTGGTCGAATGACAACTGATACCGTTTTCCAGTCGGCATGACTTCAAACTCACCATTTGAGACAAAGAAACAGATGAGCTACGTTCAGTCTCGGCCCCAGTGGCAAAAAAAGTGTTTTGGGCGAGTTGCACGTGGGCGTCACACGAACGTTGGCAAGCGTGGAGAAACCGAGGCAGTGTGAATCTGTGTCCCTTAAAAATTGTGTTAATATACCAAATCCAAATACACATTTTTTCCAAATGGGAAATCGGCAAATCAAAACGGTGCGTTTTTAATGTTGTTCAGTATATTAACTTCAGCAGTTGGTTTTCGAGTTTCAAAACTCAATAACATCAGCTAATAACCGCTCATTTCCCGTTAGGAATCGGGAAGAAGATACCTAGCTGTGATTTTGTCTTAAATTTCGTTTTCAATTGAAAGTGAGATTTTTCTTTAATTCTGTTTGCTGGTTTCGGGTCACAAATTGGAAATTTCCTCTTAATGTAACTTGCTTGCGTTTTGTTTATCGTTATATTGTTGATCCAATAGTAGGCTGTATTTACAGCAATGGCCATTCAACTTGATTTTTGTTCATTGTTATGTCGTTGATTCAGTAGTAGGCTGTATTTACAGTAATGGCCATTGAGCTTGATTTATCACTCCCAGATTAAAAGATTCATAAAAAACAGTAATCTACGATTCTCACAGCTGCCTAAAACCTCTTCTCTGCTGTCATGGTCCAGGCGCTAGGCGGCTTTCAGGTAGGGGTGTTTCACTATGAATCATACCTGGCTTTCCGTTCCATGGAGACTCGTTTCTTCTTGTACCCGTGTGCTGGAGGGTTTCTGACCAGGAGGCAAAGAACGACCGTGAGACTGACAAATCGCCCCCCCAACCTGTGTACATAGTACAGCCATAGGAGTATACTATGATTTTTTATTGGAACTACACACGCACGTACGGATTCACGCACGGACGCGCGCGCGAACACACGCGCGCACACACACACACACACACACACACACACACACACAGGGACACAGAGAGAGAGAGAGAGAGAGAGAGAGAGAGAGAGAGAGAGAGAGGGAGAAATAAGAATGTAAGAGAAAAAGTGTCTTTTATATATAAAAGTCATTGGAGATAACTATGCCTCTATAACTACTATCACGATACCTATAACTTTTTAGAATTAATACCTGTAATTGCATAAAGTGTACAAGTGTAGAATTAATTTCTCTACCATTCAGTTTCACATATTCAACATAGCGCTATTGCATAAAATGAATGCACATCCCTCATCACCTTCCTTCCATTCTCTTTCTCTCTTCAATGCCCCATCCCTCCCCTGCCCTCCTCTCCTCCTCCTCGCCTCATTTATACATCTCACCACATCCATCCCCCCTTCACTTCTAAACGAAGTCGTTCTAACATTACCCTCCCAAGCACACTTCACCTTCCACATACACCGGTGACCCCTAAAGCACACTCCTCCTGCCGGTAAAAGATGCACACTGCCTAATTTTTATTTGCAAAATCCTTTCTTAAAATATTTTTGTTGCAGCCGATGAATATCGTTGCGAGTGAGACAACAAAGAACAGATTGTGCAGGAGGCCGTTTTCCGTCAGATCTGAACATTATACTGCATCTCTTGCACTTACAGACGGTAGAGGTGTGGATGCCGCAATGATCCCTCCATCACAGCAGTCCCCCCCCCCCCCCCCCCCCAGGCTGTGGTCGTGCAGTGTTTGTCATGGTCAGTGTCATCGCTGGCAGAGCGTCTGTCACGGTCAGTCTCATCTGGCATAGTGTCTGTCATGGTCAATGTCTCGTCTGTTACAATATCTGTCATGGTCAGTCAGGTACCATGTTGTCGGGGTTAGTGTCTGCTCATGTAAATGGACCGTTTGGTATAGCGTCTGTATCATTCCAATCGTCTGTCTGGTGAAGGTGTCCATGATGGTGAGAAGTCTGTCTATTGCAGTCTTGGTCACAGTTCATCGTTTCTGTTGGGCTAACTCTGGTTCTGATTGTTCACTGTTCATTGTTTCTGTTGGGCTAACTCTGGTTCTGATTGTTCACTGTTCATTGTTTCTGTTGGGCTAACTCTGGTTCTGATTGTTCACTGTTCATTGTTTCTGTTGGGCTAACTCTGGTTCTGATTGTTCACTGTTCTCTGTGGGCTAACTCTGGTTCTGATTGTTCACTGTTCTCGTCGTCGGGACTCGTCATTCACTCCTCTGGTTGCTTCAATCTGTGTATTTCGAGAAGCTCAAGGCGGTGTGCTTCTTCTTCCTCTAACTGCCGCCTTAGCCTCTCGTTCTCAGCCTCTAACTGTTCGAGTCGTACTGCCAGTCTCAAGTCGTTAGGGGGGGCTGCTGCCTGCTGGTCAGCCTCATTCTGTGGAGGGGCGGGATCTGGGATCTGCAACGAGAGAGGATTCACAGTCGTTTGAAGGAACGTCTCACGTTTAACATCCTTGGCCACATGCATCAGGGATTACTTTTGATTTTATAACACTAGAACAATGTCCATTCAGTACCTTGCAATAAATGATAGCATGCTATGTGGATGATTTTAGCAATGCCCGCTACAGATCAGGACTGAAAATAACTCGCTGTGTTCATGCCTGTCAGCGTGTCTTTTCTTTCGATTTCAAACAGAGAGACGTTTCTAGTTTAAGGTCACAGGGCCCAGAAGCAAAATTCCTAGTACATATGCTACGAATCGTGTGTATATCTGTATCTACTCACACACACACACGTATGTATGTATGTATGTCTCTCTCTCTCTCTCTCTATATATATATATATACAGAGAGAGAGAGAGAGATACATATATACATACATACATACATACATACGTGTGTGTGTGTGGTTGTGTGTTAGTTCTTCAATTTAACGTCTCTTCACTTAAAAGTGAATGTGTGTGTGCGCGCGCGCGCGCGTAATGTTGGAGACCCTATCATACAAGTTACTCAAAATACCAGCAATGTAAGAAACTATTTGTGGGTGTCCGTGCAACCACAGGTAGAGCCCATTCACGGCTACACACCTCCATTGCCAGGGTAGACCCCTGCTGCGGTCCGTGAAACACGCCCGTGGGAGACACTAATTAAGGTCTCCTGGCTGTGAACCATTCCGTTTATGGTCTATGGTGTGGAGTTTGTTTTTTCGCCCAGCCAATCACACAGGGCCTTTTTTCAGAGCAGGAAAACAAATCCCCCTGTACCGAAACGCCCCGGCGGAGGTTCGAACCCGCAACCCAAGGATTACGAGTCAGGCGCTCTACCAACTGAGCTATTCCGGCTCCCTTTTCTTCTGAGGAAAAAAAATTTTGTTTTAAAACTTTAGAAATAGAATCGGAAATGAAATGAGGTAGGGAACAGTAAACGATAAACAGTAAATAAGTGGGGTATGTTTTGTTCCCATAAGGAAACCTAACACAGAGTAACTTTATTCAAGACTGGCACAGCCTTTTAAACTTGAATAAAGTCAGACAAATACATAGACAAACAATCTAATGGTGGGGGAAAAAACAAGCACAGGCCAACAACTGAACTGTCTGGCAAAGATTTGGACTTGAGGGGAGCTTGAAGATTGAGAAACTGGGAAAATGCAATTTAAAAAAAAAAAAATTACAAATATGAAAACTCTTCACTAGCCGCATAAGGGAACCATCGCAATGCCTTTTGAAAGCAGATATATTTGTATTGCCTGCTCCGAGACCTTTCGCCCGCTAGATCAGGACTCATCAGGGAGTCGCCGCTGGTTGTGTCTGCGCTCCCGGCGTCAAATAGAGACACACCACACAGTCCATAATACTGTGGTGTTCTCACCACCATGGGTGCAAAAAAGAATCCAATAGCACCCCCAGAGCAGCCAGCGAATAGTAGTAATGCAACCAAACGAAAGTGTGGGGAGGAAAAAAAGTTGCTGTAAAATTAAAGACATTATGCAAATAATATAAAATGTAGGGGACAGTCTTTGAGCCTACGCCTGAGGATCCACCCAAAGATGCAAGGGAGATCAAAAGACAAACACACAGACGGACAGAAACAAATGCAAATAACCTCAATTTAATCAAAGCAAAATCGGAAATGAAATGAGGTAGGGAACAGTAAACGATAAACAGTATTTGAGTAAACAAGTGGGGTATGTTTTGCTCCCATAAGGAAACCTAACACAGAGTAACTTTTATTCAAGACTGGCACAGCCTTTTAAACTTGAATAAAGTCAGACAAATACATAGACGAACAATCTAATAGTGGGGGAAAAAAACAAGCGTAGGCCAACAACTGAACTGTCTGGCAAAGATTTGGACTTGAGGGGAGGTGGGAGGGGAGCTTGAACACGCACACACAAACACATATAGATGTGTGTGAGAGAGCGCTCACGCGCCTAACGTTGGAGATCCAACAAGTTACTCAAGATATTAGCGATGGAAGAAACTATTTGTGGGTGTCCGTGCAACTTACCAGAGGTAAAGCCCATTCACGGCTACACACCTCCATTGCCAGGGTAGAGCCCTGCTGCGGTCCGTGAAACACGCCCGTAGGAGACACTACTGAAGGTCTCCTGGCTGTCAACCATTCCGTTTATAGTCTATGGTGTGGAGTTTGTTTTATAGCCCAGCCAATCACATAGGGCCTTTTCTCAGAGCAGTAAAACTTGTACAGGACAAGAGATCACATCCTGAACAGGTCGGATCAGGAGCAAAACAAACTAATAAACAAAACAAAACAAAAAAACTTATCCTGAAAAAGAAGCAAACAACGAAAGCAATTCAAACGACGTAGTAGCTAAATTATTAGCATTGTTACTGTGGATTAGAATAGGCCGTACTGCGAGCGCTGGCTCTTCCGCTTGATTTTCACCCCTGCATTCAAATTGTCATTAAAAGAATTAACATTTTAGTGGGAAAAAAACCGTTATGGGCAAAGAGACATGTCAAACTGGATAGGTGGTATCCAGCCTGAGCGATGTGTACTATTGTCACTACCTAGCCCTCATACTTCGAAAAAAATAAAGCTGGCGGGCCAACTAATCCGTTGATAAGTGTAGGGCTGTCCAGAATAAAGACAAGAGACCAGTTCAGAAACGCCGAAAACATTAGATGTCAAATAAGGAAAGACAATCTCTTCAAGAAGGCAGTCAGAGAGAAAAGAAAGAGTAAACTTGTTTCCGTTGTTACCATACAATTTCAGCATAAATCTGTACATGACATTTGACTACCTGCTAGCAAAGTTTCAAAATGGAGTGACTGACGGCGGCGAACGAAGCAAAATTTAGGAATAGAGTTTGTTACTTACCGCCAATGACATTGACAAACAAAGCACATGACAAGACACGATGCATTTCAACCTCTTGGGTCTTATAATAACAATAATAATAATAATAATAATAATAACAATGAATACCTATAGAGCGCCTATTCTCGCTAGAGGCCAAGCTCTAAGCGCTTTACAATCAACACTCGTTTACACAACGGGCTGCCAACCTGGGTAGTGCCGACTGAAGAGCTGCCAGCTGGCGCTTCATTCAGTCGTTTCCCGTGTCATCCAGTCAGTATCGTTCAATATCGATCACTCATTTTCCTTACTTCGTTCATTCTTTCCATTTCTCACGCAGGGTGCATGCTATGTGTGACGTGTCTTCCATACCAACGGCCAAACTGGCCAACTCTTCCGAAAGTTGGTGATGGGATTTTACGTGTGTGCAAGATGTTATGCATGCGTTCACACACGGAACCTCGGTTTATAGTCTCATTCGAAGGACTGTATGGGAAATGGAGTCAGAACCAATGTTAACTCCGAGGGAAAAATCCCTAATACTGAAACGCCCCGGCGGAGGTTCGAACCCGCAACCCCAGGATCACCAAGATTACGAGTCAGGCGCTCTACCAACTGAGCTATTCCGGCTCCCTTTTCTTCAGGCGGAAAAAAAAATTTTTTTTTAAACTTTAGAAATAGAGTTTGTTACTTACTCAGTGGCTATTCTCCCCACCACATGGACGACAACAGACGAGTCATTTTTCGTTCTTTGTTTGTTCTGTCCCAAATGTTAAATGTGATTTATTTTTTCGCCTGAAGAAGACCCAAGAGGTTGAAATGCATCGTGTCTTGTCATGTGCTTTGTTTGTCAATGTCATTGGCGGTAAGTAACAAACTCTTTCTAAATTATCGGCTAGCAGTCTTAATATCTATTCAGTTGTACACACACACACACAAAATTCAAAATTCGGCAACAGTATCAACTGTACAATGACCCAACTAACCAAACATTATACTCGTGCGAGTAGATCTGCCAATATGTAACACCATTTCATAATATAGTAAGTACAGTTTTACCAGCCAATGATACATTTGAGTGGTGCATACATGTAAGCCAGAGATAGGAGAGACGAGCAGGAAACGTGGAACACCATGTGGAACATGATATCTACTGAAGGGAGGAAACTGAGAACGAAATAGCAGTAGCCTTTCTTAAAATATTCATTGCAATCTCAAACCATATAATCACCCTATCAAATGTTTAGCGTATTTTGTTTTCTCAACAAAGTGAGATTTTTTCCTTCTTTGACGCCTTTCTGAACTGATGACTGCAGAATGTATAAGTAATCCGCTGTCCATTGTACTCTCGACTTTGTTATATGAACACTGTCCTAACCACACGAAGGATATCTGATCATTCCAGTATCCCCTTGAAATTCGCAACCAGATTATCCACCAAACTTGGAGAATCAAATTACTTTACTTTATCACTACTGTCTATTTGTACATATGGTCGCTGAGAAAACATTTGGCATGCTTGTTAACGACTGTTGTTCTACTCGGTCTAACGGCGTCACTCAAACTTGAACATATTTCCATAGTACCTTCATAAGTCAGTAGGTTCCAACAATTAGAAGAAAATGTCCTTTCGATAAATGCTCTCTCATGCTCTGTCTCCTACTGTAGGAGTCGTAACAGAGCTTGTCCTATGTCGTTGTGGGAATCAAGTTATAGAACAGATAGTTCTAATACTTGCTCTTCTTGTCGTTTGGGCACGTCACTTACTCCACTGTTCTTTTTCTGTCTGTATAATTCAAGAAGTTCAAGGCAGCGTTCTTCTAACTGCCGTCTTAGTCTCTCGTTCTCTGCCTCTAACTGTTCGAGTCGTACTGCCAGTCTCAGGTTGTTAGGAGAGACTGCTGGACAGCCACATTCTGAAGAGCAGGATCTGCAACGCAAGGGGATTCACTGTCGTTTGAAGGAATGCCTCACGTTTAACATCCTTGACCACATTGCATCAGGGATTACTTTTCATTTTATAATGTTACAGTATCCGTTCAGTACCTTGCAATAAATGACAGCATGCTATGTGGATGATATTAGCAACGCCCCCCATATGGATCAGGACTGAAAACAACTCACTGTGGGTTTTATGCCTCTGTCAGTGTGTTATTTTTTCTAATTCATAGAGAGAGAAGTTTCTAGTTTAAATGGCCACGGGGCCCAGAAGCAAAATTCTTAGTACATATCATACGAATCGCGTATATATCAATATCTACACGCACACACAAACATATATAGATGTGTGTGAGAGACCGCGCACGCGCATAACATTGGAGATCCAACAAGTTACTCAAGATATTAGGGATGGAAGAAACTATTTGTGGGTGTCCGTGCAACTTACCAGAGGTAAAGCCCATTCACGGCTACACACCTCCATTGCCAGGGTAGAGCCCTGCTGCGGTCCGTGAAACACGCCCGTAGGAGACACTACTGAAGGTCTCCTGGCTGTCAACCATTCCGTTTATAGTCTATGGTGTGGAGTTTGTTTTATAGCCCAGCCAATCACATAGGGCCTTTTTTCAGAGCAGTAAAACCTGTACAGGACAAGAGATCACATCCTGAACAGGTCGGATCAGGAGCAAAACAAACTAATAAACAAAACAAAACAAAAACTTATCCTGAAAAAGAAGCAAACAACGAAAGCAATTCAAACGACGTAGTAGCTAAATTATTAGCATTGTTACTGTGGATTAGAATAGGCCGTACTGCGAGCGCTGGCTCTTCCGCTTGATTTTCACCCCTGCATTCAAATTGTCATTAAAAGAATTAACATTTTAGTGGGGAAAAAAACCGTTATGGGCAAAGAGACATGTCAAACTGGATAGGTGGTATCCAGCCTGAGCGATGTGTACTATTGTCACTACCTAGCCCTCATACTTCCGACAAAAATAAAGCTGGCGTGCCAACTGTAATCCGTTGATAAGTGTAGGGCTGTCCAGAATAAAGACAAGAGACCAGTTCAGAAACGTCGAAAACATTAGATGTCAAATAAGGAAAGACAATCTCTTCAAGAAGGCAGTCAGAGAGAAAAGAAGGAAAGAGTAAACTTGTTTCCGTTGTTACCATACAATTTCAGCATAAATCTGAACATGACATTTGACTATCTGCTAGCAAAGTTTCAAAATGGAGTGACTGACGGCGGCGAACAAAGCAAAATTTAGGAATAGAGTTTGTTACTTACCGCCAATGACATTGACAAACAAAGCACATGACAAGACACGATGCATTTCAACCTCTTGGGTCTTCTTATAATAATAATAATAATAATAATAATAATAATGAATACCTATAGAGCGCTTATTCTCGCTAGAGGCCAAGCTCTAAGCGCTTTACAATCAACACTCGTTTACACAACGGGCTGCCTACCTGGGTAGTGCCGACTGAAGAGCTGCCAGCTGGCGCTTCATTCAGTCGTTTCCCGTGTCATCCAGTCAGTATCGTTCAATATCGATCACTCATTTTCCTTACTTCCTTCATTCTTTCCATTTCTAACGCAGGGTGCATGCTATGTGTAACGTGTCATCCATACCAACGTCCAAACTGGCCTACTCTTCCGAAAGTTGGTGATGGGATTTTACGTGTGTGCAAGATGTTATCCATGCGTTCACCCATGGAACCTCGGTTTATAGTCTCATTCGAAGGACTGTATGGGAAATGGAGTCAGAACCAATGTTAACTCGAGGGAAAAATCCCCCTGTACTGAAACGCCCTGGCGGAGGTTCGAACCCGCAACCCCGGGATCACCAAGATTACGAGTCAGGCGCTCTACCAACTGAGCTATTCCGGCTCCCTTTTCTTCAGGCGGAAAATTTTTTTTTTTTTAAACTTTAGAATAGAGTTTGTTACTCAGTGGCTATTCTCCCCACCACATGGACGACAACAGACGAGTCATTTTTCGTTCTTTGTTTGTACTGTCCCAAATGTTAAATGCGATTTATCTTTTCGCCTGAAGAAGACCCAAGAGGTTGAAATGCATCGTGTCTTGTCATGTGCTTTGTTTGTCAATGTCATTGGCGGTAAGTAACAAACTCTTTCTAAATTATCGGCTAGCAGTCTTAATATCTATTCAGTTGTACACACACACACACACACACAAAATTCAAAATTCGGCAACAGTATCAACTCAGAACTGTACAATGACCCAACTAACCAAACATTATACTCGTGCGAGTAGATCTGCCAATATGTAACACCATTTCATAATATAGTAAGTACAGTTTTACCAGCCAATGATACATTTGAGTGGTGCATACATGTAAGCCAGAGATAGGAGAGACGAGCAGGAAACGTGGAACACTATGTGGAACATGATATCTACTGAAGGGAGGAAACTGAGAACGAAATAGCAGTAGCCTTTCTTAAATATTCATTGCAATCTCAAACCATTTAATCACCCTATCAAATGTTTAGCGTATTTTGTTTTCTCAACAAAGTGAGATTTTTTCCTTCTTTGACGCCTTTCTGAACTGATAAACTGCAGAATGTATAAGTAATCCGCTGTCCATTGTACTCTCGACTTTGTTATATGAACACTGTCCTAACTACACGAAGTATATCTGATCATTCCAGTATCCCCTTGAAATTCGCAACTACATTATCCACCAAACTTGAAGAATCAAATTATTTTTCTTTATCACTACTGTTTATTTGTACATATGGTCGCTGAGAAAACATTTGGCTTGCTTGTTAACGACTGTTTTTCTACTCGGCCAAACGGCGTCACTCAAACTTTAACATATTTCCATGGTACCTTCATATGTCGGTAGGTTCCAACAATTAGAAGACAATAATGTCCTTTCGATAAATGCTCTCTCATGCTCTGTCTCCTACTGTAGGAGTCGTAGCAGCGCTTGTCCTATGTCGTTGTGGGAATCAAGTTATAGAACAGATAGTTCTAATACTTGCTCTTCCTGTCGTTTAGGCACGTCACTTGCTCCACTGTTCTTTTTCTGTCTGTATAATTCAAGAAGTTCAAGGCAGCGTTCTTCTAACTGCCGTCTTAGTCTCTCGTTCTCTGCCTCTAACTGTTCGAGTCGTACTGCCAGTCTCAGGTTGTTAGGAGAGGCTGCTGGACAGCCACATTCTGAAGAGCAGGATCTGCAACGTGAGAGGATTCACTGTCGTTTGAAGGAATGCCTCACGTTTAACATCCTTGACCACATTGCATCAGGGATTACTTTTGATTTTATAATGTTACAGTATCCGTTCAGTACCTTCCAATAAATGACAGCATGCTATTTGGATGATGTTAGCAACGCCCCCCATATGGATCAGGACTGGAAACAACTCACTGTGGGTTTTATGCCTCTGTCAGTGTGTTATTTTTTCTAATTCATAGAGAGAAGTTTCTAGTTTAAATGGCCACGGGGCCCAGAAGCAAAATTCTCAGTACATATCATACGAATCGCGTATATATCAATATTTACACGCACACACAAACATATATAGATGTGTGTGAGAGAGCGCGCACGCGCATAACGTTGGAGATCCAACAAGTTACTCAAGATATTAGCGATGGAAAAAACTATTTGTGGGTGTCCATGCAACTTACCAGAGGTAAAGCCCATTCACGGCTACACACCTCCATTGCCAGGGTAGAGCCCTGCTGCGGTCCGTGGAACACGCCCGTAGGAGACACTACTGAAGGTCTCCTGGCTGTCAACCATTCCGTTTATAGTCTATGGTGTAGAGTTTGTTTTATAGCCCAGTCAATCACATAGGGCCTTTTTTCAGAGCAGTAAAACTTGTACAGGACAAGAGATCACATCCTAAACAGGTCGGATCAGGAGCAAAACAAACTAAAACAAAACAAAACAAAAAAACTTATCCTGAAAAAGAAGCAAACAACGAAAGCAATTCATACGAGGTGGTAGCTAAATTATTGACATTGTTATGGTGGATTACAATAGGCCGTACTGCAAGCACTGGCTCTTCTGCTTGATTTTTCACTCCCGAATTAAAATTATAAAACATTTCAATGAAACAAAAACGTAATGGGCCAAGAGACACCCCAAATTGGATAGGTGGTGTCCAGCCTGAGCGATGTGTACAATTGCCACTACCTAGTCCTCATACTTCCGACAAAAATAAAGCTGGAATGCCAACTGTGATCCATTGATGAGTGCAGGGTTGCCCAGAATAAAGTCAAGAAACCAGTTCAGATACACAGAAAACATGTCAAATAAGGAAAGACAATCTCTTCAAGAAACCAGTTCAGATACACAGAAAACATGTCAAATAAGGAAAGACAATCTCTTCAAGAAACCAGTTCAGATACACAGAAAACATGTCAAATAAGGAAAGACAATCTCTTCAAGAAGGTAGTCAGAGAGAAAAGGAAAGAGTAAACTTCTTTACGTTGTTATCATACAATTTCAGCATAAATCTGTACATGACATTTGACCGTTTGTTAGGACTGAAAATAACTCACTGTGCTCATGCCTGTCCGTGTGTCTTTTTTCTACTTCAAAGAGAGAGAAGGTTCTAGTTTAAATGGCCAAGGGGCCCAGAAGCAAAATTCTTAGTGCATATTGAATCGTGAATATATCTATATCTACTCACACACACACACACACACACACAGACCACAAGATATCCTTATATTCAACACAATCGAATGTAATCTGCAATTTTCACGAGCTGTCTCAAACCACTTCTCCGTCGTCTCAGTCCAGGCGGCGGCAGTGGACAGCTGCCCAGCCGAGTGTTCAAAGTGTAAGCTCTCAGTTATAAATCACACCTGGGTTCCCAGCCTTGGAGAGCTGTGTCTTCTTCCACCCGTGTGTTGGAGGGTTTCTTAGCAGGAGGCAAACAGGGACAGCAGTAACCTCCCGATCTGTAGACATTGTACGGCAAGTGTATCATTCTTGAAATTTCACGAATAAAACATTTCACACACACACACACACACACACACACACACACACACACATACACACAAAGAGAGAGAGAGAGAGAGAGAGAGAGAGAGAGAGAGAGAGAGAGAGAGAAAGAGAAAAAAATTTACACACGCACTCGCGCAAGTGCTTACGCGCACCGGGTGCTGGTGATCAGGGTAAGAATTATGACCTTAAACTGTTCTGAATACATCAATATTGTATTAACTTCAGCATTTGGTTTTCGAGTTTCAAAACTCAATAACATCAGCTAATAACCGCTCATTTCCCGTTAGGAATCGGAAAGAAGATACCTAGCTGTGATTTTGTCTCAAATTTCGTTTTCAATTGAAAGTGAGATTTTTCTTTAATTCTGTTTACTGGTTTCGGGTCACAAATTGGAAATTGCCTCAATGTAATTTGCTTGCTTTTTGTTTATCGTTATATTGTTGATCCAATAGTAGGCTGTATTTACAGCAATGGCCATTCAACTGGATTTTTGTTCATTGTTATGTCGTTGATCCAATAGTAGGCTGTATTTACAGCAATGGCCATTCAACTGGATTTTTGTTCATTGTTATGTCGTTGATCCAGTACTAGGCTGTATTTACAGCAATGGCCATTCAGTTTGAGTTTCGTTCTTTGTTATCTTGTTGATCCAATAGTAGGCTGTATTTACAGCAATGGCCATTGAGCTTGATTTATCACTCCCAGATTAAAAGATTCGTGAAAAACAGTAATCTGCGATTCTCACAGCTGCCTAAAACCTCTTCTCTGCTGTCATGGTCCAGGCGCTAGGCGGCTTTCAGGTAGGGGTGTTTCACTATGAATCATACCTGGCTTTCCGTTCCATGGAGACTCGTTTCTTCTTGTACCCGTGTGCTGGAGGGTTTCTGACCAGGAGGCAAAGAACGACCGCGAGACTGACAAATCGTCCCCCCAACCTGTGTACATGGTACAGCCATAGGATTATACTAAGATTTTTTATTGGAACGACACACGCACGTACGGATTCACGCGCGCACGCGCGCGCGAACACACGCGCGCACACACACACACGCACACACACACACACACACACACACACACACACACACACAGAGGGACAGAGAGGGACAGAGAGAGAGAGAGAGAGAGAGAGAGAGAGAGAGAGAGAGAGAGAGAGAGAGAGAGAAAATAAGAATGTAAGAGAAAAAGTGTCTTTTATATAAAGTCATTGGAGATAACTATGCCTCTATAACTACTTAGAATCACGATACCTATAACTGTAGAATTAATACCTGTAATTGCATTAAGTGTACAAGTGTAGAATTAATTTCTCTACCATTCAGTTTCACATATTCAACATTGCGCTATTGCATAAAATGAATGCACATCTCTCATCACCTTCCTTCCACTCTGACCCTCCCTCTCTTCAATGCCCCATCCCTCCCCTGCCCTCCTCTCCTCCTTCTCGCCTCATTTATACATCTCACCACATCCATCCCCCACTTCACTTCTAAACGAAGTCGTTCTAACATTACCCTCCCAAGCACACTTCACCTTCCCCATACACCGGTGACCCCTAAAGCACACTCCTCCTGCCGGTAAAAGATGCACACTGCCTAATTTTTATTTGCAAAATCCTTTCTTAAAATATTTTTGTTGCAGCCGATGAATATCGTTGCGAGTGAGACAGATTGTGCAGGAGGCCGTTTTCCGTCAGATCTGAACATTACGCTGCATCTCTTGCACTTACAGACGGTAGAGGTGTGGATGCCGCAATGACCCCTCCATCACAGCAGTCCCCCCAGGCTGTGGTCGTGCAGTGTTTGTCATGGTCAGTGTCATCGCTGGCAGAGCGTCTGTCACGGTCAGTCTCATCTGGCATAGTGTCTGTCATGGTCAATGTCTCGTCTGGTACAGTATCTGTCATGGTCAGTCAGGTACCATGTTGTCGGGGTTAGTGTCTGCTCATGTAAATGGACTGTTTGGTTGAGCGTCTACATCATTCCAATCGTCTGTCTGGTGAAGGTGTCCATGATGGTCAGAGCTCTCGTCTATTGCAGTCTCGGTCACAGTTCATCGTTTCTGTTGGGCTAACTCTGGTTCTGATTGTTCACTGTTCTCGTCGTCGGGACTCTTCATTCACTCCTCTGGTTGTTTTAGTCTGTGTATTTCGAGAAGCTCAAGGCGGTGTGCTTCTTCTTCCTCTAACAGCCGCCTTAGCCTCTCGTTCTCTGCCTCTAACTGTTCGAGTCGTATTGCCAGTCTCAAGTCGTCAGGGGGGGCTGCTGCTTGCTGGTCAGCCTCATTCTGTGGAGGGGCGGGATCTGGGATCTGCAACGAGAGGATTCACAGTGGTTTGAAGGAACGTCTCACGTTTAACATCCTTGGCCACATGCATCAGGGATGACTTTTGATTTTATAACAATAGAACAATATCCATTCAGTACCTTGCAATAAATGATAGCATGCTATGTGGATGACTTTAGCAATGCCCGCTAAAGATCAGGACTGAAAATAACTCGCTGTGTTCATGCCTGTCATCGTATCTTTTCTTTCGATTTCAAAGAGAGAGACGTTTCTAGTTTAAATGGTCACAGGGCCCAGAAGCAAAATTCCTAGTACATACGATACGAATCGTGTGTATCACTATATCTGTATCTACTCACACACACACACACACACACACACACACACACACACACACGTGTGTATATATATATATATATATATATATATATATATATATATATAATATATATATATACATACATACATACATATATATGGGGGGGGGGGGGTATGCGCGCGTGTAATGTTAGAGACCCTATGATACAAGTTACTCAAGATAGCGATGTACGAAACTTTTTGTGGGTGTCACTGCAACCAGAGATAAAGCCCATTCACGGCTACACACCTCCATTGCCAGGGTAGAGCCCTGCTGCGGTCCGTGAAACACGCCCGTGGGAGACACCACTGAAGGTCTCCTGGCTGTCAACCATTCCGTTTATAGTCTATGGTGTGGAGTTTGTTTTATAGCCCAGCCAGTCACACAGGGCCTTTTTTTCAGAGCAGTAAAACTTGTACAGGACAAGAGATCACATCCTGAACAGGTCGGATCAGGAGCAAAACAAAACTAATAAACAAAACAAAACAAAAAAAAACTTATCCTGAAAAAGAAAACAATGAAAGCAATTCATACGACGTGGTAGCTAAATTATTAGCATTGTTACGGTGGATTACAATCGGCTGTACTGCCAGCGCTGGCTCTTCCGCTTGATTTTTCACCCCTGAATTCAAAATGTCATTAAAAAAATTAACAAACATTTTAGTGAAAAAAACCGTTATGGGCCAAGAGACACGCCAAACTGGATAGGTGGTGTCCAGCCTGAGCGATGTGTACTATTGTCACTACATAGTCCTCATACTTCGACAAAAATAAAGCTGGAATGCCAACTGTGATCCATTGATGAGTGTAGGGCTGTCCAGAATAAAGACAAGAGACCAGTTCAGATACACAGAAAACAGTAGATGTCAAATAAGGAAAGACAATCTCTTCAAGAAGGCAGTCAGACAGAAAAGAAAGAAAGAGTAAACTTCTTTATGTTGTTATACAATTTCAGCATAAATCTGTACATGACATTTGACTGTTAGCAGTCTTAATATCTATTCAGTTGTACCAAAAAAAATTGAAAGTTCTGCAACAGTATCAACCGTACAACGACCCAACTAACCAAAAATTATGCTCGTGCGAGTAGATCTGCCGATATCTAACACTATTTCATAATATGGTAAGTACAGTTTTACCAGCCAATGATACATTTGAGTGGTGCATACCTCACAGCCATACATTAAAACGAGGCGGGGTGGGGGTGGAGGGCAAATGTAAGCCAGAGATAGGAGAGACGAGCAGGAAACGTGGAACACAATGTGCAACATGATATCGACTGAAGGGACGAAACTGAGAACGAAATAGGAGTAGCCTTTCTTAAAATATTCATTGCAATCTCAAACCATTTAATCACCCTATCAAATGTTTAGCGTATTTTGTTTTCTCGACAAAGTGAGATTTTCCATTTTCTCTGACGCCTTTCCACCTGATCATGCGGAATGCATAAGTAATCCGCTGTCCATTGTACTCTGGACTTTGTTATAATTATGAACATTGTCCTAACCACACGAAGGATATTTGATCATTCCAGTATCCCCTTGAAATTCGCAACCACGTTATCCACCAAACTTGAGGAAATCAAATTACTTTTCTTTGTCACTAGGCTACTGTCTTTTGTGTATATACAGTCGCTGATGAAACATTTGACATGCTTGTTAACGGCTGTTGTTCTACTCAGCCTAACGGCGTCACTTGCACTCAAAATTTAACACATTTCCATGGTACTTTTCATAAGTCAGTAGGTTCCAAATAGAAGACGACGTTGTCCCTTCGATAATTGCTCTCTCATTCTCTGCCTGTAACTGTAGGAGTCATAGCTGTGCTTGTCCCATGTCGTTGTAGGAAACAAGTTAGAGAACAGGTAGTTCTAATACTTGCTTTTCTTGTTGTTTGGACACATCACTTACTCCACTGATTCTTTCAGTCTGTATAATTCAAGAAGTTCAAGGCAGTATGCTTGTTCTTCTTCTAACTGCCGCCTTAGCCTCTCGTTCTCTGCCTCTACCTGTTGGAATCGCAACTGTGTGCCCTGTCTCATGTTGTTAGGAGAGGCTGCTGGACAGCCACATTCTGTGGAGGGGCAGGACCTGCAACGCGAGAGGATTCACTGTCGTTCGAAGGAATGCCTCAGAAGGGGCCCAGAAGCAAAATTCTTAGTGCATATATGAATCGTGAATAAATCAATATCTACTCTCTCACACACACACACCCATATATATATATATATATATGGGTGCGCGCGTAATGTTGGAGATACAATCATACAAGATATCAGCGATGTACGGTCGCTGTGAAAACATTTGGCGTGCTTTTTAACGGCCGGTCGGGTTATACTCAGCCTAACGGCGTCATTTGTCCTTATGATTTAACACACTTCCATGGTACTTTCCAAAGTCTGTATTTTCCAACAAGCTGAAGACAATGTCGCTTTTTAATAATTGCTCTCTCATTCTTTCTCTAACTGTTGGAGTCGCAACTGTGCTCGTCTCACATCGTTGTGGGAAACAAGTTATTGAACAGGTAGTCACGCTTTGCAGAGGAGGCGAGATCTCTAACAAGAGAAGATTATGTGTACACTGGAAAGACACTTCCCTACCTTGGCCACATTTATCAGGATTTATCGCAATGATCTCAGATCAGTGCCTTGTAATGAATGCAAGCATGCTCTGTACATGTAACTACGTTCCCTTGGGATCAACACTGATCTTAACTGGCTGTGTTCACGCCCACTGAGTGGGTCTTTTTCTTATTCAGACAATTCTTTTAAAAGCCACAGACTCAAAGACAAATTATAACCGGGAAAGATATATATAACCCAATAATACAAGTTACTCCAAACGTCGCTGATATTGTTAGACCGAGCATTTCTCATGTACGTCTGCACAATCGAGGTGAAATCCATTCAGTTCGCACACCTCCATTGCCAGGGTAGGAGCCCTGCGGTCGAACGAACCCAATCTACTCTCCCCAACCTATAAGATCGTAGACAATGCCAAATGCATGTTAAAGTACGACAGTAAACCAACTTAAGATTGCTCCAAATTCTGTTATTTCTTTTTTAAGTGAAACGAAGTTGGGAATATTGTTTAAATTCAAAATTACAGATCGTGGCTCTGTCGCCTTTCGTTCATTGATTGTGTATACTTGTTACCACAGCCCAGCCAATCGGGCAAGGCCTTTCCAGTCTTTTTCTTTCTTTCTGCGTACGCAGGCTGATACTCCTGCGGACACTCCCTGTATAGCCAGGCAGTGGAGTTTTGTGTGTATGACCCTTTTTTTATCCCGCCATTAAGGCAGCCATACTCCATCTTCGGGGAAGGCCTTTCCAGTGCTGTCAGACTTATTCAGGAAAAGAGGCTACACATCCTGAATCGGTCGGATCATGAAAAGAAAAAGAACAAGGAAGAAAAACTCTACATCCTGAGGAAGAAACAAACAACGAAACCAATTCATGGTAGCTTCACTGGCATTATTACCTTGTATATAAATAGACCATACTGCGAGCAACAGTCATTCTGCTTGATTTAACACTGCCAAATTAAAATAATCACATTGTAAATAGAAAACATTCAACTGCAACAAAAAGTTTAAAAGAGCTCTATGGGCAAAGAAACACACCAGAATGAACAGCTGGTGTCCAGCCTGCTCAATGTTTACCGTTTTCAACACCTACTCCTCAAACTTCTACAGCAAATGAAGCTGGCATGTCAATTGTGACTAGAAATACATACAAGAGACTGTCCAGAGCGAAGACAGGAGAACAGTGAACAAAGGCAGAACAACAGTAGATACCAATGAAGTAAGACACTTTTAAGAAGGCAGTCACAGAGAGAGAGAGAAAAGAGAAAGCCACTAGAAGAGAACTTCCAGAGGGCGGGAGAGTTGTTTGCACTGAAAGAGCCCCCGTCACCCCCTTATATTAAGGATTTTTCCGATCCATACGATACATTAAGATTTTTTTCTGGAAAGATCCCCATGCTAGTACACGGAGAAACAACAAAAAAGGACAAGCACAGCAATTATGCATAGATAAGACTATGCAGCATACATAGATGAAATTAGCAGCAGTAAACTATTCTAACTGAAATAGAAAAACATATCCTAGTTTCAATTCTCTGATTTGTACACTTCCTTTGATTCTTCAGAATCTTGTGTATGAATCTGGCTAACTAACAATGTCCTTATTTCACATATGGTAGTAACAACCGTTTCCTATGATTATTGTAAACCAGACGTAAAACACCATGATGAAATTCATCATGAAGGTCGTTTGAATACACCTGTTCCAGTTTAAAAATAATTTTAAAAAATCAGGGGAAGATAACGCTGGTCTTTTCATTGCAAATAGTTACTTTTACTCAGTTTATGTGTCAAGTAAAAAAGATATAGTAAGTAAACATTTGATTTGAAACTCGCGCCATTGTAACAATCGGGATATCGACTGTCTGCATCACAGACGCAGGGTTTCACACCCACGCTTTGAAATGTTCTCTCTTTGAACTGTTGACCTGACTGACTGGGGTAAAGAAAACTGCTTTAAGGCCGTGCCCACAATATTTTCTCTTTCAACTGTTGACCTGACCGATTGGGGTAAAGAAAACTGCTTTAAGGCCGTGCCCACAATATTTTCTCTTTTAACTGTTGACCTGACTGATTGGGGTAATGAAAACTGCTTTAAGGCCGTGCCCACAATATTTTCTCTTTGAACTGTTGACCTGACTGATTGGGGTAAAGAAAACTGCTTTAAGGCCGTGCCCACAATATTTTCTCTTTGAACCGTTGACCTGACTGATTGGGGTAAAGAAAACTGCTTTAAGGCCGTGCCCACAATATTTTCTCTCTTTGAACTGTTGACCTGACCGATTGGGGTAAAGAAAACTGCCTAAAGACCGTACCCACCAACGGCGTCTGTCCTATGAAAACGGCGGAATCACCCCCATTGCACATTTATTTCTGAAATCGCTTACCTCCCTTTGAGGATTTCCGAACTTCGTCTTGTACATTTTTTATACTGTTGAGTTCCCCAACTTTGCCCTCCATTATGAGCAGTTTGTGGTTCACAATTTTGCAATTCGGTACATGTATATACTTTCCTAAAATAAATGGTCGGCTATGATCAGATTTTTTTTTCTAATCCAAACTTCCTAAACATTGTACTTTTAGTAAAAATTTTGATTTTGAGTAATGCCCGCAAGCTCTTGACATGCTGATCCTACATCCTTAGCCTTGCTTGTCTCTTGAAAACTGGAAGTGTGGATTAAATGTTCCCTCGGTGCTGCCCCAGAGTCTGTTGTCTCTATATGATTTCGGCATAAATGTGTAGATAGTTTTGTCAGCGTCTTAATATCTATCAACTTGTATCAAAAATTCAAAATCCGCCTCTTGCCAACAATATCAACTGTATAGCGACCCAACTTACCAAAAACTATACTCGTGGAGGTAATTCTGTCATCCAGGACTAGTTTATAATATACCGAGTGCATTTTTACTAGCATATAACACATTGGACGGATGCCTACTCCACAGCTTTCAGTAAAATAGAGGGATCATATGAATGTATGCTAGAGATAGGAGAGATGAGCGCAAAATATAGGACACAGAAATAAACAATAAAAGAAAAAGAAAAATACGAAGTAAGCAATTCCACAAAGGTCTATGTCTATTTCAGACCAGTTTTCCCCCCAGTCTGAAAGACGGTCAGTCTTGAGCGAGGCAAGACTGGACCTCGGCAGTGCGTAGTCCGAAGGACGAATCCGTACCGTAATGAAGGTAACCACCGTTCTGTTCAGCACTGCCCTAGACTCTTGGACGGGAGACACTGAGACAGAGCGAGTCTTCAGTCTCCGAGGATATCACCTTTTCCACAAGAACTATATTATCGAAGTCGCATTAATACAGCTCTGAATTGTACGAAATAACCGATAGTCTTGTGAAGGTAACGAGCTGTGCTGCTTAAAGCTGGGAACAATTACAAACAGGCCTCCTTGGGGCATAAACGGCACGTGCTCAGAGGTGCGAGTGTCTGGGGAGTCATTGATGCTCGTGTGGTGAAACAGCCTGTGACCCTTGGGGTACAGCCGGCGAGTATCCGCCCTTGTAGCGCGTTCCGTTTGAAATCAAAGATGTCCAGGAAGGAGAATAAGTATCTTCGTCTGTCGCAGTCCAGAGTTGCATTGCAAATACTGGAGGCATCCACCTCTTCCTGTTGATCTAACTGGCTCTGTGCCTCCTGTTCAATGGTTGGCATAGGTTCACATGTTAAAAAGGTCAGTTCTTGTTCCTAACAGGAAAAGAATAAAAAGCTGTATGTAGAGAAGTTGTTTTTTTCTCTCTGAATCATTTGCATTACAAAATACTGCTCTTGGAAACTGCGGACCCTTTGTTCGTCGCAATAAATATTAATGGACCTGTGCTGCCGGTATTTGAGCGTTGAGGATACATTGAGAAATGGTAACTTTTTGTCGTACTGCGAAGTCTGTAAGAAATTTTTCTGGGGAGCGGGAAGGCGTTCGGGGAGTGAGGGGGTGGGTAGGGGGAGAGAAACCTGATTAATAACTAAATTTTGCGAATACCTCTTCTGATCAGACAAACCTTTCAGACATCCCCAAATACATTTGACCACACAGCACTACGCAAACAAATGCTACATCTGATGTTGTCATTTCCCGGCATTGGACTAAACCACTGTTAAACCTAACTGTTAAACCTATTAATTACCAAAGCGTAGGTCCTACCGTGAATTCTATCCTTTACACCAGAAAATAAGAATATAGTATTCGCTTTAATTAATATGGAATTCCTGGTGTTTGCTGACTGATTTCTAGTGACTTTTCCTGGGCGTGCCATTTAGAATATTTCGTGATACAAATTGGCATAAATTTGAAAGTATCTGAGGCGAAACAGAAATAAGCACACTAAACAAAATGTAAAGTGAAGCAGATATACAGACGAGTGGATTTCGACCAATACTTCTTCTTCAGTGTTACAATTAACAAACAAAAATGTACAGTACGATACTTTCCTTATAACTATCTGCATAAGAATGATACTGCACACTTTTTGTGAGTTCATTTATCTTTTTTGCCTTGTTTTGAGTAACACTGACTGTTTCAGTTTCCGCTGATAGGGTTATAGATCCAGGCCTATAGAGCTTTTCTTTCAACTTTGTTAGGAAATCTGAACGTACAAAGACCAGTACTAAAGTGACTTTTCGCTTCTTTTTTTTTCGGGGGGGGGGGGGGGGGGGGGGGGGGGGGGGGGGCGGTTGTTTTGTTTATGTTTTGTTAGTTTATATTGAATCCTTTTTGATAAAACATTTTGTCTGCATCAGTATCAACGTTTTTTTGCTTTTATTTAAATCTGAATGAGCGACGATTTTCCTCCATATTCAAGAAGCAGAACATACAGAAACAAATCCAAAAGGGACGTACAAATGGGTAAATGTCTTCCATGCGGATTTATATTTTCAAAATGATGTGGGAGAGAAGCTGAAGCATTGGGGGCGGAGGGGGGGGGGGGGGGGGCGTTGTTTGTCTTAATTGTTTGTTTTGTTCTGTCACACCCCCGTTGTCGGTGAGTTGATTTTAACGTGGTGACAGCCCTGATGTGGCCCTCTGCGGTCGGCTGGGCTATAAGCAACATTATCTTATCTTATCTTACCCCGTTGTCCGTGTCCTACCACTGTGAAACTCAGTATTTTTCTTTATTAAGAATACGCAAAAGAAAGATGCTTTCGTACAGATTCTGATCCCAGAAGCAGCAGCTCTTCGCAAATGGATATGACCCGTCAGATGTTTTGAAAAGGAATAAAATCTGAGAAAACAGCAATAACATTGCAGAAAGTATTCGTAAACTCGAATTATTCCACGAGTCCGAGTTTTGGTATATAATTCTTATTTTCTGTTTGTTTTTCTTTTTCAATACTCTTGTTTCTAATATGTATATTTATTTTCTTGTGCAATGTTTTTAACGAGTTTCATTTGATATGCATAAGTGATTGCCCGGGATTTCAACAACTTTTCTTTTTTTTTTGAGTTGTTGGCGATGTTTTATCACAGAAACACGGTTTTGTAGTTTTGTTTAGCAATGTGCTAAGTTATCCGTTGTTTGATGGATTAGATCTTCAGCTTAGTGTTGCATGCACGAAGCATTACTCGTCTGGTTATTAGCGTTCGTGTAAATTCCAGAAGCCTAATCCTGTAGATAGCCACTGGTACTCGCAGTTGATTGGTAACCGTTTCATGCCTTGGTCGTTATAGAATATTTATCAGCTGTTGGGTAGGCTCGCCTTCTGCATAGACCTGACCAGGATCTGAAAGAAGGAATTCAGTAATTTAGCTTAGTAGGGTTTAGAGTATGATAGGTCCGCATTTGCTATGGTGATAATCGCGGAAAAGTTTCATTTACACACTTTCATTTTCAAAATGATTAGGTAAGCTAATGTACATGTTTTTGTAAGTTTGGTTTTTCTTTCTTTTATTTTCTTTTTTTCTTTCTTTTTTTTTTTGGTCACACCACATACAGTAGAAGTCTGTATATCACTGTGGTATTCACACGACTTTCATTTAAAAATACACAAAAGGAAGATGTTTTCATACAGATTCTCATGTTACAAGCAGTCGCTCTTCGCAAATGGACTAGACATGTCAGATGTTTTCTCAGAGAAATAAAATCAGTGTGAAAGCAGCAATGACAATTTCAAAAAGTTTCTACTTAAGCTCGAATGATTCCATGAATCTCTCAAAGCTGCTGGCGTTTTGGTTTGTTCGTTGTTGTTGGTTTTGTGTGTGTGGGGGGGGGGGGGAGGTTGTTTGTTGTTTTTTTTTTTTTTTTTTTTTTTTTGGGGGGGGGGGGGGTTGTTTGTTTTTTTGTAGTCCTTTTCCACTATCCACTTTTTCTTATGCAATGTTTTATATATGGATTCTGATGCGATATAACTATAGGTGGTTGCCCGGTTTTAATATTTTTTTCTTTTTTGTCAGCAGTTAGTATTGTCTTCTCAGGGAGTCGTTGTCGAGCCTCCTATAGCAATTTCCTAAACGTTATCCATTGTTTGATGGATTAGATCTTCAGCTTAGGGTTGTATGCATGAAGCACTATTCGTCTGGTTAATCAAGCGCGTTGGTGTATATTCAAGAAGCCTAATTCTACAGGTAGCCGATGTTACAGGTACCCGCAGTTGGTAAATGTTGCACGCCTTGGTCGTCATGGGAAAATACTAACCGGCTGTTGGGCAGGGCCGCCCTCTGCTAAGGCCTGATCAGGGATCTGAAACGAGAAGGAATTTATTACGTTTTACGTTTAGTAGGGTTTTAGTGTATAAGATACAAGAATACTTTATTATCTCAATTCTGAGAAATTACAATCGTGCTGCTCACTAGCTATACATTAGTGACATAAACATGAAAAACAATGAACAATATAAACAAGTAGGGTAACTCAGCAATAATAAACAACCCAACAAAATCAATTTAGTTTTAATGTAAAGCCTCATACATGTAGATAAACATACTAAACACACACACACGCACACACGCGCGCACGCACGCATGCACGCACCCACCCCTTGCTAATTTTCAGAACTTGCTAAAAACAGAAACACTGTCAGACCTCTAAATTCTGATTTTAAAAAGCATTCAAGTGTGATGATGATGATGATGATGCACATAAATGATCAAGCAATAATAAAACCCATCTGAGTAAACAACAGATTTTCAGCATTACATAATGGTCAAACTTGATTACTGAGCCCACATTCGCTAAGGGGGTAGTTTTTTGTTTTTTTTGTTGTTTTTTACTATGTGGGAATAACTTCTTGTTACCATCAGACACTAAACATCAGGTACATTGACCATATCACCACTGAACAAATACATCAAGCTATCAGGCAGCACGTGGAACCATATGAATCTACCGATGATCGTGAAGAAAACAAAGCTATGCTAGCTGCAAAGTGAAGCAACTGCAGGCGGAAATCTACACAAATTTGAAAAGTTATTGATAAAGCACTGCCAAAGAACGTAGACAAACGCGTTTTGTCTTCTGATTCGTTTGTCTACGTTCTTTGGCAGTGTTTTATCAATAACTTTTCAAAGCTCTGCTGACTGGCTATGTAGCAAAATCCAATGGCTTTGCAACAACAACAAAATCTTCCAGGTTATCTCTGCTGCTTATTCTATTTCTCTTGAATAATTCTGATGAACTTGTTTTTTGTCTGCACTTGTATCCATTTTTTTTCTTATTCAAGTCTGAATGACGAGCTTTCTTTATATATGAAAATTAGAGCATACAGCTACAGAAACAAACTGAACAAGGGTGGATGGGGTTTTAAGACAAATGTTTGCCCTGCACATAAACAATTTTTAAATGATATGGCAAGAAACTGGACGATGTTTTTTAGTTCTGTCATACCACAGTATACATCAGTTATCCGTATACCACTATGGTCCTCACAAAACATTTGTTTTTCATTTAAGATGCACAAAAGGAAGATGCTTTCATACAGATTCAGATGTCAGAAACAGTAGCTCTTCCCAATTGGACATGACATGCCAAGTGTTTTTTAGAGGAATAAAATCAATGTGAAAATCGCAATAACGATTTCAAAAACGTTTCTCATTAAACTCAAATGATTTAATGAGTCTCTTGAAGTTGCTGGTGTTTTATTTTGCTTTGTTCTATTACATTTGATTAATCTGCCTATATCCTTTTTTCTTATGCAACTCTTTTGATGTGTATTTTGATATGATTTGATAAGGATAGGTGGTTGCCAGGGTTTCAATATCTTTCTTTTATCAACAGTTGGCATTGTCTTGTCAGGAAGTAACACTCGTTTTCGAGCCTTACATAGCAATGTTTCAAGTTATCCGTTGTTTGATGGATTAGATCTTCAATTTAGTGTGGTGTGCGCGAAGTGCTACTCGTCTGGTTATTTGCATTGATGTAAAAAATAAGCCTAATTCCGTTGCTGGTACTCGCAGTTGACTGGTAAACGTTGCACGCCATGTACGTTACAGGAAAATACTTACCAATTGTTGGGCAGGTCCACCCTCTGCAGAGGCCTGATCAGGGATCTGAAACGAGAAAGAATTCATTTCATTTACGTTTAGCAGGGCATAGTGTACTGAGCGCACATTTGCCATGAGGTTACTTTTATTACTGTGTGGGAATAATTTCTTGTTACCAGACACTAAACATCAGGTGCACTGACCATATTGCCACTGACCAAGCACATCAACTATCAATATGTACTATCAATATGAGCATTGAACCACATCGAACTACCAATAAACATTAAAAAAAAAAAGAAAAAAAGAAAAGAGAAAACCACACTTGTTGGCTATGTAACAAGATAGATCCAATGGCCTTGTGAAAACAATCCTCTAGGTTTTTTCCCTGCTTATTCTATTTATCTTGAATGATTTTACTGATTTTTTTTGTCTGCACCAGCATCAACAATTTTCTTATGCAAGTCTCAATGAACGATGAGTTTCCTTTATATACAAAAAATAAGAGTATACACAAACAATTGAAACAGGGAGGACAGGGTTGAAGAAACTTATTTTCCCTACATACAAATATTTTCATTTAAAAGACACAAAAGGAATATGCATTGATACAGACTCTGATGTTAGAAACAGTAGCTCTTCACAAATGGATTTAATATGTCAGATTTTTTTTTAGAGGAAGAAAATTAATGTGAAAATAGCATAACGATTTCAAAAAGTTTCTCCTTAAACTCAGATGATCAAATGAGTTTTTAAGTTACTGGTTTTTTGTTTTGTTTTCCTCTATACTGCTCCAAACAATTTAAGAGCCACCCGCATTTTTCATATAGTTTAGATAACGCATCGTAGTGTATAGAATTCTAAGCTTTTGTCCAATTTTTGCACTGAAAGTGTGACAATTGCTTCAATGCAAAACTGGTTTTGGCATGTGTTCAGTTGAATCTGAGTCTAGTGGGTTGAACGAGTTCACAAAAGAAACACCGAAATCACGAAAACATGGTCGCGGTTTGCGAGCGCATAGCTGAGGCAGCAGAGTTGGGCTGACTGCAAACCGCATTGCACGTGCAAGTCGTGCCTTTACTGAACACATGGCAACCAGTTTTGATGACCAGTGGGTATTTAAAAAAAAAAAAAAACGCTTTTGGGGGTGTTTGCTACGTTTACACGGGATGCAACTAACTTTCAACCAACTTGCGACTAACTCTTGGAAACCGGCGGAGACTGGTCACAGTGGTGGAGACTGGTTGCCCCGGTTGTGGCCCGTCGCTGCCGGTCTCAGAAACCAACGGATTTTCCCGATTTTTGGTTGCATGTTTGGTCGCAAGGCTCATTTTATTTTTACTCCCAGACCGATAATTTTTGGTGGGCCTTCGCAACTAAACTGCGAAAAAAACGGTCGCTGCCGGTTGCCACAGCTTTCCGCTCGTCTCAGCCGGTTTCCAACAGGAAATTGATGACAGCGACCGAGTCGGACACGGCGCCCCACTGCCAAAGAAAGGGGAGGAGCCTAGTTAGTTGCACGTAAGTCGCCGCCGGTTGCATCCTGCAGAGACCGTCCAGTCGCATGTACAGCCTTGCAACCAAAATTTGAATTTGGTTGCAAGTTAGTTGCATCCCGTGTAAACGTAGCATAACCATGCCACCAAGACAGAGATTTAATGACACTGACTGGGGAAGGGCTGTTGCTTAGCTTCAAGAAGGTGTAGGTGTCAAAGAAGTTAGTCGTCGCCTTTTAAGTGCATCATGCTGTCATCCAAAGACTTTGTGACAGCTTCAACGCCACCAGTAGTACTGCTGAACGAAGACGGTCTGGCCGGCCTAGGTCCACCACCAGACAGGACAGACTGCTTGTTCTGACGGCGCCGAGACAAAGAACTGCCACTGCAAACAACCTCAGGTGACAACTGCGTGCTGCAGCGAACGTCAACAATTCCGTCCAAACTGTTCAGAACCACCTGAGAGAAGTTAACCTCCGAGCAAGACGGCCAGCTGTTCGACCTGTGCTGACGACAGCTCAATGCAGGGCGTGACTGACCTGGTGCCGAGCTCATGTGGCCTGGACGAGGCAGCATTAGGCCCGGGTGGTGTTTTCTGACAAGTCGCATTTTGCTCGGCTCTTCCACGATGGTCGCATACGTATCTGGAGGTGGATGGGGGAACGCTACCAAGAAGCCAACGTAATCGAACGGGACCGGTATGGTGGGGGGTCTATCATGGTGTCGGGTGGCATAGGAAGGAACTTCAGAAACCCCCTGTAGCGAGTTGAAGGCAACCTAACTGGTGTGGGGTACAGGGACAACACTCTTCAACCTCTGGTCCTGCCTGCCCTGCAAGCCCTGGGCCCTGACGCCATCCTCCAGGACAACAACGCCCATCCCCACCATGCCAGGGGGGTAAACGTCGTTTTGGAAGAGCAGCAGGTCAACCGCCTCGACTGGCCAGCGTCCTCGCCCGACCTTAACCCAATCGAGCATGCCTGGGACATCCTGGGGCGCCTGCTTCACGAGAACCACCCTCCTGCAATGAACCTGGGCCAGCTCTTCGACTTCTTGCAGCAGGAGTGGAACAACATCACCCAGCTGACTCTCAGGAGGCTTGTGGACTCTATGATTGAGACAGAGATGTCTCGCTTGTATCCACGCTAATGGCGGCCATACCGAGTATTGACATTGACCGTCATTTGATTGGACTGTTCTGATTTCTGAAATGAAGGTGTTCATCAATTAAGCCCATGAAGTTGTTTTTGAGCAGCTCTTATTCGTTTATTTCTGATGTCATTCTATCGTTCCATTGATAATTTTCAATTAAATTGTTCGAAGTTATGTTTTTCGGTTGAATTGTGTGTGAATGTTTTCAACTGGCTCTTAAATTGTTTTGAGCAGTATATTTCTTTTTTATTAGTCCATGTCTATCCCTTTTTTGTACACAACTTTTGATATGTATTTTGATATGTTTGGATGATAAGGATATGTGGTTGCCTGGGTTTCGATAGCTTTTCTTTTTTTATAAACAGTTGGCGTTTGTCTTGTCAGGGAGTAACATTCGTTTTCGGGCCGCTTACACCAATGTTTCAAGTTATCCACTGTTTGATGGATTAAATCTTCAATTTAGTGTGGTGTGCGCGAACCTTTACTCGTCTGGTTGTTTGCATTGTGTAAATTCAAGAAGCCTAATTCTGTAGGTAGCCGCCGTTGCTGGTACTCGCAGTTGACTGGTAAACGTTGCACGCCATGTACGTTACAGGAGAATACTTACCGATTGTTGGGCAGGTCCGCCCTCTGCCGAGGCCTGATCAGGGATCTGAAACGAGAAGGAATTCATTATATTTACGTTTAGCAGGGTTTAGTGTACTGAGCCCACATTCGCTATGGGGTTACTTTTATTACTGTGTGGGGATAATTTCATTGTTACAAGACACTAAACACCAGGTGCACTGATATCACCACTGAACAAGAACCATATGAAGCACACACACACACACACACACACACACACACACACACACACACACACACACCGACACGCACACGCACACATACACACACAAACTACTACTACTGACAAACGCTACTGACAAACGTGAGCAAAAGACAGCTATGCGGGCTGGACATGTAACAACATCCAATGGCTTTACGAAAACAATCCTCCAGGTGTGTGTGTGTGTGTGTGTGTGTGTGTGTGTGTGTGTGTGTGTGTGTGTGTGTGTGTGTGTGTGTGTGTGTGTGTTTGCTCGCCAGCTTGCTCGCTTTTTTTGGGTAGACTGTTTTCATACCTAAAGTTAATGAAAATCGTTACTTGGATCTTTCAGTTAGACAGAGACTGGGGGATTCAGCTGAAATAAGATAATGATTTCCATTGACTCAGAGTCAGAAGAAAAAAATGTATTCAGAGCCAGAGAACCCGAGTCGACAATCCTTCAGGCCACTGTTGAGGGGGACAGAGAGAAAAGCAAAACAAAAACCAAAAAAACGACGGACTGACGACATGGCGGAATGGACAAGCAAAACATTCGCATAACAGACAGAACTGGGGGAACCTAGTGAACTAGTCCTTAGAGTGGTGCCCGAATGACTCCACAGAGTTAAGGAAGAAATAGTATTAGGAACCAGTCCATAGCGCACTACACTACACAAGTGTAATACACTACAGCATACTTTGTGGCATCAGCTGATATACTATGAACTCAATTTTTCAGACTTGAAAGTATCAGTATTCGCCTTTAGTGTGTTCTGTCCGATTTCTAGGGACTTTTGCAAGACATGGTATTTACAAAATCTTGTGATACAATTTATGGGCAAATTAGAAGAGGTGTACCGTACGGCAAAATACGAAGGAGTACACACAAAAGAAAGTGTAAAGTACCGCATGCGAATTTTCGACAAATGTCATCAGAAGTTTCAAGTAACACACATAAGAATGCACTAACCGAAATTCCACTGATCGCATTCTGCATGAGAAAGAACAATACTTTATCTTTTGTAATAGTTCAATATTTTGCCTTGCTTACTGTCATGTTACGGTCCGTTTCATTTTCCTTTCAATGGCTTACATAGGATTCTTTTTCTCATGTCTGAAAACCTGAATTTATCGTGCTTAGCATAAAAACGACTCGAACGTTTATTTCGCTTTTTCTATGTATCTGAAAAGATTTCTGATAATTTTTTTTTTTTTGGCTGCATCGGTATCGACGTATCTTTCTATCAGTCTGAATGGGTGACAGGTTTCCTTTAGGTACAAGAATTTAAAAAACATACAAAAGCAAATCCTATAGGGGAGGAGGGAGAATTAAAGGAAAATGCTTCTACTGATCAGCATTTTTTTTTAATAATATGGCAAAAAAACGGAAGTATCTGTTTTTAGTTCGTTCTGTCACACCACAGTATGCATTAGTCATCTGCACACCACTATGGTACTCACACAACTTTTATTTTGCACTATACAATACACAAGAGAGATGTTTTCATACAGATTCTGATGGTAGGAAACAAATGGTACATTGGCTGGCCATACAAGATCTAATGGCCTGGCAAATACAATGCATCAGGTTTATTTGCTTTTTCTCTGGTGTTTTCAGACGTAACAGTCAATGAAAATGATTACCTGGTATTTCAGCTGGATTAAGACTGAGGGATCCAGCTGAAATAACCAAGTAAGAACTTCCGTTGATGGCATTGCAGAATGGACGGGGAAAACATTTGCACACCCGACAGAACTGGGGGAACCTGGCAAATTATTTCTCTACTGCAGTGCCCCAGTGACTCCCCATAGAATTAAGGGCAAACATAGTGTACCAAACCATAGCGTAAGACACCTTAGTGCACTAGCGTAGGTTGTAGTATCAGTGGATATAAGCTGCTACGAATTCAATCTGTCGTATCTGAAAATATTACCCTTCGCCTTGAATTAGATGGAATTCGTGGCGTTTTCTTTCTGATTTCTAGAGACTGTTGTTAAGGCACTGTTTATACCATATATCCTGATACAATTAGGTGCCGATTCGATAGGGTGTAGCGCAAAATACAAAGAACACCCAGAACAAAATGTGGAGAAAAGCAGACACATAAAATTACAAAACAGGCAAGTGAATTTTCGACGACTGTATTTTCTTCATAAAATGCACAAAAAGAAACTACCCTGACAGCACCAGTCTGCACTTTACACTTTAGTTTCTGTGTTAATCTGTATTCAACCTTGTTTAACGTCACGCTGTAGAAGGTTTCTGTGTTCATCTGTATTCAACCTTGTTTAACGTCACGCTGTAGAAGGTTTCTGTGTTCATCTGTATTCAACCTTGTTTAACGTCACGCTGTAGAAGGTTTCATGTTCCCTTATATAGCATTATCAATTTACGCCAATATATAGCTCTTTTTTCCCCACTATACTTAATCTGAATTTACAGATATTAGTATAAATATGACTCAAAGGTTATTTCCGCTTTTTTTTTTTTTTTTGAATGAAAACAAATATATATATATATATATATATATATATATATATATATATATATATATATATATATATGTGTGTCATAAACAGTATAAAAACGTCCTTAAAAAATCTGAAAAAGCTCAACCCTTGGGGAGCAACATTTGTTAAAAATATTAAAATGAAGTGCTAAAATTCATCTACAAGCTTGTTTTAAGATATGTCGCTCTCCTCAGGATCCTGAGACATATATATATGTCTCTGCATCAGTATGAACAACACCTTGTTTATGCAAGTTTGAATGAGCGACGAGAAAGCGAGAGGGGGCATTGAAACATAAGATAATGCTTCCCTTGCAGATTTTTTTTCCAGATATGGCGAAAAAACAAGCATGTGTGTGTGTGTGTGTGTGTGTGTGTGTGTGTGTGTGTGTGTGTGTGTGTGTAACCTCAGTATACATTAAGTCGTCAGTATATCACGAATGGTACTCACATATTTTTTTCATAAAGAAAAGAAGATGCTTTCACACAAGTTCTGACGTTAGAAGCAGCAGCTCTTAGCAAATCGACTTTTTCTTAAGGAAATTAATGAGAAAATGGATTTACATTTTTAAAAAGTGTTCCTCTTATTCTCGAATGATTTAATCAGTCCCTAGAAATTGCTGCTGTTGCTTTTCTTTGTTTCTACTATAACTATCTCTTGATAGTGACTAGAAAATATATCAGCGTAAGTAATGACGCAAGCTCGCCCAAACTGTGTGAATTATCTCTTCCACATCGGGCGCCATCGTTGCTGTGGCTTCTTTTCAAGGTGGTGATGAAATATGGGTTTATCTTTGACCGTTGTAATGAACGCAAACGACAGTCGAGGAGTGACGGAGGGAGGAACAACAGGAAATAACAGGGAAGTGGAACCTACCGGAATATCAGGACTGGTGTATGACAAAGTATCGTTGCACGCCTCTTTAAATGATTATTAATTCATTTGTTTTACTAGTACGTTTTAAATGAGTGATTTGATATGTGTGGGCTTAGGTGGCTCCCCACGCGTTCATACAGCTTTTTAAAGTTGTCTTGTTGAGAAGTAACACTTACTTACGAGCTTTGTTTATCAATGTTCTTTGGTCGATTATGTCTTCAGTTTCAGCGTTGCATGTGCAAAGCATTACTTGTCAGGCTGCGTGTGTGTAAGAAGCCTAATTCTGGAGGTAGCTGAAATAATCAAGTAACTTCCATTAACTCCGAGACTGAGAACACTAGACGAGTCAAAGACTCTCAAGTCGAGAATCCTTCAAGTAACTGTTGAAGAAAGGACACAGGGAAAGACAGAAGGGGAAAAAAAGCAAAACCGATAGTCTGACGTCATTGCAGAATCAACAGAGAAAACATTTGCACAACCGACACTACTGGAACAACCTGGTGATTTATTCTTTAACGTGGTGCCGCAGTAACTCCCCGCAGAGCTCAGTGGGAAGCCGTAAAGCGGGCATCAAGACACTGCAGTACACGACAGCATAGTTTTGTGGTGTCAACTAGGCCTAATATACGACGAATTCAATCTCTCGAATGTGAAAACAGTAAGTATTAGTGTTCAGTTTCAATTAGAATTAAATCTATAATTATTGCATTGTCTTTTCTTTCTCATCCATAGCGACAATTCATAAGCATGTCTTTTGCAATTCATCTCGGTAAACGTTTACCGTTATGCCTAGATACAGTTCAAACTGGACGTACTTTGAAAGTTTTATCATTCCGTGGCATATGGTCCTAGGACCCACCTAGGGCCCACCTAGGTTCTGGCTAGATTCAGCTTGTCCAAGCTGGAGCTAGCTAGAACCTATGTGGACCTTAGTACCCTTGCTGTAAGGGAAGCTTGTGAACCGCTGCCAACTCCAATCTGCCGCCTTCGACGCTTACTTAGCAAGTGTGGATTGCGGCCTGCATTCTTGTGATTTCCAGTCCAGTTTGTCATGATATTTGTGGAATTGTTTGGCACCGGCTGTCTCAGATCTATTCAGAGTGCTATGGCTGACGTTGGGAGTACGGCTTTCTTCTGCTTCTTCTGCGTACGCAGGCTGATACTCCTGCGGACACTCCCTATATGAACAGGCAAGTATTAATCCCATCTACCCAACAAAGGGAGTGGAGTTTTGTGTGCATGACCGTTTTCTATCCAGCCATTAAAGCAGCCGTACTCCATCTTCGGGGAAAAACGGCTTTCTAGATTTCTGAAAGTTTAGTATCTAAGACTGATGACCCAAGGCTCAACTTGATTTAACGAATTATTGGGTCCCGAAAGTAGTTCACGATGGACTTAATCCTACAATAAATCCCAGGTTGCTTCTGAATTGAAGTTAGACGAATTCATTACTCCATTCACGCAATGGATTGTATGGCACAAATCTGGTGACAGGTTTTGTTTGTTTTGTTTTGTTTCGCTTTTTAACCGAAAAAACGCAAGCAACTCGGGGGAAATAACACATCCCACGAATTTCACCCGGTTAAGAACAAAGATAACTACCAATCAGACTGGGTCGATGATGTAGACTTTTTTTTTTTTTTTTTTTAATAGTGTTTTTAGACAGAAATTCAATGAAAATCATTACTTAGATATTTCAACTCGATGAAAACGGGGAATCCAGCTGAAATAACTAATTACTTCCAATGAGTCTGAAAACAGCCAACATCCAACACCCATGTTGCGCCGAATATCAGAAGATAAGTAGTTTGCTCGTTCTTCGTTCTCGTCCAACATCATTTTGTGCCGAATATGAAAAGATAAGGTTTCTCGTTCTTCGTTTTCATTGTTCTAAATTGTTTGGTTTTGCCTGAAGAAGACCCAGGAGGTCGAAATGCCTTGTTTTGTCCTCAGTGGCTGTCTTTCTCCTCTTGAGGGTGTGCATCTCTTCCTCACACACACACACACTCATGCAAGCACCCAAGCACACTCACACGCACCAGACCTGTTTACCCCTCACTTCACCTTTCAGTGGTCAAGGCGACCCAAGTCATAGTTTTGGAGCTCAACTGTCAGTAGTCACAGCCACTGCATACTCTGGATCCACCAACTATCCCTTTCAGTTTCCCCCTTCCCCTTATCTGTTGTCCTATCCCTTACACCACTGCACTGCCCAGCAACTAAACTAGCGTGGGCGTGGGCTTTCAAAAACCCTGGCAGGACATTCACACTTATTAGTCATGATGGTTGCCTTGCTCTGTAGTGTGTGCGTGTGTGTGTGAGCGAGAGTGTGTGTGTGTGGTGTGTGTGTGTGTGTGTGTGTGTGTGTGTGTGTGTGCGCGAGTGAGTGTGTGTGTGTGTGTGTGTGTGCGTGTGTGTGTGTGTGTGCGAGTGAGTGTGCGTGTGTGTGTGTGTGTGTGTGTGTGTGTGTGTGTGAAAGGGATGTGTGTGTGTGTGTGTGTGTGTGTGTGTGTGTGTGTGTGAGCGAGTGTGTGTGTGTGTGTGTGTGTGTGTGTGTGTGTGTGTGTGTGTGTGTGTGTGTGTGTGTGAGCGAGTGTGTGTGTGTGTGTGTGTGAGCGAGTGTGTGTGTGTGTGCGTGCGTGTAAGTGAGCGAGTGTGTGTGTTTGTGTGTTAAAGGGATATGTGTGTGTGTGTGTGTCACGTGTGTGTGTGTGTGTGTGTGTGTGTGTGTGTGTGTGTGTGTGTGTGTGTGTGAAAGGGATGTGTGTGTGTGTGTGTGTGTGTGTGTGTGTGTGTGTGTGTGTGTGTGTGTGTGTGTGAGCGAGTGTGTGTGTGTGTGTGTGTGTGTGTGTGTGTGTGTGTGTGTGTGTGTGTGTGTGTGTGTGCGTGCGTGTAAGTGAGCGAGTGTGTGTGTTTGTGTGTTAAAGGGATATGTGTGTGTGTGTGTGTGTGTGTGTGTGTGTGTGTGTGTGTGTGAAAGGGATGGAACCAGCATGCATCTCTGACAGACAGTCGGTCGGCTGGGCTATAAGCAACATTATCTTATCTTATGTCTGACAGAAGGGGGCATAAATCAGAACAAGCTCATCTACTCTGTTTACTTCCCTTGCCTGGGCCAGGGTTCATACAGACGTGACCAAACAAAATTCCATACTTTTTCCAGACTTTTTCCACGGCTTTTCATAATTTTTTCCAGACCCCAGAATGTGTGTGTGCGTGCACCTCTGTATGTGATTACCATGCTAAACACACCAGAAAAGAACTGCTTTAATGATAGCAGGGCATTCAATACTTACCAAAAAATTTGGTGTGTGTGTGTGTGTGTGTGTGTGTGTGTGTGTGTGTGTGTGAAAGTCAGAGACACGGAGACAGAGACAGTGAGAGAGAGTGAGAGAGAGACAATGTATGTGTCTATGTATGTGAGAGAGAAAGAGACGGTGTGTGTGTAAGTGCGAGTGTGAGTGCGCGCGCGCATGTGTGGGTGTAGGTGTGTGAGAGACAGACTGTGTGTATGTTTGTGGGAGTGTGTGTGTGTGTGTGTGTGTGTGTGTGTGTGTGTGTGTGAGAGAGAGAGATATGGTCAGGTCAGGTCAGGTCAGGTAATTAGGACACTAGGCCTCGCGGCCTCTCAACTGTCCTTTCATTTTAATTTGTTGGATTTCAACATGGCTGAGTACTTACAAGCCAATGTGCTCTCTATTCAATTCCGTATTTAAATTTTGACATAATTTTTTTGGATAAGAGACAGAGAGAGCGAGTGCGTTAGAGACAGTGTGTGTGTGTGTGTGTGTGTGTGTGTGTGTATGTTACAGGGTTCCTACAGACTTCCAAGAACAAAATTCAAGGAGTTTTCAAGGAGTGCCTTTTCTATTTCAAGGTTACAATACTTGCGTAAAAATTGAAAACAGAAACAGCAGTTTGATTTTTCTGTGTTAAGGTTGATGAAAAAAAAATTACTTACAATTTTTTTTTGCGCAAAGAAAACAAAAAAGTTTGTTTTAAAATAATTTTTTCATCAACTGAACTGAGAAAAGTCAAACTGCCATTTCTTTTTTTCCAGTTTTTATCAGAGTGAGTGTGCCAGTACACCACACATTAGAACATTAACAAACTCAGACTCTTTGTATTAAATGCCAAAACACTAAAATCAGCATTTGTAAGAGAGCATACAGACTATGCATGGTGTGTAAGAGACTGGTTGGAGGAAAACATTTTTTTTAATTAATAAAAAAACTAGTTTAAAAAAATTTACAAACGTCGTCGCGAGCGTTAATACCAAGGGAGGTAATTTGATCAAAATTGAAGTTACAAATTACCTCCCTTGGTAATCGTCTGATAAACCTCCGGCCAGAGGAAATCTGAAAACCGCGATCATTGTGCGTGATTTAATTTCTGTTTTTATTCCTATTTCAATGTTTTTGTAAAGAAACATCAAAGCAAAATTCGACATCATGAAAAAGTTTGCACATCTTTTACAAAATTCCAGGACTTTTCCAGACCCATGGCCACAAATTACAAAATTCCAAGACTTTTCCAGCCCTGGAAATGGTTTTTTCATTTTTCCATACTTTTTCCAGACTTCCAGGACTCTGTACGAACCCTGCTGGGCTGTCACTATCGACCTTTTTTTTTTGGTCCACCCCCCTCCCCTCCCCTCCCCTCTCCGTGGTTCGAGATTGTATGACCGTAGGACAATAATTAACCGACCATTTCCGTGGAAACTATTGATTCTGTTGAGGTACACAGGTCTGACACACCACACACACAGGTCTTTATTAGACGTGCTTGGAGTGGACGCTGAAACATGTGTCGGTTCAGGTTGTCGAGTTGGCTGTGAATCATCATGACTCCGAGGCTGCGTTGAACCACCAGCGAAAAAATCAGCAACACTGCATCTACTGTCACTTTGATGCTGTTTCTCTTTCTTCTGATGCTTCACACTTTTTGCGTGTTGCTTTAGCATGGATTCTCCCATTGAGGCGATGTTTACGGAGCAATAGCAAAACGCACAGCGCGCTACATGTTTGTCGCTCAGAACTTTCCGCACCCAGTCCTTGTAATCCTTGTCTCTCAGCCTACGATCTTGAAAAGAACATTTGCCTGGCATTGTGGACGAAAAACTGGGCTTAAAATTTTCAGCAGGTAAACACGTGTGAACGATGCAAGATGGCGCCTGGAAGTATCGTCAAATCTCGAACGCGAGACTTGCGAGGAAACTGGCTGCGAGAAGCATCGTCTGCTTGCGCGACCCGACAGAAATGCCGATCTTTTCATTTCATACCTGAAGTTCTTTTTTTCTCTTCCGCAACCGAAAATATTCTTTTGTATCGTAAAATTAAAAGACTTTAACTGACCAAATTGCATTTTAAAGGCCCTTGACAAAATATTAAAGGACCTCTTGGTCAAATTAAAGTACTTTAAAGGCCTTTTCTGGAAAATTCTAAATATAAGGACTTTAAAGGACTTCAAAGGACCCTACGACCCATGTCCTGAAATCTGTTTGCATTTTCTTGCGGAACCAACACAATTTTTTTTTCTTAATTTGCTTCATTTTTCACCCTCAATCACCTCGCTTTGAAACTCGCTCAGTGACACTACAGTATATAAGCCATCCGTTTCATATGCCAGTTTGTGTTCCCTCCCATGACACAATGAAATTTACGAGCAAAAAACAAGTAGGTAAATTGATAACTAAATCGATGAATAAAATACAAAATAAAAAGGGAGGGCCCCGTGGTAAGGAGAACCACTACAAACTGGAGCACGTGGTTTTGTTACACTGAAAGATCAAAGGAAATGTCCTACAAACTGGAGCACGTGGTTTTGTTGTTACACTGAAAGAACAAAGACGAAGACTTTCCCACGAATAGGAACACGTGGTTTAACTCTGTGACACTACAGTATATCAGTCGTCTTGTCCGTTTTTACTTCTGTTATAGCCTACCATAATGTTTACGAGCTAAAAACAACAACAACAAAAAAACAAAGGGGGGGGGGGAGATGAAAGTAAGATTTCCAACAAACTGGAAAATGTGATGCTCAGTGACACTGAGCTATTGCACCACGATGTTTAGAGCAAAAAATAAATGAATAAATGAATAAAACAAACCCCCCCAAAAATAAATAAGATGGGAAGGAAGAAAGGAAAGTAAAAGAAAACATATTTCCCGTCAGATGATACACTGAAAGAAGAAAACGGGGAAAGAAAAAAAAAAAAAAAACCACTTCCAAAACAGAAGCACGTGGTTTTGATACACTGAAACAACAAAGACGCAGAACACTTTCCCACAAACAGAATAAGATTAAGCACTGGAAAAACAACGCACAAAACTGCCCACAAATTGAAGCACATGGTTTTGCTCAGCGACACAAAAATATATCAGTCGTCAGTTTTTGTTTTCCCTGCTGTTACACCACAATGATATTTAAGAGAGAAAAAAAAACATCAAAAAAAAACCAGGCTAAAGAAGAAAAAAAAAAAGGGGGGGGGGGTGCTTAGATAAAGATTATTCTGACGTGCGAATCATCAGCTCTTCCCACGTTAACACGATATCTGCTGAAGGGAGGAAATTGAGAACGAAATAGCAGTAACATTTCTTAAAGTATTCATTGCAATCTCAAAAAATTCAACCATCCCATCAAATGCTCACGTGTTCTGTCTTTTTCATAATTGCATTTTTTTTTTCTTTATCACCTTTCTCCACTAATCACGGAGGAATTTATAAATATTCCAGTGCTCCAATTCACTCTCAACTTTACTATATGAGTACTTCACCAACCACTTGAAGAATAGGCTATATGATTACTCCACCATCCATTTGAAACTATTTCAATCTTCAAAGACGAGAAAAAAAATTTGTTATCTCTGGCTGGCTTGTACATACACGCATTCATATATACAAAAACGAACTATTATATACGGTCCTTGTTCCAACACTTATAACTTGGCATAATCCTAACATAATGAGTAACAAAGAAAATGATAGAAAGTGTAACAAAAAAAACATTTTCTTACGTTGTTGTCCGACATTTCGTTCGTTGGTCAACACGAAATAGTGTCCACAGCTGGTCAGGCGCGCCTTCGAGTGGAAGAACGAGCGTCGTTTCGGACAATAAATACACTGCTCGGGGCCGTTACGTGCGTACCGTCCACTGACCACGTGACGCGGGGTTTAAAAATGGAAATCCTTATTCTAACAAAAAGAAACTAAAATCTAGCTTTTAGAGATGTTTCCGAGATTTAGTTTAATCAGAAAAGAAGGAAAAATAAAAACGTCGACGAGGCGAAGCGGAGTAGAAAAGAATTTTTTTTTAAATAAGAAAAAGTTAATCACAGGAAAAAAAATAGCTGTTTATTTTTAGAAACTGTTTTAAAGATTAAGCCGACCAGAAAAGAAGGAAAAATTAATACATTGATTAAGCGGAGCTGAAAGGATGAAGATGAAGAAAAAAAAGCAAATCGGAGAAAAAGAAAAGCTGTTTGACTTTAAAAACTGTTTGATCGGTTTTGCAAGTTGACTGACCACATGGTGTCGTGTCAGCCAACAGGCCCATTGCGGGGTTTAAAAATAGAAATCCTTATTCTGACAAAAAGAAATAAAATCTAGCTTTTAGAGATGTTTTCAAGATCAAACTAAGCGGAAAAATTAAAAACGTCGATTAGACTAAGCGGAGTAGAAAAGAATTTAAACAAAAAAAGTAAATCGGAGAAAACAAAAACCTGTTTATTTTTAGAAACTATTTTCAACATTAAGCCGACCAGAAAAGAAGGAAAAATTAATACATCGATTAAGCGGAGCTGAAAGGAAGAAGATGAAGAAGAAGAAAAAAGTACATCGGAGAAAAAGAAAAGCTGATTGACTTTAAAAACTGTTTGATTGTTGCACGGTTCGCAAGTTGACTGACCACATGGTGTCGTGTCAGCCGACAGGCCCATTGCGGGGTTTAAAAATAGAAATCCTTATTCTGACAAAAAGAAATAAAATCTAGCTTTTAGAGATGTTTTCAAGATCAAAACTAAGCGGAAAATTTAAAAACGTCGATTAGACTAAGCGGAGTAGAAAAGAATTTAAACAAAAAAAGTAAATCGGAGAAAACAAAAACCTGATTATTTTCAGAAACTTTTTTCAACATTAAGCCGAGCAGAAAAGAAGGAAAAATTATAATACATCAATTAAGCATAGCTGAAAGGAAGAAGATGATGAAGGAAAAAAAAGTAAATCGGAGAAAACGAAAAGCTGATTGACTTTAAAAACTGTCCGTTAGATTGCTTCACGGTTCGCAGTTGACTGACCCACATGGCCCCCCTAAACGTGTTGCCCAATGAGTTACTAACGAAAGAGAGAAGACATCAACCATTCTATCAATCATGCGACGTTGTTGTTTGTGGAGGGGTTGGGGGAGGGCGGGGCGGGCGGGATTTTGTATGTAATATACATCTGTGTGTGTGTGTGTGTGTGTGTGTGTGTGTGCTGGGCAACGTAACAAGCCATCTGTCCACTGCTTCGCCATTAAATGCAAACCTAAGGAACTATTCTCTTTCCCACTCGCGACTTTCTATAGACCTCGCCGGGTCTGGGTCCACATATCTAAAGGGCCTAATTAGGCTTGATCTCACGTCCCATTCAGCTCCACCACCGATGAGTCTCCCTCCCCCTTGACAAAGGCAACCAACCATGTCTTTCGTATACACTGTACACACACTGTATGTACTGTAAACGGGACATTTATCAAAAACCAAGCTTGATACTTGAGGAATTCAAATTATGTTGAGGGAAAAAAAAAAGGGGGGGGGGGTGAAAAAATCGTGGGTGGAAGGGTGGGTCGGTTGGGCATACCTATAGTTTGATGCAAACTTCTTGTGACTTGTTTACTTCATAGTGTGCGGGTACATTTTGTTTCTGATCAAAATCTATCATTGGATATATGTGATATTACAGGTATAACAATAAAACCTCATCATGAAAACAGTAACTATGCATCACGCGTGTGTGTGTGTGTGTGTGTGTGTGTGTGTGTGTGTGTGTGTGTGTGTGTGTGTGTGTGTGTGTGTGTGTGTGTGTGTGTATGAGAGAGAGAGAGAGAGAGAGAGAGAGAGAGAGAGAGAGAGAGAGAGAGAGAGAGAGAGAGAGAGAGAGAGAGAGAGAGAGAGAGAGTTTGTGTGTGTGCTTGTGCACGTTTCATATATCTGCCTCTATTTTACTGAAAATCAAAATATCTTTTTACACTTTTTTTTTTCAGAATAATAATAAGCCATTGGATATATGTGGAAAAAAAAACACCTATTACAATGACAAATGTAAGGCATGTGTCATCACGGTAGTTATTTCTTAACTCAAGCCAGCGACTTGCCAGTCTTCAATTAGCTGTGGTCTTCCAGTACTATCTTATTAAATTCAAAAACAATTCTCTTTCAGTGCAATAATACTGTCCTTACAATCAAAATGAGATGCTGAGACGCATGGGAGAGTAACATAATAATCAGATCATGGGGAGAGTAAGCCAATCTTCATCTGACAATGACGAAGGGGTGTAATATGGTGTTAGGCAGAAAGGAAGAGGCTGTCATCAGTAAGCAAAAGGACGTGTGTTTACATGCATGCGTGTGCGCATGTGAATGTTCAACTCCTGCAATCTTTCTTTTCAAAATTCATGAGCACATAAAGATGCACAGGAAGGCTAACACTACAACTGACCCTGCCCTGTCAAAATGCATGGTCATATTAGCCAGCGATTGGCACACCATAATGTATGGCCTGAGCATAGCACTACATGCTAGCAATTAAAGAACCCAAGACCCCCCCCCCCCCTTTTTTTTTTTTTTTTACATATGTTATTGCTATCATTCACAGATGCTTTTCTCGTGACAAGTATGAATTTGGAATCTGGGACTTAACACAGAGCCAGAATTCTTAAAAGTAAGGATCCTTTCTTTGGACAAATGTAAAGATATTTCAATAGAAGTCTTCTAGACACACACACACACACACACACCACACACACACACACACACACACACACACACACATAAATAGAAAGCCTGAACTAAGGAAACACTATCCAAAAAAAAAAGAAAAACAAGATCAAACAAACCACTGACCTTATAACAACAACAAAAAGATGTACATACAAATGCCTTTTCTTTTTTAATACATCTTATTTATGAAGCAAAGGTTGTTCTTACACTATAGGTGAATATGACACATTACGTGATGTCAGGTTTGTAAGCCAGTTTTGTGTGGAAAACAAAACAGCTGGAATTGTCTTCACCTGCATTTTTACAAAGGTATATATATAATTCAACCTTTAAGGAGTGTGAAGGCCTACCAGAAATATGCACAGAGATTGTTCTTGATACAAAAACATAACATCACATAAAACCAACAGTTCGTTACAAAGCAAGGTGACTGCAGACAGAAATCTAAACAAATTCAAAAGGTTCATGTAATTAATCCGCCAGACATGAACACACGAATCACAAGACAAAACATTAGGTTTTCTTCATGCATGAACATGCACACAAGTTTTCTTGCCTGAAGAGGACCCAAGAGGTTGAAATGCATCATGTTTTTTCTTGTGATTCATTTGTTCATGTTTGGTGGATTTATTATAGAAACCTTTTGAGCTAAAGCCAACGTTTATGCTGCTTTTAATTTTGCCTAAATTGAAGTAGTTTTCGACAGACATGGCACAGCTGAAAAGAAAATTAGTGTCATGTTGTTTATAGCCCAAGTATGTATAGACTGAGGGAATATCATGAAGGAAAAAAAAAGATATTTAATACCACTGAACCTTTTACATCAAGAATAACACTGAAGTGAGCCGACCACTTTTGAACCACAGGTTTTTGTTTGTTTGCCTGCTTGCTTGTTTCATTTTGCTTTTAAAGCTATCACTTGTACATAAGCATTCTCTCTCAAAGTGTTTCAAAGTGAAATAGTGCTAGCACTCACGTGCATCAGACGTTACCTCTTTCAATAACCACAGCATGTGGCTGGTTTTCACGTTACCTCTTTCAATAACCACAGCATGTGGCTGGTTTTCACGTTACCTCTTTCAATAACCACAGCATGTGGCTGGTTTTCACGTTACCTCTTTCAATAACCACAGCATGTGGCTGGTTTTCACGTTACCTCTTTCAATAACCACAGCATGTGGCTGGTTTTCACGTTACCTCTTTCAATAACCACAGCATGTGGCTGGTTTTCACGTTACCTCTTTCAATAACCACAGCATGTGGCTGGTTTTCACGTTACCTCTTTCAATAACCACAGCATGTGGCTGGTTTTCACGTTACCTCTTTCAATAACCACAGCATGTGGCTGGTTTTCACGTTACCTCTTTCAATAACCACAGCATGTGGCTTGTTTTCACGTTACCTCTTTCAATAACCACAGCATGTGGCTGGTTTTCACGTTACCTCTTTCAATAACCACAGCATGTGGCTGGTTTTCACGTTACCTCTTTCAATAACCACAGCATGTGGCTGGTTTTCACGTTACCTCTTTCAATAACCACAGCATGTGGCTGGTTTCCTTTTCTTTTCTTTTGCTTTTCAATTTTCCAGACCAGCTGTAGTGATGCATACTGACAGATCTGGTGGTGATCAGCAACAGGACAAAGTTGACCGATGTCCACTCCAATCTCTCTCTCTCTCTCTCTCATGCTTATGCATGTGCGCAGGTTCACACACACACACACACACACACACACACACACACACACACACATGCATCCACAATCACACACACAGCGTCAGCACTCAGTCACATTCATCTAATCATTGCAAAACTGATAAAATAGAAAGAATAATACAGATACAGACAGACAGACTGATAGACAGACAGACAGAGAGAGAGAGAGAGAGAGAGAGAGAGAGAGAGAGAGAGAGAGAGAAAGTAATAAAGAGAGAGACTGAGAGTTTGTTTGAGAACGATGGAAATGATGCAAGAAATAGTAACAGTACCACATTACATTCTGCAAAACAATCATACGAAAATGGGGAATGAGTCGTCCAGAAAATGAAAATGAAATACACATTTGTAGCCTTGTCAGTATTCTAAATTCCAAGAACACATGCAGTTTATTATCTGTGTAATAATCACAGATCTGGTATGAAAGTATATACCACTTAAACATCTGCCACCACTAATTGACGTTGAACATCATCATCACAGATCTGACACAATAATATCACATACTGTCACATCTGCTATCATTAATGTTAAACAAAACTCTGTTTTTGTGCATGTAAATTTCTGTACATTTGTGAGTGTAGCATTGTGGGTGTTGCAGACGATCTTCACACAAGCAGACCAAGCGCAGTTTAGATCATTTTCTTGGCTTTATTAGGCTTTCTCTACATAGTTCCTTTCTCGTTGGAGGCTGGGGATGAACTCTCTCTTCTCACACACACCTCTCCCAACAACACCTTCGTTTGCTCACCATTCGCACAGTTCGCACGCATCACATCAATCATGCATTCCCCACGTGCACTTTCTGCTAATCATGCAACCCATTCTCATTCGCCCTCTCACATGAGCTCTTTGAATTTTACATATCTTTTTATTTTCTCTTTCACAAAAGTTACACTCTACTGGTGTTCCAAATCTGTACGTGAAACATGTCATAGTACACCACTGAGTCTTAAAACACACAAACACATACACATGTGATTGAAGGATGGTGGGAAGGACATATGTAACAACATATCCTGTGGAATCCTGCACTCCAAGCAGAACTCAACTTTCATAGATTTTTACAGCAAAGCAAAAACAAAACAAAACAAACAACTAAAACTAAAACACTATTATTTCATGTGACTTAGAATCGATGATCTGATTATTATGTTATAAACAACTAAAACAGCTGCTTAAGGGCAACAAATAACAATCACAGTTTGAGCTTGACAAATTTAGAGGAAAGCAACTAATAATCATATTTACAGCTTATACATAGGCCAGTTACAAATAATAGTCATAAATCTAACTTTATACCCATGCCAATGAATAGCAAATAATAATCACAACTCTAACTTTATACATTAAGCCAAAGCCAAATTAAAAACCACAAGCCTAACTTTGTATGTAAGCCAGTGACAATTGGCTTTAAGCATGACATACTAACAAATCAGTCAGAACATGGTATGTCAAATTTACCCTGAATACCAAACCTGTGCCACCAAACATATTTCACAATCAAAACAGATGGTGAAAGAAAAACAATAACAAAATCTGCAAAAAGAAGACACAACCACATAACCTTCAGCGAACTCCCAAAAACCATTGACACTAAAAAAAAAAGTAGTAGAAAAGTACAGAATCAACTGGATGCAAAAAATTAGGACAGATCTTCCTGTCTTTATGGCAGCCAGAATAATCAGTAGAAAAGAGGCTGAATATTCCCATTATAATAGCAGCCACAACAAGACAATGGACAGAAGGGACGGATCTGTCTGCTACGACTGCAGCCAAAACAAGATGAATCTTAAAAGGGACGGATAGCTCTTCTGTTATAATAGTGGTCAAAACAAGACAAAGCTTGAAAGGGACGGATTTTCCTGTATCAGCCAAAACAAGATACATCTGTAAAGAAAATGGATCATTCAGTTAAAATGAACTGAAACAAAATAACTATACCCAAAACAACGTCAGTGTTAAAAGGGAAGGATCTACCATAACGGCAGCCAAAACAAGGCCAGTGTTAAAAGAATGGATCCACAATAACTATAGCCCAAACAAGGCCAGTGTTAAAAGAATGGATCCACCATAACTATAGCCCAAACAAGGCCGGTGTTAAAAGAATGGATGTACCATAACGGCAGCCAAAAAAAAGGCCAGTGTTAAAAGGATGGATCCACCACACCCATAGCCAAAACAAGGCCAATTTTAAAGGAGATGGATCCACAATAACACAGCCAAAATAAGGCCAGTGTTAAAAGAATGGAATGGCAGCCAAAACAAGGCCAGTGTTAAAAGGGAAGATCCACTATAACTACAGCCAAAACAAGGCCAGCATTAAAAGGGAAGATCCACTATAACTATAGCCAAAACAAGGCCAGTGTTAAAAGGGAAGATCCACTATAACTATAGCCAAAACAAGGCCAGTGTTAAAACGGAAGATCCACTATAACTATAGCCCAAACAAGGCCAGTGTTAAAAGAATGGATCCACTGTAACTATAGCCAAAACAAGGCCAGTGTTAAAAGAATGGATCTATCATAACTATAGCCCAAACAAGGCCGGTGTTGAAAGAATGGATCCACCAAACTATAGCCAAAACAAGGCCAGTGTTAAAAGAATGGATCTATCATAACTATAGCCAAAACAAGGCCGGTGTTGAAAGAATGGATCCATCATAACTATAGCCCAAACAAGGCCGGTGTTGAAAGAATGGATCTATCATAACTATAGCCCAAACAAGGCCAGTGCTAAAAGAATGGATCCACCATAACAGCGGCCCAAACAAGGCCAGTGTTAAAAGAATGGATCCACCATAACAGCAGCCCAAACAAGGCCAGTGTTAAAAGAATGGATCCACCATAACAGCGGCCCAAACAAGGCCAGTGTTAAAAGAAGAGATCCACCATAACAACGGCCCAAACAAGGCCAGAGTTAAAGAATGGATCCACCATAACAGTGGCCCAAACAAGGCCAGTGTTAAAGAATGAATCCACCATAACAACAGCCCAAACAAGGCCAGAGTTAAAAGAATGGATCCACCATAACAGCGGCCCAAACAAGGCCAGTGTTAAAAGAACAGATCCACCATAACAACGGCCCAAACAAGGCCAGAGTTAAAAGAATGGATCCACCATAACAGCGGCCAAAAAAAGGCCAGTGTTAAAACGGAAGATCCACCATAACAGTGGCCCAAACAAGGCCAGTGTTAAAAGAATGGATCCACCATAACAGCAGCCCAAACAAGGCCAGTGTTAAAAGAATGGATCCACCATAACAGCGGCCCAAACAAGGCCAGTGTTAAAAGAACAGATCCACCATAACAGCGGCCCAAACAAGGCCAGAGTTAAAAGAATGGATCCACCATAACAGCGGCCCAAACAAGGCCAGAGTTAAAAGAACAGATCCACCATAACAGCGGCCCAAACAAGGCCAGAGTTAAAACAGATCCACCATAACAGCGGCCCAAACAAGGCCAGAGTTAAAAGAATGGATCCACCATAACAGCGGCCCAAACAAGGCCAGTGTTAAAGAATGGATGCACCATAACAGCGGCCCAAACAAGGCCAGTGTTAAAAAAGAACAGATCCACCATAACAACGGCCCAAACAAGGCCAGAGTTAAAAGAATGGATCCACCATAACAGCGGCCCAAACAAGGCCAGAGTTAAAAGAATGGATCCACCATAACAGCGGCCCAAACAAGGCCAGTGTTAAAAGAATGGATCCACCATAACAGCAGCCCAAACAAGGCAGTGTTAAAAGAATGTATCCCCATAACAGCGGCCCAAACAAGGCCAGTGTTAAAAGAACAGATCCACCATAACAGCGGCGCAAACAAGGCCAGAGTTAAAAGAATGGATCCACCATAACAACGGCCCAAACAAGGCCAGAGTTAAAAAAACAGATCCACCATAACAGCGGCCCAAACAAGGCCAGAGTTATAAGAACAGATCCACCATAACAGCGGCCCAAACAAGGCCAGTGTTAAAAGAACAGATCCACCATAACAACGGCCCAAACAAGGCCAGAGTTAAAAGAATGGATCCACCATAACAGCGGCCCAAACAAGGCCAGTGTTAAAAGAACAGATCCACCATAACAGCGGCCCAAACAAGGCCAGAGTTAAAAGAATGGATCCACCATAACAGCGGCCCAAACAAGGCCAGAGTTAAAAGAATGGATCCACCATAACAGCGGCCCAAACAAGGCCAGTGTTAAAAGAATGGGATCCACCATAACAGCGGCCCAAACAAGGCCAGTGTTAAAAGAATGGATCCACCATAACAGCGGCCCAAAAAGGCCAGTGTTAAAAGTGGACGGAGGAGAGAAATGTGAAAGTACTGGATCAGTGATAGATACATATGTAAAGCTGATGATTAAACGTCCACAGCCTAATGGCCAGATGTGCAGTAAACTGTCAGAGGTACATTCACTGTGTCTGGGACATGGCAAGACAGAAGGCAGTTGCCATCCCAATTCCAACACTGCCTTTAACTTCTCCTCACATGAATCGGGCACCCATTTACTGTCGGGTGGACAGAGAGCGGATTTCAAGCTGGAAAAAAAAAATCCAAACCCTATCAAAGCTTGAAAAAGCATAATAATCAACTTAGGTGAAACAAGTTTGTAACATTTTCATTGTCGCATAGGACATATTTAACAACGAAATGTACATGAAAATATAATCATTTGTTTTCACACACACACACACACACACACACACACACACACACACACACACACACACACACTCACTCACTCACTCACTCACTCATGTACATCTGCACATATACACATGCACTGGTACATATGCACGTATTTTGTATTCGATGCTCGTTATAGTGGAATACCCTGGATATCAGTCCACTGCCTATGTATCCATATTCACCAATATCATTTCACAAAATAATATCGATCTGTATCATTTTACAAATAATATCAATCTTCTGTCAGACTCACAGACAGACCTAAATCCTTACCCACTTCCCCCCCCCCCCAAATTTCTAAACAGTCTGTTTTCAAACTTATACAGGTTTTGTTTTTTTTTCCCCTAAATTTCAGTGGTTCCCATGCATATGGACCTGAAGCACTGTAGCTTGGACACCAGTAAGTTCAACGCTCTGACAAGCAAGACATAAAGCTAAGCACAAAGAACAGAGACAGAGAGGGAGACAGATCATTTTCTAAGACACATCAAGCTTTCAGTCTTATCTGGACATGCTCAACATTCTCTTTTCAACAGGACAAGGACATGATTAAAACATGGTAATATTCATTACATCTCGACAAATCACAGCATAAAATAAACCCAGCATGACCAAAATATGAGCATTGTTCAATACTACAGCCAGACATGGCTGCATTTTCATCATCCATGGCACAAGCAGCATGCCAAATGCCCAGATATTTTTAAAAAAAAAAGAAGAAATTTTCAAAGAAAAATTTGCTTTGATTATTGAAAAATGAAAATTGTATATATGCGCACAGAGAGAGAGAGAGAGAGAGAGAGAGAGAGAGAGAGACCTGGTTTGGTAGAAGAGAGGAGTGGGAGATCAAATCACTCAAAAATTCAACACAAACAACTATGAGATCAGCACTGACAAACAGAAGATCAGGGAGACAGGAGATAGTAAAGAAAGGTGGATGGGAGGGAAGATTCTGGTGATAAAGTGAAAGAGACAGGATGGGGGGGGGGGGGGGGATTGGTTTGGAGCTTAAAAGTTTTTTAATTGTGCACTTCTTTTTCATTTCATTTCATCTGAGAACATACCTGCCTCTCAAAAATATTCTTCATCAAGTTGTTCATCACATTTCCTTGAGAAATTCCCTTTCCTTCCCAAGTGTCTTCTTTTCTTTTCTCATTCAGCCCCCCCCCCCCCCCCCCCCCCCCCCACCACCACCACCATTTGCCAGAACAAGAATGAAGACATCCAGAAAAGGACACACAGAAGCTTGGCATGTCTGACAATGCACCACCACGTCCTGACTACTGGGTCTGGAAGAACGAGAAGTTCTCATTGGGATCCAGGTACTCCCCAAAGAACTTGGCAGGCAGGTCTCTGTCCGGCAACTTCTTCTTGGGCACCTTCTTCTTCACGTCCAGCTTGAACAGGTTCTTCTGCAGCTGAGTGGGCCGTTGCCTGCAACACAGGAAGCTATGACATGAGAAGCATTACACAAAATGGAACAGAACTTGAAAAAAATGTTTTTTTTTTTAAAAGCAATGTTAAACAGTTGTAGTAGTCCTGTTTTTCTCTTTTCAATGTTTTTCAATTTCTAAAACAAAAATTTACTGTCCTATCTTACATGTTCTGTCGGTGCTATTTCATCTATGCCCCTCATCTCCAGTTGCCCATGGAGAGGTACATCTTAGATCGTTGCATAGTGGACCCAGCACCAGTAGTTCACACAAACTCACAGAGGTTGTCATGAGGCCATTCACCACAGTAAACCCTCCTCTGATGCTGAGTCACTTTGGTGGTGAGCAGTAAGCACATTTTCTGGTTTACTATATGCAGGACAATACCTGATGTGATAGTACGTGTTGATATTTGATCACGGGTACATGTAAGACAATGACAATTGAGATACATGATGATAAAAAACATGTGAAACATTAAAACCTTATGATACCATAATGTAAAAAAGAATACTGTCAATTGACACGTAAAACAGCAGTGTGTAATAGTACAAAGATGTAAGATACTGACACCTGATGAAGTAGTTAGGTAGAATGTTGAAATCAGACAATGCAGATATATATATAATAATGACATCTGATGACACAGGTATGTAAATACTGACAGCTGATTATGTACATGTGTAATATATTGACCATGAGTACAATATTGATGCCATTAAGATTGCAGCTGTAAACACAGTCTCTGATATTTGGATTCAGCTTCGATGCGGAAATCCCATCTTCTAAAAGCGGCAATCCTTCCCTCCCTGTACAAGCTGGGCCATGCAGCGTGCTAACAGACCCACAGAAACACGACAGACAAGCACAGTCATGCCCTTACTTGCCACCAACCACTCAGGCAAAGGCAGCATGTTGCCCAAGCCTCATTCATTAGCATTCAGACACTGCTGAACTTGACAGTGGAGCAAATGAAGAGTGGGGAGAGGGTGGAGGGTGGTGGAAAGTAGGGTTCTTGAGAGCGTGGAACATTTTCTTTCAGCCTCTCCCTCCCACTTCTCTTAGTAGAGAGAGTGCCATTCTCACAGCAGAGAGAGTGCCATTCTCACACTACTATAACATATGTACCTTTCCCACTGATTCTATCTTAGAACACTCTGTATGACTGGAGGTACACGTTTTTGTTGTTGATGTTGTCATGTTTGCACGATGACTGATTTGCTTCATTGTCCTCCTCTCTCCCTGGTCATCAGTCATCGCTGACCCTTGATTTAGTATTCACACACACACACACACACATGCACAGGCACACACACGCACACACATGCGCACACACACACACACACACACACACACACACACACACACACGCACAGGCACACACACGCACACACATGCGCCACACACACACACACACACACACACACACACGCACACGCACACAAAGAAAATCAAAAACAAAAACCCAACAACAAGTTTCCAAATCTTTCATCTCTTTTCTTGCTTTTCATGAAAGTGGTAAACTTACGAGTCAACCACTGAAACGCCAAGATATCTCAAGATATTTTGGTTCACAGAGTTTCATCAGACTCTGTTGCTTGCACCACGATGACACACAAACAGACAAGCATAAGAGAAAAGAGATTTCCCCCTTTTAATTAGCAAGTAGATTTTTACATGACTGACGTAAAATATTTTTCACAATGGCTTCTTGTAATTACACGTTTCAATACAAAATAATAAGTATGGCCTCATGGACTCACAAATTCTTTTTCCTTTCACAAGCTGGCCTTAGCAGTGCCATCAAAAAAAAAAATCTCTTAGCAAACAAAATGCCCTTGTCCTCAAAGACACATGCATAGTTTTTATTTCTGGATTTGGATTTTTTTTTACTTTAATTCATGAAAACATCACATTCTCTGTGACCTCACATCCACTCACAAAATATAAGTTGTGACTGAGCCCCACTCAGTAAAAAAGAAAGAAAGAAAGAAGAAAAAAGAAAGAAAGAAAAATCTGTGACATTATTCTATTTGTGGAAAAATTTCCAGAAAAGACAAACAAACATGGACCAATTGCCTAGTTTAAATCACTTCAGAACATATTTCTATCAACAGAAATATCAATCTTCATTTTTCCGCTTTTCATTTCTTTCCACTGCATCTTATCTTGAGTTTTGCCAAGCCTATCATTGGCCAGTTATGACCTTTACGTTATATTTACTACTGACACCCTCCTGGCTTCCATGAGGCCCTTGTACTTGAGGGTAAACAGGACTCTAAATTCCTTCGCTTTTCTAAAGCTCTCATAAGTAATGTATGTGTTCCAGCAACATACTGGTTTTATACACCAACACCTATCAAATGACCAGCAACATACTGGTTTTATACACCAACACCTGTCAAATGACCAGGAACATACTGGTTTTATACACCAACACCTGTCAAATGACCAGCAACATGCTGGTTTTATACACCAACACCTATCAAATGACCAGCAACATACTGGTTTTATTCACCAACACCTATCAAATGACCAGCAACATGCTGGTTTTATACACCAACACCTATCAAATGACCAGCAACATACTGGTTTTATACACCAACACTATCAAATGACCAGCAACATGGGCACAGTCCCTGACAGGTGTAGTATTCCACTTCACATATCTGAACCCATGTTTCTGGCTCTGTGTCGAGTTCTCATCAACTTCCTCCTAGTTTAAGCCTCCCTTAGAGCTACCCTCTTCGTGTGCATTTCTGAATTATCATTAATTCATTTCAATGGCTGGTGTCTTCCTCTTGCAGCCACAACAACACTGATTTTCATATCGCATGAACGTTGCTTTAAGTTTGGCAATGCAGCTGACAGTGTTTCCTGTCCCTAGTTCCAGGTACCAGAAAAAAGGAGACCGTATCATGACAGTATCATGCTGGATACTGGTCTGGAACATGTTTATGTATGAAAGCCTTTTTCGCACGCTGCATGCTTGAGATACTGACACACGAATTTGCCATACTCTGTGAGTGCCCTGAGCCAGACCACAACCTGTTGCCCAGTTGCTGACTGATGATCACACCATCTGAGCAAGGCTTCTAGCTGTGCTGACATCGACCATCAATGAAACTGCTGATGTTTAACAATGAGGTACAGCACAAGTGGATCTCAAAAATGATATAAGCATGTGTAGGCTGCTTCACATCAAAGGTTAGAAACAGAGAAAAACATATCCCTTAACCCCCCCCCCCCCCCCCCCCCCCCCCCCAAAATCAGAAGAGGTGTCACAAAGTTTGTCAAAACAAAACAAACCCAGGCAAAGGAAAGAGTGAATCAGTTGTGATCTGTGAAACCGCAGCACCCTGTGGAAGTGCAGACACAGAGTTAGAATGTTTGTATCCACCCCAGTTCAGAGACACCACCATTAATGCAGGCCTGCTTCCTCTCTCACATACTGTTAGTGCTTTCACTTCCACCATAACTCAGTTTACCTCTCCACCTTCACTGTTGTGCTGTCACGCGACACCAGCATGCTATTTAAAGATGATCTTGTTGAACTGAAAACAAGGGAGACGTATTACATGTTTCCTGTTAATGCAGCTTTGTACTTTAGTCATACTGAACGGAGATGTCTTACCTATTTCCTCATGGTCACATTCAGTCCTTTAATCGTATGGAAGAGAGATGTGCGTTACGCGTTTCCTGTTAACTTGAATCCTACTGAAAAAGGAATGTTACAGTTTTCCTGCAGGTTGTCTGTGTATTTTCATCGTACTGAAGAGAAAGATGTTACATAACTATTTCATGCTGGTCACATTGCAGTACTTTAATCATACTGAAGGGAGAAATCTTACATGTTTCCTATTGGTCACACTGAGTATTTTAGTCATACTGAAGGGAGATGTGTTACATCTCTCCTGTTAGTTACACTGTGCGCTTCAATCCTAAAAAAAAAGGGAGATTTTTCTTTAGATGTTTCTTGTTGGTCACTCTGCGTGCCGTAATCACAATGAAAGGAGATGTGTTACATGTTTCCAGTTAATTACACTGGGTGTTTTCTTCACACTAATCTGTCAAAACAAATGCCTCATCTCCCACTACATGGAACATAACATCAGGAATCTCCCCAAATAAAATTAGGTGGAAAGCAGCGAGCCAACACTACTCAACCTACAGGAATACATGAGTAGTCTCCCCTGAGTGACATGTCATCAACTCGCTTCACACAAAACAATTCAGTTTTCTCCTTTTCCTCTTTGTGGACACATCCCTCTCCCAGTTCAAGCGCTGGAATATGGATCAGCAGAAACGCTCTTCTGAGTTGGCCTTTACCTCTCATGAAGAGACCACACCTTCCCAGTCAGAAAGTTCTAGACAGCTTTTGCGCCTTGCTTCTTCTTAACAGCCGCCATCTTTTCAAGGCTCCTTGGGCAACTCAACCAATCCAGCGTTTTTTCTCCCCCAGTCATCAAAATTTACTGCTCCTGGCCAGGAGTGGTTTCTTCATTTGACCAGTGTGGAACTTGTATCTTCTGAACCAGCTGCTCACCATTACCTCCACGTAGCTTGTGTGAAAACTGGCCAGCCTCTGAGTTTTCTCTCTACCATATGACAATCAGCCAGTTTTGGCAAGGGTGGCAACCGATACTCCATGCTCCACCACTTCAGATGCGGTCCTGGGTATGGTGGAGACAGGCGAGCATCTCCCCCTAGCATGCTCTACGACCCCTACCTCCGGGCAAACTGTTTTGGAAGAATGGCTGTCTTTGAACCCTCCATGTTGGCCTCAGAAGTGGAGGACCTTTGCAAGCAGCACCCGCTTGGAGAGCTGCCTGACAGGTGCTGGTCCAAGGGGGATTATCGGTGCGAGTGGACACTCCCTGGGCAGTCTGAGCTGGAAGGACCAGTTGCACTCAGACCAATTGTGAGGTATACAATTGTGAAGCATTCCGACAAAGATACTGATGTATATTTGATGATGATGACATTTCCTCTTCCTCCGAGTTTATTCTTGCCAGAACTGCTACCAATAATTCTTGACTAATTATGCTAGTCCTCTCTACGAGTCCTATTTTGATGCTCCTGCCCCCATCCCTCAAAAGGCTAGACTTCATTCCTCCTTTCTTGAAGAAACCGGTACAGAGGATACTGATTCCGTACCTCGCGTCTCTAAAAAGGTGGGGGCAGTACCATGACTTCATGAATGACGCTCTATTCGACTCAAGTTGTGCTTGTTACAGCATGCCATCAGAAAAACCTGTTTATCTGGAAAACATTCCAGCTATCACAAAAATACTATCTCCTTTCAGGCAGACTGCTCTTATCTGGATTCCCCTTACCCTCTGACTCTGACTCATCCAGCATGAACAAGTTTCTCACAAATTTTTTCACCCAGCTGTGCTGTGAGCTTGATCCTGTGTGGCGATTTGATGAGATTTGTCAGTCGTCTCTATGCTATTCATCTAGGACACTTTTACTGGAATCCACAAGAACAAAGATCTTTTGACACTGAGTTGGATGGATTTTGGTTTGTATGGAACCCTTATACTCGAGCAGATAAATGTTTGTCTTGTTCTAAATTCTGTGGATGGCTAATGCTATGAATGGCCTCTCTTTCAGGAACTCCTGCAATAATAAGTTTGATCATAACCTTGATGATGTCAACAAGTTTTCTTCTCCTGACAAATATTCTTTGCTTTTGGTGTCCTTTTTTTTCACGGTTGCAATTTCACTTGTATGAATGATAATTTATGTTATGTCTAAGTGTGAACAATTATTTAACCACTAAACATTGGTTGGGAACCTGTCTGTGCTAGGTTGATTTCAGGGTTCTTCTCCATTTCCTGATCTTAACGTAATTTTCCTGCTCATTTTCATTTTGGGTTGATCATTATATATGGGAGAGCAGAAACAATCCTTTAAGTCTCCAGGAACTGTTATTCTAAATCCATTCTGGATCCATTCTGGATCCGAGCTCTGTGATGAGTTTGAGGGCAGCTTTGTGCTTTGTGTCTAAACTTCTGTCTCCCAGGTGAGATCCCACCATCCTTTTTGATATTCTGGCATTTGTTTAGACAGGTAAGTATAAAGAAAAGGAATTTTCCTACTAAAAGTAGTTTTCTGACGTACTTACCTGTCCAAACAGCTAGGACACCCTACCTTCTCCCCGCAGCTTTATGTATCTTATTGGTGACACTGTGTACTTTATTCATACTGAAGACAGACCTCTTACACATTTCCTGTTGACTACATGACATGCTTTAATCATACTGAAGAGCCATGTGTAACACGTTCCCTGTTCGCTACTCTACACGTTGTAACCATGCTGAAGAGGCATGAGTTACAGGTCTCCTGTTGGTCACACTGCATGTTTTTAACCATAGTAAGCAGAGATGTGTTACATGTTCCCAGTCAGTAACGATACATTCTTTAATCTCACAAAGAGAGAATCTGAGATGTGTTACACAATCATTTCTACCATAGCTTTGTATCCTCTTTTGTATGTGTGTATCTCTGTGGGTTCAGTGTAAGCTACAGTATGTCTTGTGTGTTGCTTCTACCTGTACCAGACATGTGGAAAATGTTATGACTGGGGCGGCTGATGTTGATAACCAATGGCGCATCAATCAATCAATGAAGGCGCAAATGAAACGGACACAAAATGAGAAATCTTTCATTTTTCTGTACATGTATAACACTCCATTGCATTGCATCTGTTTTCAGGCTATACTCTTGTGTGTTCTCAGAGAAGCGACAGTCAACTGAAAGGCATTGGCACAGTGGATATATAAAGCATTTACATCATTGGGAGGTAGAATAGAGACAAAAGTCAGAAAGGGCAATAATCACTTATAATTTGGTGCCAGATGGGAATGAGGTCAGAAGTTTAATCACTTGATAAGGATTTGGACAGTTACAACCATACACAAAATTTTGAACAGGAAGGAAAAAGCCACGATACGGGAGGGAGAACACACACACACACCACACACACACACACACACACACACACACACACACACACACACACACACTGTTACAGACTTTGCCATAGTGGGGAGATGAAGATCAGAAAAAACGTTTTTAAGTCACTTCCAAGACTGGAGAGAGTGGTACAGACAACAACAAAAAAAAGAAGAAAACAAAGCAACAGTCCGAGTCACTCACTGAGGTTTGGACAGATGCAGGCAAGACATGAGACTACAGCTACAGAGTTTTCAACTGAAGAAAATCCAGGTACGAGAAAAACAACAGTCACTTACAGAACTTAAAACAGGAGATGCAGATGCAATAAGAAATGACAGTCACTTACAGAGATCTGGACAGAAAGGGGATGGAGCTTTGAGAAGAAACAAGAGTCACAGAGTCATAGAGAGAAGACGCTACAAACAAGAGTCACGGCGTCTTAGAGAGAAGACGCTACAAACAAGAGTCATGGCATCTTAGAGAGAAGACGCTACAAACAAGAGTCACGACGTCTTAGAGAGAAGACGCTACAAACAAGAGTCATGGCATCTTAGAGAGAAGACGCTACAAACAAGAGTCACAGCGTCTTAGAGAGAAGACGCTACAAACAAGAGTCACAGCGTCTTAGAGAGAAGACGCTACAAACAAGAGTCACAGCATCTTAGAGAGAAGACGCTACAAACAAGAGTCACAGCGTCTTAGAGAGAAGACGCTACAAACAAGAGTCACAGCTTCTTAGAGAGAAGACGCTACAAACAAGAGTCACAGTGTCTTAGAGAGAAGACGCTACAAACAAGAGTCACAGCGTCTTAGAGAGAAGATGCTGCAGGTCTGAGATGAAATGACAAGTCACAGTCTTGAAGAAAGAGATGCAGGTCTGTGCCAAAATCACAGTCACAAACAGTTTTATAGACAGGAGACACAGTCTGAAAAGAAAAGATACTCACAATGTTTTAGACAGACAGAGATGCACGTATGATAAGAAATGACAGTCACTTAAAGACTTTTGGGCAGAGGGAAATGCAGGTACAAGAAGAAACAACAGAGTTTAGACAGAGGGGGGTGCAAGTACATGAAAAAAACCCAGTCACTTACAGAGTTGTGGACAATGAGAGATGCAGGTACAAGAAGGAACAAGTCACTTACAGAGTTGTGGACACTGAGAGATGCAGGTACAAGAAGGAACAAGTCACTTACAGAGTTGTGGACAATGAGAGATGCAGGTACAAGAAGGAACAAGTCACTTACAGAGTTGTGGACAATGAGAGATGCAGGTACAAGAAGGAACAAGTCACTTACAGAGTTTGGGACACTGAGAGATGCAGGAACAAGAAGAAACAACAGTCACTTACAGAGTTTGGGACACTGAGAGATGCAGGTACAAGAAGAAACAACAGTCACTTACAGAGTTTGGGACACTGAGAGATGCAGGAACAAGCAGAAACAACAGTCACTTACAGAGTTGTGGACACTGAGAGATGCAGGAACAAGAAGAAACAACAGTCACTTACAGAGTTTGGGACACTGAGAGATGCAGGTACAAGAAGAAACAACAGTCACTTACAGAGTTTGGGACACTGAGAGATGCAGGAACAAGCAGAAACAACAGTCACTTACAGAGTTGTGGACACTGAGAGATGCAGGAACAAGCAGAAACAACAGTCACTTACAGAGTTGTGGACACTGAGAGATGCAGGAACAAGCAGAAACAACAGTCACTTACAGAGTTTGGGACACTGAGAGATGCAGGAACAAGCAGAAACAACAGTCGGATACAGAGTTTTGGACACTGAGAGATGCAGGTACAAGAAGAAACAACAGTCACTTACAGAGTTTGGGACACTGAGAGATGCAGGAACAAGCAGAAACAACAGTCGGATACAGAGTTTTGGACACTGAGAGATGCAGGTACAAGAAGAAACAACAGTCACTTACAGAGTTTGGGACACTGAGAGATGCAGGTACAAGAAGGAACAACAATCACTTATAGAGTTTGGGGCATAGAGAGATACAGGTACAAGAAGGAACAACAATCAGTAATAGAGTTATGGCCACAGACAGATATAGATACAAGAACAAAACAACAAACAGTTACAACGTTTTGGGCTGAGGGAGCTGCAGGTACAAGGTATAAGAAGAAACAGCAGTCACTTACAGAGTCCGGGGCATTGAGAGATGCAGGTACAAGAAGAAACAACAATCAGATACAGAGTTATGAACATAGAGTAATGCAGATACAAGAACAAAACAACAGTCAGTTACAGCGTTTTGGGCAGATGGAGATGCAGGTACAAGAAGATACAACAGTCAGTTATGAACATTTGGACTGAGGGAGATGCAGGTACAAGTAGAAACAACACTTAGTTACAATGTTTTGGACAGAGGGACATACAGGCACAAGAAGGAACAACAGTCAGTTAGCAGAGCAGAGTTTGGGACATAGAGAGATGCAGGTACATGAAAAAACAACAATCAGATGCTGAGTTTTGGACACAGAGAGATGCAGATACAAGAAAAACCAACAGCCAGTTATGAAAATTTGGACAGAGGAAGATGCAGGTACAAGCAAAACAACAGTCGGATAGAGTGTTTTGGACAGAGAGAGATGCAGGAACAAGCAGAAACAACAGTCGGATAGAGAGTTTTGGACAGAGGAAGATGCAGAAGTAAAAACAACAGTCAGACAGAGAGTTTTGGACAGAGGGAGATGCAGAAGTAAAAACAACAGTCAGACAGAGAGTTTTGGACAGAGGGAGATGCAGAAGTAAAAACAACAGTCAGACAGAGAGTTTTGGACAGAGGGAGATGCTGGAACAAGCAGAAAGAACAATCAGCATCAGAATCTGGACAGAAGGAGATGCAAGTACAAGAAGAACAACAGTTACTTAAAGAGGTCGGAAAAGTGACTTTTTTTTTTTACCAGAGTTCGGGCCACAAGCGAAGTACAGGTCATAAATGACAGTCACTTACGGGGTTCTGGGCAGTGGGGAGACGTAGGCAGTTGACATGGCCGTGGTGATGCTCCTCTCCACGCCGGAGGGCTGGTGCTCTTCGTCCCATTCGATGAGCTGCTGCTTCTTGTGACAGCCAGGGCACTTCACCTCCCCCTTCACTGCAGCACAGCATGGCAACACCATCTGCTTCATTCAAATCGTTATCTTCCGAACAAGACACTGTGGTGAGCAGTCTTTTTCCTCTCCAAGCTCTCTTTTTTGGGGAACACATACTTTTCTTCTGCTATGTACAGTACAGCATTACCAGTCTTCGAAATGAAATGTGAAATTATACATCTTCTGCTCTTGGAACTTTTAGGTTAATTATACATCTTCTGTTCTTGGAACTTTTAGGTTAATTATACATCTTCTGCTCTTGGAACTTTTAGGTTAATTATACATCTTCTGTTCTTGGAACTTTTAGGTTAATTATACATCTTCTGCTCTTGGAACTTTTAGGTTATCTCATTGCAATGGCATGCTCATAACATGTGTGTGTGTGTGTGTGTGTGTGTGTGTGTGTGTGTGTGTGTGTGTGTGTGTGTGTTTGTGTTTGAGTGTATGTGTGTGAGGGGAGCCACTGGAAAATCTGAAAGAATGGATATATATTAAGAGAGCTTGTGGGATGTCCTGGTTGGGAAAATACAGGTTTCAAAAATCGGTACTGACTCATACAAATTTATTCTCTTTTTCCCAATTGAAAAACGGTCTGAATTTCCAGATTGGCACTCAGCACAAGAAGAAAGGAGAAACAGATGATAAGATGCACAAATATGTACTTGTAAACGTCATGTCTCCATAACATTTGCAGCAAAATGTAGATACACTTTCCCACTTTCTCGTCTGGGCTTGCTAGAAAATGGGAGGGGCCCCGTTTCTTTTTAAAGAGCTATAGTTGTCAAAAAGTTGTTTAATGTGTATGAGGATGCTGGAATCCCTGTGTCCTCCTCTTTACTCCTCCCCACTCCCCTCCACCTCACCCCTCCCCTCTCTTTGCCCTTCTCTAATCCATACCTCTCTCACACACACACACACACACACACACACACACACACACACACACACACACACACACTGTCGAAGATTTTCTAATATATGTGCACTGTGCCCCCCTCCACCTCTCCACCCCTCCCCCATTCACCCTTTTCCCATGCCCCAACCAAACCACAACATCTCCATCGCTACCCGCCCCGCCCCCCCCCCCCACCACCACCACCACCACCACCACCCCACTCACCAGCTTTTTCCATCAGGACTGGGCAGCCCGCCTTCCTGGCCGAGTTGAGGGGGTTGTCATTGTGCACGTTAATGATATCCAGGGCAGCGCCATGCAGCAAGCAGCAGCTGAAGCACTCTGCCCGTTTCCCCTTGGCTGCGTAGTGGGCCGGGGTGTTGCCAAAATCTGCCAACCAATGACATCAAACTACTAAACACTACTCTGACAACAACCTGCAACGATGGCAATAGTAACATCATGAAAATAGTATTAAAGGGATGCGAGCTATGCAAGTACAGAAGCCATTCTCTGTGTTAACAACAATCGCTTCCCTTCTTATGAGACCCGTTTTTCAATGGTCTTTCTTTTCAGTATTTCATCAGTGTTCAACTGAGAAAAATTAAAATTAAAATTAAAAAACTCATAGCATAAGCACATAAAGAGACTCATGCAAGCAAATCACTAAATTCTAACAACATGTGCTATCACATACTTGTAGGCTTCACATGCTGAACAGCCTATTTTACACAGGGCAAGCTCAATTTGTATTAAAAAAGAAAAGAAAAATGCTGAAACAATGCTGAATTCTGTGCTGGAATTCCAAGTCAGATATTTCATTTAGCAACCTCAGCTATCACACAAAATAGCACAGACGCAGTGCAATTTGGCATTTCCTATCCAAATTACAGACTGACTGAGATGAGGAAACATGTGAAGGGGACCGAAACTACAAAATCTGCAAAGATAAAAGCACCTCAAATGATGAAAGGCCTCCTTAACAATTGGTTTGAAGATCAACCACGGAGAAAAATAATGATGCCTTTTAAGGGAGATAATAAATATCATTCGATAATCATACATGAGATTTTAACTTAAAACATTGAATTGGATTAGCGTTCAACGTCAGTAAAAAAAATAATAACAATAAAATTTTCTTGCTGACTGCAATATTTTTTCAGAGGTATATTAAAATTTGAAATAAATCAAAACAAACAGTAATATATTTTGTGCCCATTGATAAACAGAATTCAAAACTACACTTATTTGGTGTCCTGGTAAACATTTAATATTGTAAGAAAGATGTTCCAGCATGCCAAGATTTGGTCCTGACACCTGAAAAAAGCTGCAGAGAATTATGTGGAGATGAGACAACATGCATAATAGCAGTACCAGCCTTTTCCTGTTTATGCGTCCCTTTGTGATTATCCTCTTAACCACTGACTCCACAAACTTTGTATAATGTACAGATCCACCCAAATCTTTGTGAGATGTCTTGCAATCAGACAGACAAATTCATACACAAACTAGAAGGGTATCCAAGAGATCACAGGCTTCTGCTAATGTTAACATCATTATTGGTTTTTTTTATTATTATTATTTTACTATCATCATTATCATTAGAATGTCTGTATGGGCCTTTCTTCAGTTAGAGACCAAGCTCTAAGCATTGCACAATCCATACATTCATATATACAATGGGCTGCCTACTAGGGTAGAGCCCGCTGAAGAAGTGCCTGCCGGCACTACATTTAGTCGTTTTCTGTTTCATTCAGTCTAAAATCAGTCACTCAATCATTCTTCTATATTTTACCTACACAGGGTACATCCTAAATGTATATGAGTTACCGATACTACCCGCCATACTGGCCTTCTCTTCCAAAAGTTGATGATGGGATTTTAAGTGTGTACAAGATGTTATGTGTGCATTCACACACACAACCTCGGTTTATGGTCTCATTCAAAGGAAAATTGGGGAACTGGAATCAGAACCAATATTAACTCCAGGGAAAAACACCCTGAACTGAAATAGTGTGGCAGAGATTAGAACCTGCAACCCCAGAACTGCCAGGATAATAAGTCCAGCACTTTACCAGCTGAGCTATTCTGGCCCTCCAAGACTGAACAGATCCTGAATCCGCCCCTTGATCCGGATCAGCAACACAGTTCAGTGGATCTGTTTGGGGATCACAATTCTTTTTTTCACAAAATTCTTAAAATTCAACATGCTGCCATGACTCGCAACATATGTTGCCTGGAGTGGACAGATTTAGTGCAGTATTGTGCTGTGCTGATTTAGCATTACGCTGAGTTGATGTGTCTTGTACTGTTTTCTGCCCACCTGTATCTGACAGCCCATTTCAATGCAGTGACTAACAGCAGTACCACCCTATCTATCATTTCACATGTAACACGATCGTGTCCTCTACTCACGGTCTTGAATGTTGACATCCGCTCCTTTCTCCAGCAGCCAGTGAAGAACACTACAGGCTCCATATAAAGCAGCCTGGAAGTAAAGATTGCCCATCTTAAAACGTACACATCTCCAGCCTTTTAAAACTTGTTGCTCTCATTGTTTTAGTTGTACAGTCTGTTAAAAGTCTTTTTTTTTTTTTCTTTTTTTTCTGTCCCAATCTCTGCACCACCTCAGAGGCAGTGCACCCACACCGCTCATTCTGACACCCCGTCCACAGCACAGCCCGGTCAGCCCCGCCGCAGCCTCGGCACTCCACAGGGAGCAGTCAATGTCAAGTCGTCAAGAGGCAACCCACCGGAGGAGACACTGCACTGCCGCCGAGTCACTTCGGTGGTGTTCAGTGGCGCAAAAACATACGCAGGACACCACCTACTAAGCCCCCTACTGACGACAATAATTGCTTAGTCGCGGAGTCGGCGTGAGTGAGCTCTCCCTCCGGAGGCACCACCATGTCCATCCAATGACAGCCCCCATGGACCCGCCGATACCGGTGACCCCGACGGAACCAAACCAAGGCCACAGACGTGGAGAGGACATCGAAACTGAGGTCACCATGACAGCAGGGCATGAAGGGCCACAGAACTTGAGACATTTTTTTTAATGCTGATCGATGAGAATGAGAATGATTAAGATGATGCTACGGATTTCCATTTCGGTCTGAGACTACATGACAGGGCTGTACTCTACGCTTCCTTTCATAATATATCCCGGCGTCAACCAGGCCTGAGAGATACAGACACCTGCACTGTTGGTCAGGAAATTTGAGCAACACTCTCAGAAACGCATCCATTAAGTGGATGAAACTCGACTGTGTGGTCCCAGTCTTCCCAACTGAGTCCGCAGCAAACTCAACTCTGGATAGGAGCCGGTCGGGGCAGAAAAACCTGCATGACTCTGATGGGATTCGAACCCACGACCTCCCAGCCGGGAGTCCACGACGCTAACCACTTCGCCACGGCGGCTGGTAGTCTGTTAAAAGTCTTGTTTCAATTTTGCACTGGATGGTTCTGGACGAGAGCACAATACACTTTAAAATAACAGCAGATTTTTTTTTTGTAGTCTGTCTCTTCTCCTGTGCCTATACTGTTCCCATTGCTGTCAGTAAAGCATTCAATATGTACATTTCAACATACCCCTTCACAGCCAGTCTCTCCTCCTCTCCCCTTCCTCCCAGCCCCCTCCAGATGAAATGCTGTCAGGTCATTTCTGTGATGACTGACAATTCGCTTGCTGGCACTTGTTTTTCCACCACCATTTACTTGTTTTCACTGTTCGCTTTTTGTTTGTTCTTTTACTTTTCCTGCCTGAAACAATACAACAGATTGAGGCTTGTTTTTTTTGGTGTCTGTTACACACATTTGGTGTCTCACTATTTCAACTTATTTTTCATGTTTTATTCTTCTGCCTCTAGTCACTGTACTTTGAAATTTACTTTCATTCAGACTGACAGTTACCTCTTTTTGTGTTGTCTCTGGTTTTGTGTATTCAAGTAACTTCTCTTTCCTTCTTATAGGATCTTCAAGCATAAGCTAAAATCTATCCTTTTGAATGTGCATAACTTTTGGTGACATTTATTTTCATCTTTTTCTTCCATCTTCCTTTTGTACTCTTTTCAATAGCCTCTTTGGAAGTCCATTGGAATGTGACGCCCTCCTCACCGTATTGAGAACACAACAAATTAATAGGCAGTGTCTCTAGACAGGCATAAACACACAACTCTGTCCACAACATAGAACTTAATTCCAAATGCTCTCAGTGAGAGATTCAACATTTGTCCACGACACTGAACTTAATTCCAAATGCTCTCAGTGAGAGATTCAACATTTGTCCACGACACTGAACTTAATTCCAAATGCTCTCAGTGAGAGATTCAACATTTACACTTAAACATCTCCCTTTCCATCCTGTCTCTCTTGCTATTCTCTCCCCTCCTTCCAACTCCCTCCAGGTGAAATCATTGTTCAGTCATTTTCATAGCGATTTCAGGCTGACCTGCACTTGTTTCTTCTGTGTTATTTGCTGATTGTCGCTATTTTTTTTTTTCTTGTTTTCCCTGAAAAAGAACAATAACTGAGGCTCATATCTTTTGTACTTGTAACGGTTATCTAGAGGCTCACTATTTCAAGGCTTATTTTCAAGTTTACCTTCCACCAGCAGACATTATGCTTTGAGATGTACCCAGCCGCAAACGACATTCACACAACAGAGCGTGTAACAGCGCAAACACAGAGCTACCTACACAAATGCCAAATACATCTAAGCTTTCCAGACAAACTCACCACATGGGCCGGAGTGCGCCCCTCTGACTGGGCTGCGTCCAGTGCAGTGCCCTGCTGCACCAGGAATCGCAGACAGTCCAGTTTGTCATACCTGGCCGCCAGGTGAGCCGCCAAAAAGCTGTTGCTGTCTCCCACTGTTGTGTCACAGTCACGCTCCACCAAACACACCACTGACTCCAAGGCTGGAAGACAAAAAAAGAAAAAGAAAACAATTTTAAAAAACCCATTTCATTTTCACAAACTTCTACTTTACGTTAAACTTCTCTCTTGTTTTCTTTCTTTGCAAGAATTTCAAAGGTTCAGCACTGTTGGGATTTTCATGGTTTTTATTTTTTCAAATGAGCATCCAGCCAGCCAGAAAGCAAGTAAGTCCCCCTTCAGTCACCTGTTGTTTCCCAAACCGGCAGCCCTCCCCGCGACAATGGCTCCATCCTCATTTATACCATGGCAGAATGGGAGTGTCTTGCTCCGTATACCATCCTGGTCATGTCCGCTGAGCAGCCCATGTCCTATTTGACCTGTTCTCTTTGCAGGTCACAGAGGCATAGCCAGGGGGAGACAATGCCACCTCTATCTGATCAGGCCAGAACACACACAATGCCCAGAAGGCGACCTTTTAGACACATTCCCACACATCTTTGCTAACAAGATCTTGGAACACCTTTCTACTGCAAGTGATAGCGCAGCCAGGCTCCACTTTTAATACTTTGCTGGACAGGACAGCAGTCTATCCATCGAAGGTCTGAACTTCTCCTTGATCAGCAATTAATCCCAAGAACAATACCTGGCTAGCATCTATTCCTCTTTGGAACTGTGACGCCCATTTTATTTCCAACAGGACAGAAGCAAGCCAGGACGTGCTTCCTACATGGACTGGGCCCTTCAGTCATCCTGCTTACTCGCTATGCCAACCATATCTTTCTTACTTTAAACATGATCTCGGTAAAGGAAAAAAAAGGAAAGGACAAAACTTTCAGTGGACAATGACAACACGCTTCTTTCTGCAGTCTTGTTTAGCAGAAGAGTGACCCTCTGACCTGTGTCAAAATAACACTATCCTGAGAGAATACTACACTGATTTTGGTCTCTGAGGAAGAGCTGCATCTAGTTAAGTGGTCAAACTCATGGCCTGTGTAAAGTCTCCTGGATTGAAACCCAAATGTGCATGAAAAAAATTGTGCAGCAAAACCTCTAACTTTCGCAACTCACATTAAAGTTATTATGTTGGCATGCTGCCATCAAGTTTAATGAATTAGAATGTAAATGATTCAAGATTTTTTTTAAAAAATGCCCATACATGAGGCAGCAACTGTAAGTTGTATGCGCTCCACTCCAGTTCTACTTCTGACTGAATATGGAAGAATGGGAACAAGACTTACCACACCCTGTTCAAAGTCTTGTGAAATCAGCTTGAAAGCATGCTTTTGAACATCTTATTGGTTTCATTTATGTTTTCTTTAACCTTTTATGCATTTGTAAGCACTTCGGGCTTATAATGCAAGATTAAGCGCCATAAATAATCATTATCATTATTATTATGTGGTAGTAGTTGTAGGCATACATCAGTCTTGGGAGACTTTGGAGTTGCACACTGCATGGATATTCTGGTACAGCATCAGGTGTGAGTGGTAAGGTCAATGCGGGAGCGACAGTCCTCCCACAATCAGGATGACTGGCAATAAATCATAGACATTTCTTGCAAAACGTTTATAAAAGATTTTGATGAAAAACCATTTGTTCCCTTCATAAACGTTTTTCTCAATGTATGCCTTAACATCATCAAATCTACCACAGACAATAACGCGAAAGCTTTCAGCAAAATGAAATTAACATTTCCCAATGACTAATATCCCAAATCCCTCTCATTCCCCCTCCTCCTATCCTCCACTCGTACTCCCATTCCCTCCCTTCCTTCCACCCCCTACCCCTCTCCCTCTCCCTTACTTTCCAAACCAAGAAATCTTCAGCAACCAAAGAAGGTTTACCTCCATACTGAGCAGCATAATGAAGTGGAGTCTTGCCAGTCTCACAGCAGCAGTCCAGATCAACGCCATGGTCAAACAACAAGCGCAGAATTTTGACATGATTACGCATGGCGGCTAAGTGGGCAGGTTGTCTCCCTTTGTGGTCTTCAGCAACAAGATTGGCTCCTGAATATTCGTGTAAAGAATAAAAAATACAGAAAATTGATTTTTCTTAAAAGGTTAATACCGCAGACAAAAATACAGTAGACTGAAAGTCCAGCCACAAAGACTGATAAATCGATCAACTGATAAGTAAATACTTGATAGATAAACAAACAGATATGAAAGGGTAAGACAAGGGAAAGAAAGACAGGTGAGTTAAAATAACATAGGACAAGACAAGACAGCAAAAGATAAGACAAGGTTGTACAGTGTAGGACAAAGCAAGGTGAGACAGAGAACAAGGCAGGACAAAATGGAGTACAACAAGAAAGAGTAAGCCAAGACATTGCCGCAAAGAGAAGAACAAGACTAGGAAAGACAAAAGAGGGTAGGACAAGACAAACAGTGCACGATTATAATAGCAAGACAAGATCAAACCACAAAATGAGACACTGAACAGCAAAAACCACCAACACCCAATAAGCATAGTGCAAAATGAGACATTAAATGAGACAAAATGAGACATTAACACAATGTAATAGCAAGACAAAATCAAACCACAAAATGAGACATTAACACAATGTAATAGCAAGACAAGATCAAACCCCAAAATGAGACATTAACACAATGTAATAGCAAGACAAGATCAAACCAAAAAATGAGACATTGACACAACTTCATAGGAAAGTACATAACATGATGTGGCATGATAAAGTAGCATGTTTACCACACGATAATCATAAAGAGAAAAGCAGAATGGGACAAAACAGGATTTTACAAGACAGGACAGAGAATGACAAGACAGGGTAAGACAAAACAAGGTAAGGTAAGACAAGACAGGATACAGCAAGGCACCACATGACAGGCCATGATCAAACAAGACCAGTTTCAAAACGGGGTGACTGAGGGCGGAAAATGAAGAAAAAATTTGGAAAGAGGGGGTTTTAGTTACCGCCAAGGACATAGACAAACAGAGTGTCCTGTACTCTGTTTGTCTGTGTTCTTGGCGGTAACTAACCCCCTCTCTTTCCAAACAAGACCAGATAAGGGTATGGCATCATGAACCAGGACCAGATCAGAGTATGATGAAACAGTCAACGGGATAAAAGAAGGTCAGAAAGGAATGGGCAGGTCAGAGCAAGACAGGACAAGATGAGACAGACAGGTCAGGGTAGGACAGGATTAGACCAAAGAGGACGAATAGGATTAGACCCAACAGGACAGACAGGATTAGACCCAACAGGACAGACAGGATTAGACCAAACAGGACAGACAGGATTAGACCAAACAGGACAGACTGGATTAGACCAAACAGGATAGAATACAACCAGACAGGACAGGGAAAAACGGGACAAGACAGGACAAAATAAGTCCAAACAGGACAGAGGAAAAAAAGTTAAGATTTAGACCACACAGGTCAAGAGAGATGAAACAGACAGGTCAGGACAGGATAAGACCAGACTGGACAGAGCATGATTGGACACGATAAGACTAGAAAGGTCAGGAGAGAGCAAGACAGGACATAAATGAGACCAGGCAGGTCAACACAGGATACAATCTGACAGGACAGGATCCAACAGGACAGGATGAACTTCAGCAGTAAAAGGCAAGACAGGAAATGGTGGGACATGATACATCTGGGAAACGGTGGGACATGATAAATCTGGGAAACAGTGGGACATGATAAACCTGGGAAATGATGGGACATGATAAATCATACATGACAGGATAAGACCAGACAGGCCAGGATAAGATCAGAAAAGGCAAGATAAAACAATACAAGACAGCAAATGAAACAAACTGCGGCGTTACTGAAACATGACAAAAAAGCAGAAGAGCACACAAAACAAAGTGTGAAGTAACGACGATTTAATGCACGACACAAAACAGGACAAGAAATTTTCGGCAAAATGCCTTCCTCAGCGACAAACAAAAAAAAAGTACAGACATAAACATGCACAATACTCCCCTTGTGAAGCCAAAGTGGTGAGTGAAGTAGACAGAGGACAGTGGAAGAGAGGGTGAGTAGAGTTCAAGGAATAGGCACGAGGAAAGAGGGTAGAGTAAAGTGAGGAGGAGGAAAAGGAGAAAGGGAGAGAGAGAGAGAGAGAGAGAGAGAGAGGGGGTGGGGGGGGAAGAGAGGGGAGACAGAGAGAGAATGGAAGTAAAGGAAGAGTGGAGAATGAGAGAGAGAAGAGGAGGGGAAGGAGAGTGAGTGGAGGGGGAGGTGTGATGGTATGTAGTGGGTGTGTTGCATATGAATAAAAATGAACAAGAGAAAGCACAATAAATAAGATACAATATACTCGAAAAAGCATTTTAAATGATAAGGGGTGGAGGGGGAAAGAGAGGGGAGAGACAGAGAGAGAATGGAAGTAGAGGAAGAGTGGAGAATGAGAGAGAGAAGAGGAGGGGAAGGAGAGTGAGTGGAGGGGGAGGGTGTGATGGTATGTAGTGGGTGTGTTGCATATGAATGAAATGAACAAGCGAAAGCACAATAAATAAGATACAATATACTCGAAAAAGCATTTTAAATGACAAGGGGGGGGGGGGGGGGAGAAGGAGGTCAGCCGCCTAAAGCATCCGACCCAAGTCTGACCCAAGGGTAGGTTGCCCTACCCAAGCACCAAGGGGTGAGAGGGAAAACGGGAGAACCCCGAGAAAAAAACGCACTAGCCAGACGCAGCTAACAGCTGACGGCGCAACCGGGGAAGGCGAAGGCCACTGTGACGCGCTCTGTCCAAGCCGAGCTTGCAGCTTTCCTCAGAGGGTCAAACAGCTGACGGCGCAACCAGGAAAGGCGAAGGCCACGTCTGGTTCCGCAAGTATGGGGGTTGTCTTCCCCGGTGTTGGTCTTAGTCGGTGTTGTCTCGGACGCCACCCGTCGCTCCCTTGGCTTGAAGTAGAGGACGGGCGTCCGCAATGGTCAGGTAGCTGTAGCTGTCTGGCTGGCTTTGAGGTAGTCGGGGACTGGATTTGAGGTGGTCCTCACTCGACAATAGAAAGACCAACCATGCACAGGTAAGTACTAAAGGGAAAGGAATCATAAGTCATTGTCCACCTGAATTGTCTCGGGGAAAAAAAAAAAAAAAAAAAAAAAAAAAAAGGACACAGAATTACTAAGCTTTTTCATTCATACCAGCTGGATTTCTGGTGCCCAGTTTTTGAATCAGGTGAGACTCCATATCCTTCCTGTCTCTAGAGTCACTGGTTTTCATGAGCCACAAGCCCTTCACTCTTGCATTGTACACGGAATGCTGGGGAGGTTGAAGTGCTTGGCTACTGGTTTGTCCCTGTTGTATTTGATGTCAGCGAGGTGTTCCTTGAATCTGACAGTCAAAGTGCGTCCGGTCTCGCCGATGTAAAGTTTAGAACAAACGGTGCAGTGGAGGATGTAGACCAAGTTAGTGGTTTGGCAGTTGAAGAATTTGGAGACAGTCATGCGTGAACTGGGTCCTTTCACTTTAATGGCAGTGCAGATGAAGGGGCAGGTCTTGCAGTTGGGCAGATTGCATGGGCTTGTGCCTACAGAAGATTGACGTCTGTGAGGCTGGAGACTGGAACGCACAAGCAAGTCACGGATATTCTTGTCCGTTTGTAGGCAACTAGAGGGGCTTGGAAAAAATTCTAGCTGAGTGGGCACAAGACTGAAGGATGTTCCAGTTGGTTTGGGAGAATTTTGCGCACCTGGTGGTAGAAGGGTGGTAGAGCAGGCTGACAACAGGTCTGTCTCTGGTTGATTCCTGGGGTTTGGGTTCCAGAGCTTGTGGACGGGCGATGAGCTGGACTTTCTGGAGAGCACGATCAATGATGTCTTCGGGGTAGTGGCGATCAAGGAAGAACTGTTTCATTTCAAGGGCTTTTACGTTAAAGACAGAGTTCTCAGAGCAAAGTCGGCGGAGCCTCAAGAACTGAGAATAGGGTATGCTGGTTTTGGTACTGGGATGATGTGACGATCTGTAGTCGAGATAAGAGTGGGAGTCCGTAGGTTTGTAGTGGATGGAGGTGGAGAGTCCACTATCAGTGAGGGAGAGATTCATGTCAAGAAAAGTGATGCACTTGTCAGATATTGCGTAGGTGAACTTGATAGCTGGATGGAAGTTCTGGACTGCTGTGATGAAGACATGGAGATCACTGATGGGCATGGAGGTAGCACCAAGTCCGTCATCGATGTAGCGTTTATAGAATTCAGGGATAGAACCATGGTATTGTTGCAGGAAGTTGTGTTCAAAGTATCCCATGAAAAGGCAGCGTAGCTGGGGCCCATTTTGGTACCCATGGCGACACCACTGATTTGTTTGAAAGTGTCGCCAAGGAAGGTAAAGGTGTTGTTGGTGAGGACAAGTTCCGCAAGGCGAATGAGAGTGGTAGTTGCAGGGGAAGGGTCTGTTCTTTGGTTGAGAAAAAATGACAGGGCTTGCAGTCCATCTGCATGGGGAATACTAGTATACAGAGATGTCACAGATTAAAACAGGAGCGAAATGTCGCAACAGAACAGGATATGGATTTACAAGAGCAGACAGGATCATGCAGGACAAAAAAGGACAGGGTAGGACTATGAAGGCCAGAGCTGGGAGAACAAATAAAGGCAGGGCCTGCTGAAATGAAATAACACACAACATTGAACGGAAGCAAAATATAAGACTGGATGAAACAATAACCGATTTTTTGTTCTCAAGAAGGTGTGGAATCCCTTCCATTGTCCAAAGCATTTCAAAGATCTACAAAATGTATATTCCTCACCTTTAATTGCTAGAAGTCTCAGACACTTTCCCTCCCCATTGTAAGCAGCATGGTGGACAGCTGTGTGCTTGTTTTTGTCTGGAATGTCCACACTGGACATATGGTCCAGCAAGACGCTGACCACATCTGTGTGACCTCCAACGCAGGCTTCATGCAGAGGAATGCGACAAGATGCACTTTTCACTGTTAAGTCTGCTCCACCCTGAAGGACGTACATGACATCTTAATTAGACATATCCTGCTGTTTATAGTTAACTTTCAATTAAGCAACAAGTATCTGTATGCTTATGCGCATGCATGAATGCACAAACATGTTTGAGTATTTGTGTATGTGTGTAAGAATGTGTGTAAGAATGTGTGCATGTGTGCATGTGTGTGTGTGTGTGTGTGTGTGTGTGTGTATGTGTGTGTGTGTGTGTGTGTGTGTGTGTGTGTGTGTGTGTGTGTGTGTGTAGATAGAAGGGATGCTATACTACGGTGTGTTTGTATCTCATTTTAATATTATTTTTAAAAAGTAGCTAAGAGTGATGCATTTTGTGTGTGTGTGTGTGTGTGTGTGTGTGTGTGTGTGTGTGTGTGTGTGTGTGTGTGTGTGCGTGTGTAGAAAGAAGGGATGCTATACTACAGTGTGTTTGTATCTCATTTTAACATAGAAAAAAAAAGTAACTAAGAGTGACGCATTTTAACTTTGAACAGAAACAAACTTTCAGTTCACAGAAAAGCACTTTCATCATAATGGGGAAAAAGACTTCACCTTAATCAGTTCTTCCACAACAGACAACTGTCCATAAGTGCAAGCCAGACTCAGGGGACTTTTGTCAAAGCCTTCTCTGTTGACAATGATGTCTGGAATCATGTCTCCAGACTCCAGCATGCTGCGAACTGCATTTGCATCACCGCGTTCTGTGGCTTCAGCAAGCTGCAATTTCTTTTCTGCATGGACAAAATGAAGAATGACTGTGACGGCATTGTTATGGGTAGACGCCATGTGTGTGTGTGTGTGTGTGTGTGTGTGTGTGTGTGTGTGTGTGTGTGTGTGTGTGTGTGTGTGTGTGTGTGTGTTTGCAGAGAAAGATTGAGGGAGGGAAGAGAGGGAGAGAGAGAGAGAACAATAGATAGGGGATGGGGGAGAGGAGAGAAGAGAGAGAGAACAGTAAAAAAACCAATGATAACCTATGACATTAACAGGTAGGCCTGCATTTACAGAGATGGGGAGACCAAAAAAAGGGTTTCTCCAACATGTGCTCTGCATGCTTCACAGTGGACATCAGCAAGACCAACAAGTGGAGTTCAGAGGACCAATGAGCAACACCTGTTTCACTCTGTGAGGAGCATGTCAGGCTTGCTACTAGATCCTGGGTACCTGCTGACGAAAAGCACTTCCATACAAACAGGGGGATATTCGCCAGAGGCATGGACAGAATGGGGGAGACCATCTTCAAAATTTGGGGTGCTCTATCTATAACACTACAGGTGTTATTTTGGCCAGCCCAGAACAGAACCCTGACCATTTTAATATCATGATTATCAAGTACGATAACAGAGCATCGTTTCCGACCCTTCACACATAGGCATCAGTAGGACATGTCCTTCTGTCCATTTATGTCAGTCCAGATCATGAAAAATGAGCAGCGATTTCCAGAAACTCACAGGTGCATGTTTACAGCATTCAAAGTTTTTACTTTCTTCAGTTGATTAGTTCATCTCAAACAGAAAAAAACATGTGGGTATATCAGATGCTGGAGAATGGGATGTGTATGTGACCCCAGGGTATCATTCATTGTTAATCCACTTTTATTGCATTTTGGAAAATAAAACACTAACAACAGTGTCTTTGGAAAGGATTGGTGTGTGGCAACAGATCTTTTTGCACCCTTTGAAAAATAACTTCTTTAAAATCATCAACAGTACACCTTAGTGGATGCCAATATTGGTGGGAATAATACTGCTGTGTTGATAGATCTAATAAAAATCCAAGCGTAAAAAGTCTTAGTGGTTTCTTTTTCTTTTCAATTTTAGAAAGTTTCGTACTAAGAATACACAGTTTGTGTCTATATCTCTGTGTGTGCGTGCGTGTGTGTGTGTGTGTGCGTGTGCGTGTGTGTGTGTGTGCGTGTGTGTGTGTGTGTGTGTGTGTTTCTCACCATACACATGCACTGTAGTCTGGTTGAAAATACATACTTTTTTCCCTTAATTCCCATCTTACGCATGCACGCACGTATGCATGCACACATGCACACACGCACACGAATTCATCTCTGTCCTGAAACAAATACCTTCTTCCCATGCAATCAGCAACTAGTGTTCCATTCATGTGCCCATCTATTCACTCTAACACAAGGTATAGCTTCTTTCTGTCTGCAATTCATGACCCTTTATGTTTGTAAAGCACCACAACATGGGTTCCGATAGTTTTTAGTTTATCTGGCCACAAAACAGATGGTGCTGAAAATTTTCTATCAGAGCAGATTTTTACCCTTCACTGACCCAAAGCTTTTTGCAATACTGTCATTATGAAGAATTTTCAGCACACAAAGTAGTGCTTCAACCTGAGTTTGGTCGAAGAATTGAGACATGTTTCTGCTTTCCTTTTGCCCCATAGTCACAAACTTACTCAAGACATTTCATATGAGTATTACTGATTCACTGAAAGTGGAATGCACCTTAAGCCCAGTGTACATTCCTAGATGTGATTGTCATCAACTTCCAGTTCTTGAATTTGGCAAGTCATTTCTTTAACAGATTTTCCATCAAGCTTGTCTTTTGTCTGTAAAACCCTGAAGTTTTCTGTTTCTGGAATCGCTGCCAAGCACTTAAAACATACATCCATCCCACACCCCACCACACACCCCACCCCACCCCAGCACTCCCCACCCCCATCCCACCCCACCACCACCCCTTCCCCCCACACCCACATTCCCACCCCCGAAAAAACACGCAAAATTCATCCTTGTCCATCCTGTACATGAACTTCTTTCCATTTAATATCAGTCAGTTTGGGAAGATCAACAATGCTCTCAAAACTACAGACAACATCACCAATGCCTTTTGATTTCATTAAAGAACCTTTGAAATTTTGAAGAACACTTTTTTTTTTTCATTTGAGAATAAAGAGAAAGGGGAGGGAAGGTGCACAGGTGGAGAGATAGGGGAAAAAATCTGTTCATCTTGCATAAAAACCGAATGGGAGGTAGACAGGTGAAGAGATACAAGGTAGGAAAAAAAATCTGTTCATCATTGGATAAAAACCAAACTGTCTTTGAGCATGTGTGTGTGTGTGTGTGTGTGTGTGTGTGTGTGTGTGTGTGTGTGTGTTTGTGTGTGTGTGTGTGTGTGTGTGTGTGTGTGTGTGTGTGTGTGTGTGTGTGTGTGTGTGTGTGTGGTGTGAGTGAATGAGTAAGTGCTTGAGTGTGTGTGAGTGAGTGAGTGAGTGAGTGAGGTGTGTGTGTGTGTGTGTGTGTGTGTGTGTGTGTGTGTGTGTGTGTGTGTGTGTGAGTGAATGAGTAGGTGCGTGAGTGAATGAGTGAGTGAGGGTGTGTGTGTGTGTGTGTGTGTGTGTGTGTGTGTGTGTGTGTGTGTGTGTGTGTGTGTGTGTGCGCGCGCGCGCGCGCGCACAGCGCGCGTATGTGTGTGTGTGTGTGTGTGTGCTGAAAAGAAATACTGAAAACATCTCAAATACAACTGCACAAATGGTCTGAACATAAGAAAAAGTCTATCGAAAAAAACTAAAAACAAAAACAAAACAAAAAAAGCGTGGCGTCGACGCCAGATTCCTGGATGCAGCAACGACACAGATACAGATGCAGATCTTGTGAACATTCTGACACTATGTAAGAAAGTATGTAAGAAAGCAAATAACATCTTAGCTTTCTTATACAGGAATATCAATGACTGCCCCCAAAAGGTTAAAGACGACTGCTACAAAACACTGGTTAGACCAGTACTGGAATATGGTTGCTCTGTTTGGGATCCTTACCATCTAAAGGACATTGATAACCTTGAAAAGATTCAGAAGAGAGCAGCACGGTTCGTAACAGGGAACCACATCAGAGAAAAGGGGAATACTAGGAAGAACATGAGGAGATTAGAATGGAAACCCTTAGAAGAGAGAAGAGCTTTTATCAAACTTAACATCTTCTTCAAAGGCAGAGCTAAAGTAATTGATATTCCAATGGAACAACTAGTATTGAATAAAAGTAGCACCAGGAGTGGCGGTCAATGTTATACCATACCTGCATCAAATATTGACAGCCACTTACATTCTTTTTATCCCTGTTCTGTACGGCTGGGGAACTCACTGCCGGGTGCCATCAAGATTGCCACAAATGCAATCTCATTTAAAACAAATTGATTCGACAGTTCTGAGATCTGCATATTGACGATTTTCTATTTTTACTTCCCCAGATATTTTACTATTACCTGGCCTGAATTTGGCAATTGCTTTTAACTTCTTGAATATCGAGTGCGACCCTTTGTTGCCAAATTTGCTCCAGGGGCCAACAGTCTGAGTCGCACTGTTTTATGTTATTTTATTTTGCTTTTTAACATGCGCGCTGGTGACCTACTCGTTTTTGAGTGAACCAGTATTTTAGGAAGAAGAAGAAGAAAGGACTAGCGCGCACCGGAACGGGCATGAATCAACTACAAACATGAAGTATTCTACTCCGTCATGATCATCCTCGTTTTGGAGCTTATCATTTATTCGACACAGTCTTCGGTTGAAGATATGAACCCGTTTCCTTTGCAACGTAACCACACTGGTTCCGACAACTTACCGATCCAGATTCTCAGATCCAGACCAATGCAGCTTTCATTCATACCTGATTATCTCACGCTCAACATAATAAAGACCACAAAACAAAGAAAAAAATCAGCTCTAGTTATCTGTTTCGAAATATCGTCAATTAATACGACCAATCAACACGTAACTGAAAGAGATTTAAACCCACGTTCATCTTGTTCAACTTGTGGGTTTTCTGCAATTGTAACACGGTGAGAGTCTTTGTAGTCGCCATGTTTTAAACATCCAAGGAGAACACTTTCTGGTATAACGTAAAAATTCAGTACTTTTAAATGAATAATGCACATACAAACATAGAATACTAAAATCTGATGCTACAATCTTCAGTGTTCTGAAATATCCCTTTTCTTTTCTCTTTATCAATGTCGTAATGTATGGTGTTATTTTGCTTATCTCCCTTCTCGTCAAATAAAAATCAGTCTAAACTTGTCTTTAATTAAAAAAAAAAAAAATTAATTGCTTAATAAGTGCAGAGAAACCATACAGAACATCTGAAATCCAACAAACATTAACTACAATCAAAGACAGAATCCTTAAACAACACACACACACACACACACACACACACACACACACACACACACACACAACGCATGCACGCACGCACGCACAACACACACACACACACACACACACCACGCACGCACAGCGCGCGCGCGTGCGCAGTCGCACACACACACACACACACGCGCGCGCCGCGCGCGTGCGCGTACACACACACACACACACACACACACACACACACACACACACACACACCCCACACACACACACGCACGCACACACAAACATGCACACGCGCACGCACGCACGCACGCATGCACACACGCACGTCACTCACACACACACACACACACACACACACACACACACACACACACACACACACACACACGTGCGCGCGCGCACACACACACACACACACACACACACACACACATGCACACAACAACGCACACGCACACGCACACATACACGCACATACATGCACGCATGCATGCAAAACGAAAAACACAACACACACACACACACAACACACACACACACACACAGCACCAGCACGCAAAACACAAACAACACATGCACGACATCTGCAACCACACACAAACTTTTCAATTAACTTTTTAGCAAATTTTTAAAAAAAA
>CM031614.1:14737787-14766279 GCA_018398815.1 Conus ventricosus
CCCCCCCCCCAAACCCCCCCCCCCCTTTCCCTTTTTGCTCGGAGGTTGACTTTAAATTTAAATTAAATGGGTTTCTTTTGGGTTTGGGGGTCTCCAAATAAAAAAACCCAAAAGTTCCTTGCAAACCCAAAAAAAAAAAAAGGAAACCCCAAATTTGTCCCTTTTAAACCCTAAATGCCTCTTTTCCTTTCCTCCAATTTGGCTTTGGTGGGTTCTTTTGGGGATTTTCGCTCAGGGGGGCGCAGGTTGCCCGGGGGGGGGGGGGCTCCCCACCTAATCGTGATCGGTTATTGGTAGGGGGGGGGGGGGGGGGGTTTTGTGGGGGGGGGGGGGGGGGGGGGGGGGGGGGGGGGGGGGTTGGGGGGGGGGGGGGGGGGGGGGGGGGGGGGGGGGGTTTTGGTGGGGGTGGGGGGGGGGGAGTGCCACTATGTGGCTCAAAAGAGATAACAACAAAAGAAAAAAAAACCCCCTTAAATTTTTTTAAAAGGTTTTTTTGTTTGAGCGTTTAAAAACCCTTTTAATAACCTTTTCATTTTTTTTTTCAATTTTTCATTTTTTGTAAAACTCTGTTTTTTAATTTTTTTTTTGGGTTTTTTTTTTTTTTTTTTTTTTTTTTTTTTTGGGGTTCATCAAAACAAAAGTTAATGACATCATTTTTACTCTAATAGAATATTGAGGGGGGTCAATATCAGAAGCCATTAACATTTGTAATTTTGTTAATACTGACTTTAGTTAGATGTCATTTTAATCTATTTCCCGGTTTTTTGAGAAATGTCATCAGTCCCACTAATATGTAAAGTTGGGGTTGGGGGATAATAGATCAGAAGCAATTAGTGTTGTTTACAAGGAAAAAATGACATATTAAAAATATTCAGGGTCCTGTATGTTTTTTTTGGGGGATTTTTTTTTTTTCAGCCCGACTTTTGTGACAAGAATTTCGGCTTTCAGGATTTAGTCAACCAGTCTGACATACGGAATGGGGCTCTTTACAGGGGTTATTCTTTCTACAGATTTGGAGTTAACACGTCTTTCGGGAGTTCCCATTCCCCTTTCCCCCAGTAAGTATGGGTGTTTAAAAAAATGCCCAAATTAAAACTTGAAATATTTAGTTTTGGAATGCAGTCTTTAAAGAACCAGATTTTTCTGACTGAAATCTGGTGAACAAAGCTCCTTGATTGTCGGCATTCTTTGTTGTTGGTATTGATCTTTGTTTTTTTCGGCCGGGAAGTGGGTGGTCTTTTCACTAGGCAATTTTTCAGTGTGTCAGCATGTCAATTTTTACATGTTATGAGATAGGTCAGCGTGGTGGTGTAAACGTGTCAGCTGGTGTTTGATCCCTTGATTTGCCTATATGAAAATTTGTGTGTGAAATGGGAAAAAAACCAACCCACTTAGAATTAATGAAACTGAAAATAGAACTCTGAAATTACCGTCTTATGACTGGACATATCTGATGACAAGAAAAGACAGATATCTTGTCAGTTGATTTTGAAGTGTCAGGTGTTTTTATATGTCAGTACAGATGTAATATTTCAACAAAGCTGAAATGTTTAAGGATTAGTATTTTCATTGTATCAGTTTAAGTTTCTATACTGACAGAAAGACACTTTTTTTTTCAAATTTTATGTTTAAAATGAAGTCTTTTTGTGATGACTTTTAATAGTTTTTATGCATGTCAGTGTGACATGAAAGTGTTACTATTTACTAGATGCCTGCCACCACGGATGGTTCGTATTGTCTTGAAAAATTGGGAAGTCGGTTGCAGTGTTCCAGAAGTACGATTTTGGGCTGACCGTCCTGAGAAATCGAAAATCACTGAACAGTGAAGGAAAAGAATCCGCCCAAATTCACTTGAGAGATGGACCCCAGCAAAAATACCCAATCAGGGATGGAATCAGTAGCGAGCTGCCGATTGGCTAGTGCTTCCTAGAGCATGCACAAAGTAAACTCGGTCTCATTCTGATTCATTTATCACCAAAATGGCTTCGAAAAGGAGTGTGATAGAAGATTCACTGCACAATCTTTCTCCTCCATGGAAGAAAACAGCTGTGAGATGATGGGAAAATACTCAGGAATGATTATACGGGCAAATGGTCATTCATCAAGCCAGGAAAGAAGGGCGAGTAGCCTGCATTTTACAAAATTGTGCCTGCGATTTCTCTATCACACATGATGGGAGAGACAGCTGGAGGCAAGTTGAAACTGACAAGCACATTTATACTGCGTGTCATGAGTGGAAATGCTCTTACAGAATTTTTTTTTTGTAATGTCCATGAAAATGATGGTATGTCCCTGATTTGGGAGATTGTTCCCATGAAAGTAGAAAATTAGGGTAGGCATCTTTGACACACAGACACGGACAACACTCCACGGCTGTTCAGAGCAAGTTACTTAGTTTTGAGTCGCAGGGGAGTTTACAGCTGCAGAGACCAAGCTGTGAATGCAGGTGAGGGAAAGGAATGTTTTCTGCAGACCGCTCCCCACCAGCCAGCTAACCGCACTGTATTCGGCCAACTGAATGTCATCTGGGGCATAGCTGGTCTGGCAGCAATGCGTTCGGCAAGGTTGAGCGGCCATTACAAATGGGGCTGTAGGTTTGATAATTAGTTATTGTCATGAAAAATGTAATATATCTGCACTATTGAGATGACTGAATTGGCGAATTCCCAACAATTGTTTTAATACCAAACTCGACTGGGTTTATTTTCTTGTAGATAACATAGATGCCGCATGAAAGCTTGTACGCAAGTGGTCAGGCAATATTAGAACAATGTCAACAAACAAAATATTGTGCAAAAATGACGTCATCACTTTCTGGGAAGTTAATTTTCCATAGTTAAGTAGTACACAAGTTTGATACATGCCTCTGCTCAGACTACAGCAACAAAAATATTGGATTACAAATGTGTAAAGCCTTGTTTGTTTGCCCTTTCACTAAGTGTCTCAATAAGGACGGAAATGTAAAGCTGTGACTCACAGACACAAGCACACACACACCACACACACACACGCATGCACGCACGCACACACACACACGCACCACACACACACACACACACGACTTTATAATTTACTACCATTAGGTGATGGTGTTGGTGTGTTTCTCCCTCCCGATCAGACACTTGAGGCAAAGCGGCATGCCGTAGTCCTGTTTTGTTTGGACACTGGCATGCCCACATCTGTAAATTTGATGGTGCTTGAGGACTTCTGTCTTGCACCCAGACACTCAAACACACACAGGCACAGACCTGCCAACCATTACGCATTTATTACGCCCAAGTGATAATTCTTACGCATTTAGCCAAAAAATTACGCATTGAAAGTTTTCAAAAAAAAAAAAAAAAAAAAAAAACGGACGAAAAAAATCGGCTTATGTGCAGACACGCACGGCACCGTGCATATAACCAGTAATCTTCAGAGAAGCGTTTCCGGTCATGCGCAGTTCGTTTCATCATCTTTACCATTCAGCGAAGTTGGCATCTTTTTGAAGTTTAGCTACGAAAATGTCGAAACGTGGAGTAGAAAGTTTTGGACAAGATGCGAAAAAGAAGAAACTTGGTCAAAAGTTCCGAAAAGAATACTCGGAAAAGTTTCCCTGCATACGACCTTCGGCTAAAGGTGTAAATTGTGCACAGCGTACCACTTGCGAGTCGGACTTCACAATTTCCCATGGCAGGATGGTGGATGTGAAGCGTCACCTTGAGTCACGCAAGCACATCGATTCCTCTAACGCGCCGAATTCTTCCAGCATCAACACTTTTTTCAGACTGTAGACACCCAAAAGAGGATGAAATTAGGAAAGGGTAATTGGGGCTGAAGCATTGGTGGCCGGATTTTTCGTCGAGCACAACATCGCTCTTAGTGCAGCGACCATGCATCCCAGCTTTTTACAGAAGTGTTCTCAGATTCGGAGATCGCCAAACAGTTGAAGAGCGGTTCGAACAAAGACAACACACATTGTAAGGACCTCTCTCATGGAAGCCTAAACTGCTGCTGCATCTCGACTGCAGAATGGACCGTTTGTGTTGGGGGACTGATGGAAGTCAGGAAGGGGGAGGTGGGGGGGACAAATTCTTTCCTGGGGTGGTGCGATACTTAAAAAATGACACAATCCCCACAGAGCTGATGGCCACCCCCACATGCACAGAATCAGCAACAGGGGAGGAACATTTTTTAGGTTATGTATTTTCTTAATTTCATGTTCCCAGTTTCTCCATCTTCAAACTCCCCCCCCCCCCCCCCCCCCCCCCCCCCCCCCAGTCCAAATCTTTGCCAAGTCTACTACCAGTCAGTTGAGTTGTTGGCCTGCGCTTGTTTTTTCCCCCCACTATTAGATAAGATGTTCGTCTATGTGCATTGTCTGACCTTATTCAAGTTTAAAAGGTTGTGCCAGTCTTGAATAAAAGTTACTTTGTGTTAGTTTCCTTATAATAATGGGAGCAAAACGTTTACCCCCACTTGTTTACTGTTTATTTTATTACGTTCCCTGCTCATTTTCATTTCCAATTTTTTAGGTGTTTATGGCGCACTATAAGCCTTGGTGTGCCATGCCATGATGGTTTAGGGGATTTGTGTGTGTTTCCAGTGTATTCTACATTTTCATAATTTGTAGCGATTTCTTGTGACACTTAAAAGAAAAGCTTGTTTTTAAGAAAAGTAAAGTTCACAAAAATTGTGTGAACAATTTCATCACATCGTGTTTGTTTGAAAAAAGGTAAATGTCGCGCTCGATTACTCTTAGCTCTCAGAAATTACACATTTCTGCCTCACTGAGCTTCAGTTCTTACTCATTGGTCTCTTAGGGGGTTGGCAGGTCTGCAGGCACACAGAGCGTTGCAGCGTCTGGACCTCTAGAAAGCCTCATTGCTTTTTCTTTCAGATCGCCAACCTTGTCAGACCCTCAAGGTGTAATTTGATGGTACTTGAGGACTTCTGTCTTGCACCCAGACACTCAACACACACACACACACACACACACACACACACAGAGCATTGCAGCATGCCGACATCTAGTAAGCCTTGCTTGCTTTTTCTTCCAGATCGCCAAGCCTTGTCTGACCCTCAAGGTGTAAATTTGAATGGGTGCTTGAAGACTTCCGTCTTGAACCCAGACACTCAAAACACACACACACAAACACGCACACACAGCATTGCAGCGTGCCGGCCTCGAGTTAGCCTCGCTTGCTTTTCTTCCAGATCGCCAAGCCTTGTCAGACCCTCAAGGTGTGAGCCGGATCCAGGACCGGTTAATAGAAGCCTTGCGTCTGCAAGTGAAACGTAACCACTCCACGGAGGAACCTGTTCCCCTCCATCATCATGAAGCTCCCGGAACTGCGCACTCTGGGCACGCAACACAACGAGATGCTGCGCTGGTATCGGGCCCGATGGCAGCAAGTCCAGCTACCTCCTCTCTTGCAGAGATCTATGACATACCTAAGTCAGCAGAGGATGCTCAGTTATGAAACAGGTGGATAGGTAGAGTTTCTATCTTCACCACGCCTCGCTCTGAAGTGGAAAAAGCGTCTTCAGGGTGGTTTTTATTTTTTTTTTTTTTTGTTTGTTCTGTTTTTTTTCCCCTTAAACTGACCTCAGGATACTGGGAGAATTATTTTTCTTGTCTTCACAAGTACATTTGTATTCTTACTCAGGATTTTTACCCATCAAAGTATGTATGTAATTTACCTGCGGGTTATTCCAGGTTTCACAAACATAGCATCAGTTTGTTAAGGCTCAGGAAGTTCCCTCCCTTTGTTTCTTTCTTTCGATTTTTTTTTCTCCTTTTTTGATATGGATCCTTTTTATTTCAGAGTATGATTGGTATTATTTAAATTATTTTTTACAGCTCAGGGCTTTCTAGTGCTTTGTTCCATGCTACATACTCAGTTGACCTTTCCTTCTCTCCTCTTCTCCTTCCTCTTGTTTCTTCTTTCTCTCTCTAACAGCCCTGATGTGGCCCTTTGCGGTCGGCTGGGCTATAAGCAACATTATCTTATCTTATCTTATCTTCTTTCTCTCTCCCCTTGCCCTCCTCTTCTTCTTCCTCGTCTTTCTTTCTATGTCTGTCTTATCTGTCTGTCTGTTGTTCTCCTCTTCTCAATTGGCTGTATATTGAGAAACTTGAGAAAGTGTAGCAGTTTTAAATTTCAGCAGTTAAGATGTGTTAAACATCTGATAATATACACTCCAAAATTGAAGCAGTTAATATACCAGAGTAGTTCTCAATTTCTTTTTCATACAGTCTAATTTTGTTTTGTTTGACCTGTTTATTTATCATTTTGAATGCTTTGTGGCTCAGGAATGACATTTCCCATGAAACAGACCATAAAAACGGGTGCATTACACATGAAGCATGAAACTGATTCAATGCAAAACATGTATCAGTTAAAAGCAGCATTCTTTGTAAGTCCGTACAGGCTTAACACAAGTCAGCGTGTTGGTGTGGTAGCAACTCGGCTAGTGTTTTAAAAAGTGTTATGAAAGTATATATATAAACAGAACTAGCAACAGCACTCTCCGCTCTGTGTGAAAGACTCCAGTAGTGATGTTGGAAGAAAAAAAGAAAGCGTTCGTTATTGTGGCTACTGTTGTTAATTTGTTCTGACTGCCTGTGTCCTTGATCACAGAATGATCGGTGTTGTAGTGTTTGTTGTGAAATGTTTCCTGACTGCATTTCTCGTGGCTGCCCACAAAGGAACGACCACCCAGCATCCGTGCTGCTGACTGCGGAGGGATCCCCTCTTGTCCTCTCAGTCGTCATGTGCCATGTTTTCCCCCCTTGTCCCCTGTTCCCCTCCTGCAGAACGGGACAATGTTCATAGCCAGGCATCAGTCTTGGTGCTGTTGTTGTTGTTTTTTTTTGTGTTTTGAGTTTGCTGTGTTTTCCTACTAGTTGATTGCAAGATGATGTACTGAGATCATGATAATGTACGATTGTTTATTTAAGAAAGGAGGGAAGGAGAGGGGAACACCGTAAAATTGCTAGAAGAGGATGACCTGTTTAATGGTCGTCGGTTCCCACTTCGAAGTGAATAAGAGCGAAAATTTTCGAAAGAATTGGGGAAAAAATTAACGAACACTATTCATGTCTTGTTCATTGCTAAATACAGCTTCCCGCCTTCTAATTGGAACGGGTTTTAATTGATCATATATGGTCTGATGTCAGTGACAAGAGCTGTAGCTTACAAACATGGAGATATCCAGCTAACTCATAGTAGGCACATGCGTGCGCGCGGGGCTCACACGACTACAGACACTCACACACACACACACGCACACACCCCACACACACAACACACACACACACAATATGTACAATCTTATTGATTTTTTTGTAACAAAATTAGAACAGACTGCGCATTATTCATATTTAATACAGAAAACACATCACTTGCCCTTGGCCGCATCCACACATGCACATGTGTAAGGCTTTTCTCACCAGAATCTGAAAGATGAACTCTCTCAGAACAGTGAAAGCAGTTGTCAGTTCTCGAGGAAGGGGAAGTCTGTGGAAGGCAAAGGGGAAAACATGTCAGCTGAAAAAGGGCTTCATTTTACACCGAATTTTACATTTTGATCTTTGCATTAATTTGTGTATTGTGTGTATGTGTGTGTGTTTTAACCATAATTTTGGCTGTATGAGCGAATTGAACTTTAAAATTTTGTGCCCACTTTTTAAATTGTATCCACCATATTTTCATTCATTTTGGGTCACTGTTACTTCATACTAACATTTGCAATTTGAAAAGGAATCAGAAAGAGATGTGTATAAATCTGCCATGAATTTTTTTTCCTTTATTTTGTTTGATCTGAGTGAGGAATGTGCCATAATTGAAGCCATAGAGTATGGCGTTAAGGGGTCGAATGGCATGCAAATAGTTGAAAGTTGCTAACATTGAAATTAATCTCGCCATTTTATCTGTCATGTAATTTTATGATACAGCATATTTGGGGGTTGGTGCTTGCTAAAATCGCCATTTTGAAGAGAAAATCCCGCCATCTATGATAAAACACCAAACACTTAAAGAACCACCCTTAATGACAATTGCTTAATGTTACAAGTCCAATCATGTTTGTGGATTGGAAGATGTGGGAAAGGGGTGTGATGAACTTTTTAAAAAAAAAGATGATGTAAAGATTTATAGCTCCTCCTAAATCCACCTCGTAGAGGGTATAGTAACGGGGACAACCACAAGATTTCGTGAGACGAGACGAATCAAGTAAGATAGAAGGGGTTTGGGAAGGGAGGCCAGATTGAGTGTGTAGTTGGCCAAGTTGGTCACCCAAAATTGAAATGAAAATAACACTGAATCAGCTTTCCTTCAGTGTGAAATGAAAATGTTGGATCACATAATTTGTCAGCATTTTGAGACCTTTGCCAGTTAGAAAAGGCCTATGAAAACGAGTTTCACTGCCCCGTTAGAAGTTTAAGTTTCAAGTCAGGCACGCAGCTACAGGTTGTCATGGTCTTCATTTGTTTTATGTTATGATAAAAGCCAGGGGGTCCCACTGAACAGCAGAATCAGTTTGGGTGGGGGTGGATGGATAGAATGAGCACCATCACTGAACAACAATGGTGGGTTGGGGCAGTCCTGCCCAATACGAACGTGGGGACTAGCTTTTATGAAGCAGGCGGAAAAACCTGCCTGTCCAGGTTGTCCTGACAACTAAATTTTCTGCTAGACAAGTGGAAAATGTCTCTCAGCTTCTCTTCAGGCACCAGTTTGATATTACGTCAGCGCAAGTTGGCCAAGACGTAAGCTTCAGTGCAAACCAGTCACGTTTTCGACACAGAGTTTCTGTGCGCTCACAGTCGTAGACCCCCCCAACAAAATTCGTCTGCTACCCAGCGACAGCTAATGTGACGTAAAATGTCATTGGATTGAGACTTCAATCAGGCGGTCTGGGCTGCCCCCAAACAGAAGCAATCTTTCGTCTACCCCAGAGCCTCGTTTTGGAGCGCTTTTTACACACGAAGAGTTGTGTGCGAGTCGCGCCGTTTTCTGTCTGAAAGAAGAAAACATCATGCCTCCTAAAAAGAGGAATTATTAATTCCTGACAAATGACCCATAAAATTTGGGAAAAGGCCCATAGAAGTTGGTCACAGTGGGCCATTTGAGCCATAGATATTCAACAAAAATGATCACTGCTCTTTTGCCATTGAACTTTCAGACCTTTACTACCACCACTCCACGGGCCCTCCTCTTCCTCCACCCCCACCCCCCAAGGGTTTTTCCAAAACAGAATCTTAGCAGAATGTTGTATTACGGGCTATCAAGTGATCTATACATATGAATTTGTCAGCACTATACCGTGCTTAGTCACACTATACTTGTGCTTGATCACATGGAAATGATCTGTCAGCTCCCTTTTTTTTTGGGGTTTAAATTTCATGTAGATAGGAAGTGGATTTTTTGTGCAGTGGGGTGTGTGATGAAAAGAGAGGAGAGAGAAAAAAGAAGAGAGGCCAAGACTAATATTGTATCATTTTAGCTTAGTTCGGGAAATGTGGAAGGGGAAAATTTAAACATTCGTTTTCTTTTCGAACACACTTTTAAAGTAAATATGAAAATGTGGGTTAAGCAAATTAATTGTTTGCTGTTGTTTCTGTCCTTAAGCCTTGATGATACATGAGCAAATATGCTGTTAATGACTTACGAAATGGTTACATGTCATGGCACTGTTGTAGCTATTTTCATTAAACTCTCGTTTTACTTCAGGAGGGCCAGTAGAAATTCGGGGGAACAAGCAGATATTTTTTTATGAACTTGTTCCAGGACAACTGAAAATTCCCCTGGGGATTGTTAGCCCTGTGAAGGATTAAAACTAGTCTAAAATATTAACAGGGCCATGGAGATGTGTAAATGGTGCCAGTGCGGGAGAGGAGGTTGGTTTTTTTTTTTACTTACCCAAGAAAGACCTGCACTGACCTTGATCGGGGAGTTTTAGCTTCATTAAACCCTTTGTCGTCTGCTTTTTTGGTGATAAACTCTGTGAAGAAAACACTAGTATTTGAAGAAGGCTCATCTTGCCATCATTTGTAAAACGGGGTTATGTTTTTGTTTTTGCCTTTGGGTTGGGCTGTTTGAGTAGTCTTTGTGTGGGAAAATGAATGTTCATTTATGTGGAGTTTCTTGTTATTTAGAAGGAATTTGATGTACCCTTTTGGGTGTATGTTTGTGTTTCTTTTGAGGTCAAAATTTCTCTCCATTGCAAACGTTTTCCCAAGTAAGGAAGGAGTTTGATGGGGATTCTCTATATTTCGAAAGTGTTGTCATTGGTATTGCTGGCTTACACTGTTGATGAACTGCATTGGTGTGTTATATGTAGAAACCATCAGTGGAAGGGGTTTTAAGCATTTCCTTCACATATTCTTCACAGAAGTGCTGTCCGTATCAGCGCATGCTTCTGGTTTATGAGTGTGCATCTGTCTTGGTTTTAGGGGTTATTAGGTGCAATATTTAAGGGGGCTCGGTTCCACTTCTCAACACAGTTTGCCAATATGATAAAATCACTTGTGATTATTTCAAAACTCTGTTTGCGTCATATACTGTACCATGTCAACAAAAAGCATTCACGGCAGTTAGTCTGCTCTGCAGGCCCGAAGTTTTGTGTGTGGCTAATGCAGTGATAAGACAGTCACGTGGTGCCCAACCCACTTCCGCCGTAGGGAGAAGCCAGTGTAAGTCTCCCATACGTCATTCTCTTCTCGGCCTGCCGTCAAAGCAAGATAAGTCTTGTGCTCTGTCTCGCCTTCTCTTTTGCCGTTGTGTTTAGATAGCCTTGTGTTTGCTTCTTTGCTTATTGTTGGGGCTTGCCGCTTCACCCTTTCATTCTTGAACCGTGGGGCTTTTGGTTTGGTGTGTTTTTATTCATTTGTTTAACCACGCCATCCTCGCCTTGTGCCTTTGTCTTGGCACTTGCGACTTTGCATTCGGGGCGCTTTCGATCTTCGAAAGTCGGAACTCCGCCGTTTCGCCCTTTCTCCCCAGTTTTGGCTTTTAACCGGCCCCTTTTTTAAAACGAATCTCGGTCCCTCTCCTTCCATTTGGAAACTCCCGATTCGCCTAACTTTCACGTAGTCCACTCGGATTCCATTTCTTCGCCGTCGTTCAGCTTTTTGTTTTCGACCGGCCAAAACCGCGTCATTTAAACGATCGACCTGCCTCGATCTCTCACTGACTTCTCGTTGCATTTATTACAATTTCAGTGTCTCTCAACGACGTTTGGTTGACCCCTTCAAATCCCTCAATCCACCCTTTGTCCCCCTTTGCGATCGTGCGTTCCGTGTTTGTTCCCCACCACCATGCCCAACAGGTGAAGGACACTAACGGCTCGGCGCTCCACTCTCGGCAGTCGCCTCTACCCCGGAGGGTCGTGTGCGATTCCACGGACAAACCGCTCACGCACACATGAGCGTACGGTCTTTGTAGAGGAGGGTTCCGTGCGGGGGACGCGCGACCATCATTCCGATTTCCCCCTCTACCCGACCGGCGGATACACGATCGCGCGATCGAAGTCCAACAGTCCCCCTCCAGTCGGATGAACAATCGGCAGTCATTGCCGACTGTTTCTCATTTGCTTCCTTCCCAAGCCCAAATCCTCCAAGGCAAGGCTCCCATGAAAGGACCTTCCCGTTCTAAATCTTCACGTTCCCTGACTGGTTTCGCCGTTCGACTTCAAACCGCGTAAGGAAAACCCTCTCCCATCATGCCGCGTCCGGCGATCATCGGCCCCAGGGGACCCTTGCCGATACCCGGACCGGCACGGTGGCGACCTCGCGGACGGAATCAACCGCACGTCACCCGATCTATTGAGACTTGTGACGCTACACCTCCACTAACGTCACACAGTCTCAGGACCTCTCCCCAACCGGGTCCGGGTTCACCACGACCCGGACACGAGGAGCGTCAACCCCTCCGGTGGAGGGAATGTGGCCAGTCTTCGGGGGAAACCCCCCCCACGACCACAATCCCGGTCAGGTACGCAGGCATCGGAGTAGCTCGATCTGCGACCTCACCCCCGACGGTCGAACCCCCCCCCCGATCGATCGTCTCATTCTCCCTAGGGAAACAGGACGTTGGGGAGCCGACTTCTCCGCTCCCCTATTGGGCAACGTCCGCGTCCCGTTCCTCGGGGAGGGAGGATCGACCAGGGGGACCAGGGTAACCCCTCGCCCTTGATTTTTTACGCGTCGTCTCAGCCATCCCCGTCCGCTAACCACAGGGCCAGGAGGCTCGGCGTTTCGTAACCCCTCCCCGACCCCTCTCCCAAACGCAAGGGGCCGGGCGGACCCCACCCGGAGATGCAGGAGGCAGTGCTCTCCCGGGTGCGCAAGGTTACCCGGGTCCCCGAGGAGACCCCTGCCTCTGGCCTCCACAGCCCTCCTTTTCTTCCCCCGGGGACCGGGGTCAATTCCCCCGAGAGGAATCGTGGCTTAGCTCGGACTCTTCCCCTGACCCCATCTTGGCCTCAGGGTGGCATCCGGCCCCCAAGCTGGATCGACCGGGGGCCCCATTCCTCTCGGGCACTGTCCGATCGGCAGTCCCCTAGTTTTTCACGCCGTTTTACGGAACCACCAGGGGTCGTCCTCTTTTTTACACCCTCTTCCCAACGAGTTTTAAACGACTCCCACGCACCCCTGACATGGCCTTCCGAAGGGTGGACCTGAACTTCCCCTTCACAAATCAACTGACCCACAATTGGAGGAGGGGTTTGGGAATTCCTCCCCCAGTCTGGGGACCTTTCCATTTTTGGAGAGCTGGCGCCCTGATCTTGTTGTTAGGGAATCCCCTCCCTCTAACAACATTTTCGCCCTTTCCCCCGTTTCACTGGGTCACCCCCTCCCCAGCATCAGGGTAAAGGGATAGCCGCCCCCCAGACCATCACTCCTTTGTTGGGCAGATCGGCCTCCCTCGCCAGGGGTAACACATGCCTTTCCCCCACCGGGGACTGACTTCTTATCAGCCCCCAACGCGGCCCCAATAAGGAGTATTCCTCAAGGACCCGCGTCAGCCCCTAAATGTCTTTTCTCTCTTTTCTGCCAATCCGCCACCAGGGAGTTTGCCATTTCCCCGGGCTGACCTCAGGCTCACTCCTAACCGCCCCCCTCCCACATCCAAACCTCTCTTTCTATCAAAACCCTGACAGAGTGGGACAGAATCGCCAGAGCTGGCATTCTGCACCCCAAACCGCGGGGCATGCCTTCATTGACATGTTCCTACAGCGAGCAGAGGAACTCTGGCCAAATGAGGGAGGCATTGTCTCAGCGTCTTCTGACCCGGGCGAACTGAGGCAGGCCCCACCTGTTTGATGACCCCCTTATGCGTTTTCTTGTAAACAAGAAGCGCACCACCTTGGGGCTGCGGCGGACAGCGCAGCCAGAGTCATTTTAAAACTGCCTTCTGGCAGTGAGAGACGCCCTGCATCACAGCCCCTCCTCCCCAGGCCCCAAGGGGGCCCTTTTACGCTGCTTTCCCGGGGTTTCAGGAGCAGTCGCTTTCGGCGACAAATTCCTCTGCGGTCATTTCCCATTGCCGTCGAGGACGAAAAAACAGGCCGCTCTTTTTTTGCGACCACAAACCCTCGTCAGCACCGCCCTTCTAGACCATCCTTGTCGTCAGGCCCTACCCACAGCCAGACCCCAGCCCTACCCCAAGCAGCGTCCCTCGAGGCCCGCGCCAAACCCCCTAAAGCCCAAACCGAAAAACCCCAACAGAATTTCGGTTCGGGCCCAACAGGCCCGGCCCCGGAGGTGACAGCGGACCCACCTTCCGAGGGGCGGGACATGTCAGTCTTCCAGACACACCCCAGCCCCTCTGCCCCCCTGGCAGGCAGTCCCGTCCCGCAAAGCCCACCAGTGGGGGCTCATGGGTCCCCAACCCCTGGGTGGTTTCTGTTCTGCAGATGGGTTCCGTCTACCCCCGGGCACACGAACGCCCTCCCCTCCTGTCCTCCCCTCCCCCTTTCCCCCGCGACCCACCTCCCGCCCAGGGGGAGGCCCTCGCCTGGAAATCGAGGAGCTTCTCCCGCAAGGGCGCCATCACCGAGGTACCACACCCCAACCCCGGTTTTTACTCTCGCCTCTTTGTAGTCCCAAAGGCCTCGGGCGGGTGGAGGCCCATCCTCGACCTTTCCCCTCTCAACAGATTTCCCCAGGACAACCAATTCAAGATGGAGACCCCGGCCCAGATCAGGGACTCCATCCACCATCTGGACTGGGCCACCTCGATAGATCTCAAAGATGCTTACTTCCAGATCCTCATCCACCCATCCCACAGACGATACCCTTTGTTTCGTCTGGCGGGGCCGGGTGTTTCAATTCAAGGCCCTCCCATTCGGACTCTCCCTGGCTCCCTTCCTCTTCACGAAGGTAGTCAAGGAGATGGCCTCCCTTGTCCAACAAAGGGGGACATTCGCCTCCTGTCTACCTCACGACTGGCTCGTCCTGGCCCCCTCTCAGGCCCTAGCCCAATCCCACACCCAAAGCTACTCAGCTTTGCCTCCTCCGGGGTTTGCACCAAACCCCGCAAAAATGCGAGCGTCTCGGCCCAGTCAGCAATTCCCCCTTCCGGGCAAGACTTCGACACCACCTCCATGGTAGTTCTCCCCGACCCCGGAGAGGTCCGCTCGCCTAGTGGATCTCATTTCCCACCTTCGCCTCTCTCCCCTCACTTCGGCAAGGGGCACTTTCCTCCCCCTAGGATGATGGAGTCCCTGTCTCCTCTCATTCCCCTAGGGAGAGTTCCAAAGCGACAGTTCAAGGGGGGTTCCGCCGTCGTTGTCCCAGACCAACGACAGCTGGAACCAGCCCGTCCCCCTAGGGCCTTGGTTCGTTTGGGGCCCCGAGGAGTGGCTCAGCCCATCCACCCTGGCCCCCGGAGTTCCCATCTCCCTCCCATCCCAGGCCCTGGAACTTTTCACAGACGCCTCCAACTCGGGGTGGGGGGCCCATTTGGAGAGCAGTCACGCCTCGGGGTTTGGGATCCTCTGACTGCCGTCTTTACATCACATCTTGGAACTGGAGGCGGTCAGACTCGCCCTCCTCCAGTTCCAGTCCATAAGGTCGCCCACCGATTTGTTTCTCCTTTTCACGGACAACAAATTCGGTACTTTGTACATCAACAAGGGGGGGGGGGCCCCACTCCATCGGCCTCTCCCTCCGTACAGAGGCCCTCCTCCGCTGGTGTCACAACCAGGGGTCACCCTTCGCGCGAGACCATAGCAGGACTCACAAACATCCTGGCAACTCCTCAGCCATCCAAGCTGTCCTCCACACGGAATGGACCCTCAGCCGGCTTACCCTTTCAACCGTGTGGGAACATTGGGTTTACACCAATGATCGACCTCTTGCCACACGGTTCAACCATCGCTGCCAGTGTAAAGTGTCCCCGGTCCCGGACCCCCAGGCTTACGCCATCGACGCCCTGTCCCTTCCTTGGGCCGGCCTCATAGCTTACGCCTTCCCTCCCTTCCCGACCCCACAAGGTGATCAGGAAGGCGAGACTCGAGAGACCCAGGCTCATTCCATACCCCCTGGTGGCCCACTCAGTCCTGGTTCCCGGGCCTCAAGTCCCTCACTCACGAACCCCCTCCCAGTTGAACACCAGGTGGGGCATGCTCAGGGAACCCCGTTCGGGCCTCCCCCCACGCCAATCCCCAGGTTCTTCACCTCCACGCCTGGCTTCTGTGTCAGCCCGGCTGCGAACATCCACAACCCCCTCCGAACGGACAGGTCCCGTTCCGTCCTCAAACCCTCTCCATCGCCGGGGCCTCTCAGGAACTCCGAGACCTAGCCATGTCCTCGACCCCAGAGCTAGCACGGAGTCCCTTTATGACTGCAGATGGAGGAAATGGGTCTCATGGTGCAAAGCCAATTCTGTCCCTCACATTCGCCCCACCAACATCCAAATAGGAAATTTCCTGCCCAACTTAACCTCTCTGCTACCTCCATCAGGGGGTACAGGTCGGGGCCATCTGCACGACCATGCCTCCAAATGGCCGGACCTTCCTTGAGAATGATTTCCTTCTCAGAGAGATCCCAGAGGGCTTCTCTTCGGAGGCCCAATCCCCTAGACGTGTTCCCCTTTGGGACCTCTTCACTGTTCTTGACGTCCTCAATAAACCCCCCTTTGAGCCTTTGGGCCTCCATTCCTTTCGACCTTCTGTCCAGAAGACTACCTTCCTCCCGCCCCTCGCTTCCGCGAGACGGCGAGGCGAGATCCTTGCCCTTAGCGGGACCCCAAGAGACATTGCCTTCCACAGAGACGGCCCGTCTCTCTTAAGTTCCTTCCCGATCCAGCCAAGAACCAGGAACCCCGGCCTCCCTCCCCTACCTCATCATCCGCCCGCTGGCGGATACACTAGGGGCGACACCTCTTCGGACATAGCCCTTTGGCCCTTTTCGATGTCTAACACACTACGGGAACGCTCGCGCCCCAGGCGCGTTTTCACAAAGACGTCTTCTCATTCCATCAACCCCAGTAACACGAAAGACACTCAGCTGGCACTGTCTCTAGGTGGCCTCCAAGACGGTCCAGAACTGCCTTTCCCAGGCATCCGAGGATCTCCCCGGCTCTCCCCCCGGGCCCATGAGGTCAGACGCTGGCCACTTCAGCAGCATTCCAGCACTCTGTTCCCATGCGCCACCTCCTGGAGGCAGCCTTCTGGCGTTTGGAGAATCCCTTCATAAATTTTATTGAGGGACATCCGCATGACCAGGGCTGATGGTTCTAATGGGGGTAAAACCTTTGTGGGGGCTAATGCATCCAAACGGGTAACCCCAGAACCACTAGGGCACTCGCCCTCCTCCTTTACTATGAATTCTGCTATTTGTCTGACATGGGACAGTATATGACGCCAAAATGGGGGAGTTGTATTATACTCCCTGGGTTTTGGGTAGTAACTTACCATGTCAGACTCTAATGCCCGCCCTACCTTCCCCCCCTAGCGCCAAGGTTCTGGGGTTACCTTGCGCGCAGGCCCGATGAATGACGTATGGGAGACTTACACTGGCTTTTTCCACGGCGGAAGTGGGTTGGGCACCACGTGACTGTCTTATCACGCATTAGCCACACAAAAAACTTCGGCCTGGCAGAGCAGACTAACTGCCGTGATGCTATTGTCTGACATGGGAATATACTAGCCAAACAGGGGGTATAATACAAACCCCCATATTTTAAAAAGGAAATCGTTTGAGAAGTGATGTATTTCTCCTCTCTCTTCGCAAAAAAATCAGCATGAGGCGCACACGTCTGAGGCCACTTTTGGGGTTATGTGACATTTTTTGACCCAGGGGGCTTTGACTATTTTCAAACAAGTCAGATTTGCTGTTACTCTGATGTTTCTACTGGATGTTTGACCTTGCAAATTAAAGCATTAAATCAAGCATGACTCTTTCTTTAAGTCCCCTTAGCATCTAGTTACTTCACAGAGTCACTTCCTGAAAAAGGTAGGGATAGCTCTTTTTGGTATTTGCCACACACTCGGTTCAAAACAAAACAACAAAAAAAAAAGAAAGAAATTGGAGGGAGGGGAGTTTTGGCATTGGCATTTATTTTCAGTTTCTGGGAGGTTTGCGTCACGTCATTTTGGGGAACCAAACCGCTTCCTTTGTTGACCAAGCAGTGCAAGGGCAATCTTGTTACAGTGATTACCTTTGCCTCCGAGGGACAGCCCATATCTTTACATTTAATAGCATGTATTGATAAGTTCATTGTGACAACAGAAAGCTGGATTAAGTTTTGGGGTACTTGGAAGAGCATGTGCCATAGTAGGATGCCACTGGAAGTTTTTTCCTTCCCTTTTTTTCCCCCATCAACGTATGTATTTATTTTCCCCTTAAGATGATTTTCTTAAAGAATTGTGCCAGAGACAACCTTAAGTGCTGTAAGAGTCGTCTTTTGTCACTGAAGACTAGCGCTGGGACCTCCCATTTCAGTTCAGGTAGAAAAGGGGAGGATGGGGGGATCACCCCGTGAGGTAAAACAAATTTTAAATCCAGATTTCTTTTCCCATTTGCTTGCCACCTTCCTTTTGTAAGAACACTGATGTAAAAAAAAAAACTCCAACCAAACTAGAATGACTAGTTGATAATCAAGGCGCCAGAAGCAGGAGATGAATGAGCCTAGTCTCACTCTGCTGTTAAGAAAAGGGAGCACCCATCACGTCTCATACGGTTTCCTTGGGCCAGGTGGGAGTGAGAAAATAATCTGAAGTGACCAAGGAAGTGCATGCTTAGGGTAGCTGAAGAGTAATTATAGAGCACTCATCACGTCTCATACGTTTCCTTGGACCAGTTGGTAGTCAAAGAGTAAACTAAATATCCAAGGAAGTACTGGTGTATATAGCTGGAGAGTAACCCATTTGTACATAAAGAAAGAAAATTTTTGATCATTCAAAAAAGAATGTTGATCACAAATGCCATGGTGTGGAAACATATTCCCTTTGTCATTTTTTTTTACATGTATATTTCAAATTGAAATTGGTCACCATGTTGGTATCATTATGTTCTAAAAGTGAAACAAAGGTTGAAGCAAATCAGTTTCCCATGGTTCGTAAATCCTGGTTCTACACAAACTATCCCCTGTGTGTCCCGTCACTGACACTAACTGTGGCACAATGAAACTTATAATAAAGACCCCTTAAGGCTGGCTCCCCTGTCCATTCATTATCTTGTCTAGATTCATCTCCCAATGAAAACTCTCATTTTGAAGGCCCAATTTCATTGAATTCTGGAGGTCGTTTGGATGAAGTTTCGCTTTAGTACAACTGTCACTCCATGTAGAGTGCCACAATCTGCTTGAGAATCCCTGTGCTTTCCAGCTAACGGAAGTGATATGATTGAACAGGCACATACAGGTTCTGGGCAGATGTCAGTGCTCCTGTTGCTTGTCTGTGTTATTCTGTGTTGATGTTCACCAGTGTCGTTGCATAGGTCTGTGTTGTGTTTGGAGGTGGATTTTTTGTGTCAGTGCTGCTCATTCGAAGCATTGTATTGAGGAGCAGAGCGCTGCATGGTTACTTCTCAGGGACGACCTTCCAACTCGCTTGCAAGCGTTGCATTCTCTATGATTTCAGAGTTGGTCAGGTCTCGTCTTTTTTTTTTAATAATTTTTTTTAATCTTCCCTCTTCTTCATGGTACCACACCATGCCCGACACCCTCTTACCCCTTCTCTCCATTTCATGATTTAATGTCACGGGGTTTATTGTGTAGGACAGGGCCGCCTTTTTTTCTTTTTTGAACGAGTCTTTGGATTCAGTTTATTGCTCATGTATTTGCTGCCGTTCTTGTGGGATGTTGAAGCTATAAAAGTTTGTGTCGTATTCATCTGTGGTTGCTCGTGCTGGCATCAGTATGTAGCTTTGTAATCGCATCAACTGAAGATCTTATTTTACCAGGCAGTTTTGTTATGAACTTGACATAATAGGGTAGGTGCTTTTAGAGGGAAATAACTGGTTGTTACTTGTGATTGGCTGTGCCACTTTGAAAAAAACTCAGTGTTTATATTCTAAGATCATGTCATCGAATAGACTAGTGTTATATTTTGTTTTGAAAACCTTGACTCTTGTTTGTATGTACGTGTTTCGTATCTGCTTGTTTATGTATTGTTTGTTTGACGTATGTACATTACAGATTTTTCTTAAGGAATTAACTTTGAAATTAATCATGATTTCAGGTGTGATCTGTTTAAGATCAGGGTCATGAAGTTTTCATATAAATATTGAAAAGAAATTTTCGTCTTTATTCAGGGTGTTGGTTTAAATTTTTATTTAGATAACAAGTTCAAAGTTTGTTAAATAATGGACGCTACCCCGCTTCCTGAGTCAGTTTTTTCAGGAATGTCCTGAACTCTTCTTCTGCTGATTTTCAGAATAGGGAAGGGAGACGTGCAGATAAGAGAAGCTCTGCGGAACAGTCATTTCGCAGAACCACCAAGTCTGCTCAACACGTGTTATTTCAAACCCTATGTGTCAGATGGAAAAAACTCCTGTGGGTCAGCAGAGGGGCAAACCTCATTATTGAACGCTTGTTACATAGAAAAGATTTCCATTGGTGAATGTGTCGATGTGTTCTGGAGGGAAGGTGACTTCCACAGTAACATCTTTCCAGTGGGACAGTTCAGGGTTTTAAACAGATCAAAGATGCAGAGAAGACGGGACCAGTATCTTTGTCTCTCTCTAGCTGGAGTTCCAGTGGGCACATTGAAGTCATTTGCCCCTTCCTGTTGATCTGAAAGGGTCTGGGTCTGCCCCCTGTTCCCCAGGCAGGCTGTCTGTTCAGCACACTTCACCCCCTGATGGTGGCAGCCTACCCCTTTTGAAGCGCACACACAGCGTTCTTAGTTCACGGCAGAGGCTGTGTGCAGGCAGTAGGCTTACATGGCCGCACAGCAGATAAGAAGCTGACAGGGGTGGGCAGCCTAGCCAAGTGGACAGTTTTTTCATCCAGAAGTGGTTAGTGGCCCTTGCGAGCAAAAAGGGCTCCAACAAACGGCAGGGGAAGCAAGATTAGATAGCGATTCTCTCCCCTCTACATCTGTGGATGGATGTTGAGATAAACAGGCATTGGGGAAAGGAAATTTAAATGCTTTCTGATTTAACCATATAAAATGGTTTTGTTTTTTCAGGAAGAGGGGAAGGGGTTGTGTGGGAAGGGAGGATGAATACTGACAACCTAAACGTTAACTAATAAGGAAAGTCTAATGGGCCTGAGGGAAATGATTCCATGCTGACAAGTTTTGTTTTCGAGAAAAGAAAGGTTTTTTGTTTTGTTTTGGTGTGGGTTTCGTGGGGTCTTAATGAGGGATTGTTTGTTTCTTTTAAATCTTGCTCTCAAGCATTTTGTATTATCGTGCATATGTGTATGCTTTCGCGTGTGATGCAGCAAAGCATCCCTCCACCTATCCCTACCCTCACCCAAACACCCCCCCCCCCCCTCCCTTTTTTTTTATTTCAGGGATGTTTCATCAGATTGTCTCATACTCTTAAAGAGAAGATGGTTAAATGACAGAGAATGTGTTCAGGGCCCTCACGTGATGATTTTTTACTCTTAGAAAATTGACCTTGTATCTAGACATATTTGAAAGCTATAACATGGAATATTCCCCAAATTTTAAAATTATGGGGCTACACATTTGATGTCAAATTTGAGAGTGAGTTTGTCAATGTGATGAAGCATAGTGCCACATTTGGAAAGATTGAGCAGATTGTCTGTCCTTCACACTGATCTGAAACCCAAGGCCCCGACTGCGTTGAAGCACTCTAGCAAGAGGAATGGAACTGGCAGACGGATAACAAACTTCAAAATTCATCCAGACCTGCAACAGTTTTTACCATGTTTCTGAGGCAGCTGTAAAGAAGAAAGAGTTTGTGCCGTTTGCATACGGGCCACTCCTTTTACACTCATTCTTATCTTTTAAAGGTGAAGAAGCTCCGTGGTACATTCCACTTCCTGTACCACTTACAGTGGAACATAATTCTTTTTAGAGTGTTGGGACTTGATTGATGGAGACGAGCATTTTACAGCGGACTCCACGAAAGCCTGTTCAGAGATGTCCCACCTGATGTGATCTTTGAATTTCTGAAAGAGATCAACATTTTCATCTGATCTCAGATTTTAACCGATGAAAGAGTTTTAGCAAAATTTGCGATGTGTTTTCAGAAGGTGTATTTTAAAGGGTGTGTGAATAAGCTTTTTTTTTTCTTTAAAATTTTTTGAATACTTGTGAGCCGACTAACTTGGTGACAGCCCTGATGCGGCTGTTTGCGGTCAGCTAGGCTATAAGCAACATTACCTAATGTAATATCATGTATTTTGAATGCACTGATGAAGACTGCACCATCACAAGTAAATAAGCTTATAATTCACAAAAGAGCAAGACTCGTGACTGAATAAGCACATGATGCACAGTTAAGACTTTGGTATCATGGACTGAATAAGCACATGATGCACAGTTAAGGCCGGAGTATCATGGACTGACTAAGCACATGATGCACAGTTAAGACTTTTGGCATCATGGACTGACTAAGCACATGATGCACAGTTAAGGCCGGGAGTATCATGGACTGAATAAGCACATGATGCACAGTTAAGGCTTTTGGTATCATGGACTGAATAAGCATGCGATGCTGAGTTAAGACCTGGAGGGTCATACACATAATAAGCTCTTAGTGCACAGATCAAGTTGGAGCATCAAGTACATAATACAGACCAGGCTGGAGCATAAAGTACCAGAATACAGATCGGTTTGGAGCATCAAGTGCAGAATACAGACCAGGCTGGAGCATCAAGTACAGAATACAGACCAGGCTGGAGCATCCATACAGAATGCAGACCAGGCTGGAGCATCAAGTACAGAATACAGACCAGGCTGGAGCATCAAGTACAGAATACAGACCAGGCTGGAGCATCAAGTACAGAATACAGATCTGTCTGGAGCATCCAGTACAGAATACAGATCAGTCTGGAGCATCAGTACAGAATCAGCATCAGTCTGGAGCATCCAGTACAGAATACAGATCAGTCTGGAGCGTCAAGTACAGAATACAGATCAGTCTGGAGCGTCAAGTACAGAATACAGCTCAGTCTGGAGCATCCAGTACAGAATACAGATCATCTGGAGCATCAAGTGCAGAATACAGACCAGGCTGGAGTATCAAGGACAGAATACAGACCAGGCTGGAGAATCAAGGACAGAATACAGACCAGTGCTGGAGCATCAAGTACAGAATACTGATGAGCCTGGAGAATGGAACCACAAAATATGGCCTGTTCTGTCTGACAGGAAACAGAAAGAAGAAGGGATTCGATAGTGGCATGTGGGGTTTCAAAATGGTAACGTGGAGCTAGCTCTTCCTTGGAAAGGGATTAATTTCAAGGGGACAAGCTGTTTAGTCAATTGTTTTCCACCAGCAAAGCAAAAATGTGCTTTTGGAGGAATAGGGGGGTGGGGGTGGACGAAACTTTGCAAAATCTTAATCATATAGGATTAACATTCGCTTGTCTCTAGTCTGGAAAGTCTGTATACTCTTCTCATAGTTAAAACATGCCAACTTTTGCCTTGTCACAGACTAGCCATTTGTAGTGAAAATATAAATATCAGAGAGGAACGGAGCTGTCTGCTGTGCTGTGTCTGTTTATCCACTCGATTTCTTTCTTTTTAATGTATTTCTGTGACAGTTTAACTGTGGATGATCAACCAAACAGAATGACTGCAACATCAGCAAAGCATAGTTTTATCTGTCCATAGACAGGTTTTCATTATGCATGATTTCATGTGTTAGGTTTTGTTTCTCTTTTTTTTTTTTTCCTTTCTTTTTTTTTTTTAACCTTCACCAAAGAAGTCGTGTTTTCACCTGCATTCATTTGTTACATAGCAGGATACTCTGAAACTACTACCTGTACCTGTTCTCCACCAGACTGTGTAAACTACTACCTGTAACTGTTCTCACCAGACGTCTGAAACTACTACCTGTACCTGTTCTCACCAGACTGTGTGAAGCTACTACCTGTACTTGTTCTCACCAGACTGGTGTGAAACTACTACCTGTACCTGTTCTCACCAGACTGTGTGAACACTACTACCTGTACCTGTTCTCACCAGACTGTGTGAAACTACTACTTGTTCTCACCAGACTGTCTGAAACTACTACCTGTACTTGTTTCTCACCAGACTGTGTGAAACTACTACATGTACTTGTCTCACACAGACTGTCTGAAACTACCACCTGTTCTCACCAGACTGTGTGAAACTACTACATGTACTTGTTCTCACCAGACTGTGTGAAACTACTACTTGTTCTCACCAGACTGTGTGAAACTACTACTTGTTCTCACCAGACTGTGTGAACACTACTACTTGTTCTCACCAGACTGTGTCAAAAGGTGAAATGTAGCCCAGGGACCCATGAAAGCTGAGGGTGGATCCATTGTGGGGATTGTGATAAAAGGCTGGGTCATTCAGCAAGGTTTGAATTTCCTTCAGTTTCCCATAGGGACAAGTGCTTGCCCGCCTTCGGAACGTTTCTTCCTCTTTTTCTGTTTCTCTCTTTGCCTATTTTCTTTTTGTTCTTTTGGTTTTTATTTAATGTTCTGCTGCATCGGGACACTCTCCTGTCTTTGTTCTGGAAACTCTTTCGCGCGTGTTTGTGGTGACCGTTTATGACATGCCTGCTTTTTTTTTTTTTTTTAATTGTAAACTGGCAACAGCATAGTAAAAAGTGTACATGCATTACAAGATAGTAAAAATTGTACATGCTTATCCAGATGGTCAATAACTGTCCATTCTAACCGTGTATAGTTACTCATATGGCATTTTAGGAAGGGGGAATGGTTGTCCGTTTGTTTGTTCCATTTAGAGGTTTCATTTTTTAAAACACTTTTTCAACCTTTTAACCTGGTTGCAAAAAAGTAATCAGAATGGCTGCTGCTTTCTGGCTTGGCCAAGTCTTGTTTGCCTTAAGGCCACTGTGTCAATTTTTTTTCCTCACATGATTTTTTTTTTTCAGAGCGTTATCTTTTCCCCATACATGACTCTGAAAAGGCCCTGTGCAGTAGGTCAAGCTAAAGCAGGGGAAAAATAATATTAACAGTCATTGTGGATCAAAGGGTAATCCATGTTCATGTTGCTGATAAGATTGTTGTAAACTGTCCTCTGAACATAAAAAGAGCAAAGCTGCAATCCGATAACTATACAGTAGTATATTTTCTTGGATCATTGACGCTTTTTAGTGACACAATTGTTAATATTTGGGATTTGCATTTTCTGTGTAAAAAGAAGAAGACACATAAATGAACTCCTTCTGCCCCTTCCACAGTTATTTCCTCTGGCAGTAAAAAAAAAAAAAATTTGTACTCACTGGAACTGGCTTAAAAGGCAGATCCAAGATGTGTTCAACCTTGGCAGAGATGTGTGCATACCGGAGAACCCTAGTGTTCTGTTTTGATTTGTTTTACGGAGGGCTTTAGTAGGCCAGTTGGGCTGTAATTAAATCAAAACGAATCCTAGGGTCATAAATTTAGTTGTAATGAATACCAGGACAATTCTATAATTACATAGTTATTTGCTTTTTTTTTATTATTATTAACTGTTACAAGATTAGAGTTAAGAAATAATCATCAAATATTTGTTTTCCCTTTCAGTTTGTCTTTTAAAACTTTGGGTGTGTGTGTTCTTTTGTTGTTGTTTGGTGTGTGTGTTCTTTTGTTGTTGTTTGGTGTGTGTGTTCTTTTGTTGTTGTTTTGTGTGTGTGTGTTCTTTGTTGTTGTTTTGTGTGTGTGTTCTTTTGTTGTTGTTTTGTGTGTGTGTTCTTTGTTGTTTGGTGTGTGTGTTCTTTTGTTGTTGTTTTTGATTTTCTTTTTTAATGTTCTGTTCTAAGTAAGTCATACAATGCTTTTATTGGACCATTTTTTGTTTTCAATGGACCAGATTATACTTCATACAAAATAGTGTTAGGATTTAATAGTGATTCTGTACGAGTGACTTGCTTAATAACAAATAACTATTAAGTCAAGCAGAATCAAGTGTAGCTAACAATGCTGTGTGATCACCTTTTCATAGCCATTCTGAATGCGGATTCTTGTATTGTTGTTGATATTTTGTCATGTACGCTATTGATAGATGTTTGCTCATACGATTTTTAATGCAGGCCATGTGCCATTTCTTGACGTGTGATGACATTTTCATAAAGGAGTTGGAGTGCAACCTTCTTTTAAATTGGGCAGCAGTAAACTGTACTGAGCTTGTGTTTATTAACTTCTTGCTGAATGGTATGGAACAATGATAAATAGTAGATGCCATCATGATCATCATCACTTCCAGTTTAATTATAGATGACTTACTTAATTCATTCATTGCACAGCATTCAGTGTGTGTGTTTTTTCCTCTTGAAATGTCAATCATGAGCAAACTTTTTGTGGTAGACATGTGGTCCAGTGCAGTGTATCATGACTGAGGAATATAAAAGGGAACTATAGCTGTCTGTGTGTATCAGCTGTGCTGAAAGTACAGCTTGTGATTTATTTGGGACAAACGGCATGGACAGAGGGTGTGGTGGGGTGGGTGGCAGTGCTGGACATACGCCAGTCACACCTGTGTTGTTTGTTACAGATAGATCACGTAGTTTTCTACATTTAGCGTGGCCAGACGTTGGTCTGTTATCAGGTATTTTCGTTGTTTTTCTACCTCAGTAGTTGGTATCACATGTCTGAACTTTTTAAGACATGTGTCTTTCTGTCATATCTCCAAGCAAGCTCTGGAATTCTCCTTGATGCCAATTGTTGTCAGTGGCAAGCCAGTGTTCTTGATTTGATTTTGTTGGGTTTTTTTGTTTTGTTTTTTCCCCACTGAACATTTTGCAAAGGACGTGGTGCCATCCATATAGATGATTAGGATGATGAATATGGATACATGTTACAGCACCACTGTCCTATAAAACTAAGTGCATTACAAAGAAAGGATTTTACACATTCACAATACACTTAATGTTCCTACATAACACATCACATTAATATTACATAAACACACCAAAATGTATCCAGCAAACAATACATATGTATAGATGCCTACTACAATACAGCAGTTTAAAAAAAAAAAAAAAGAAAAGAAAGGGAAAAAAAACCACAAAACACCCCAAAAGAGATGCCCACTTTGTGCAGTTTACCTTTTTGTGCATACATACATAAAATACATACATACATACATACATACATACATAAAATACATATACACTTGCCTAATCAAACTAGTCACACATGCAGAAGTACCGAGTGTTGGGTTGATGGACATGCCACAGCAAGACCTGTTGCTGAGCGAAGGGACAACTCTTAAGGTCAGATGTAAGAGTTGAGGAGCTTGGAGGTTGCCTGGGAGTCTGCTTGACGCAGTTGGGGCTTGAAAAGAAAGCGATCGTTGTCCGCAAATCTTAGTTCTGGGGTGAGATTGCCTGAGAAGAGTATCGAAAGGAAAAAGCGGCTGTCAAACGTAGTATCGATTTGGAGGTATTTAGAAAAATATTGATTTTGGTCCAAAGCCACTGACAGAATTGAAATGTAGAAAACTTGTAGTTGTCAGCAAGCAGTTGAGTGGAGAGAGTGAGGAGGAGAAATATCTCCGCAGACTAAAGCAGATGAAATGCCAAAATGATAATGACCATTCATCAGGGTTTTTTGTCTTTATGTCTGGAAAGATGTCCTTACCAGTTCAGTTTTTTAAGCTTTCCCAAAGTTGAACTTGCTGATGTAGATCTATTTCACTTTTTAGAATTTAAATGTATAAAAGAAAAATAATAAAAGGTGGGGGGGGGAGACGAGCTATTCTGGATAGAAGCTTAATAGTTTGGGAAACAAATAGTATTTAACAGTCATCAGATTTTTAAATCACTCTTTCCTTTCAAATTGTGTAAGTGTAAAATTTGTAATAGGATATCCCCCCCCCCCCCCCCCCCAATTCAAAGAAATAGCTAGGGGGCACAAAATTTCCCTCATTCTCACTCCTCTTCCTCCCTCCCTTCCTCTCTCTCTCTCTCTTTCCCTCATTCCTCCCCCCTCTCTCTCTCTCTCAGAGCTGCCAAGTGTTAGGGTTTCGGCGTAGCAATGCTTTGATGTCACTGACAATGCTATACGCTGCTAAACTTGGTGGTGAAATGCTCTGGCAAAAACCACATTTCTTTTTAAATTACTAAGACGTAGTTCACCAGCTTAACAATGGCTTGAGCAACATCAATACAAAGTAGATCTTTAGACTGTAGAGTTAGACTGACGTTTAAAAAACCGGCCAAGTTTCAGTAAGGAGGTGAAAAAATGAAAAGAAAATCACTAAAGACAGTCATGGTTTTGTCGACTGGTTTTGTTGATGGTCATTTTGATATTTCTGTACATGGTCAAAACCACGAAATTTTTAGTGAGATTTTGGTCTCCTTTGTCCACCTTCATGTCGTGTGTGAAGGGAAGTACGACTGAAAGTGCTGTTGAGTCTGACTTGTCACATCTCATGCAAGTGCAACACTTGAATTTGAAATGTTCACTTAAAAAGTCAGAATGCACACTTTGTGACTGTTATGAAAGGTTTATTTAGTTACAAGTTCTCAATACGTTGCGAGACGGTGTTGCTTTATTACTGACATAATATCTGTTTGGAAAATGTTAGTATTCAACACTGCTGACACACTTGTACTGTTGCCAGTCACAGCATTCTGGGTCATCTCCATCGCTCGCACACATGCTAAACAAAACCACTGCATTCCTTCACCTAGTCGATTTTGTGTAGTCAGATGTGTTTCAGCTCTTCTCATTCATGTGCAGTTCATCGTGGTAACTGCACTGCATGTTTTGAATTTGTGTGTGATCGACTTCATAATGGAATCGATGTCAGCAAAACCAGTTGCCATTTCAGAGGAGAAAATCGCCCACAAATTTCCTGTAGGGTTACGTTGCCCTGATCCTGGAAAGTGACTGGGATGGACTAGCTGTACGCATTCACATAGTTTAATGGTCAA